>CM076578.1:1612450242-1612942640 GCA_034641835.2 Pinus albicaulis | reverse complement strand
GTACCTTCTTCTTCCTTGAGAGATGTACCTTCTACTTCCTTAGGAGATGTGCCACATCCACAACAAGTATGGACAATTTTTCACTTTTAAAATTTATGTTTAAGTTATATATATATATATATATTCCACCTCAAAAAGTTCCATTAAAAATTGAGATATATATATCTATATCTTGAGTTATTTTAAATTTTTTGAATTTTAGGTTCTTGGAGATTTTCATTTGGAGCCTCTCTTAGGAGATGTCCCAAATTCACCTGCAGAAGTATTCAATTTTTCACTTATGTGTGTGTGTGTGTGTGTGTGTGTGTGTGTTGTTTTTAATTTAGTTATAATTTATAAATTGTTGTTTATTTAATAAATTGAGATCTTGATCTTGAGTTATTTTATACTTTTAAAATTTTGAATTTTAGGTTCCTATATAATATTTCTTTTTTCCACGGACTTTAGCGACGGAGATAGGAACATCCACACCATTTCAACCATTTGAACAAGTTGTCTAACTTTTTTTTTAATATTATTGAAAATAAGTTTATATATGTACACATGCATTTTCATTTGAAATTTTTTAATATATATATATATATATATAACTGTACATGTATATTGTACAGTTTACCGTTGCAGATGTTCCCATGGGGGGGGACTTGTAGCAGGTGAACAAATGGAGAGGGAACCTCATGAGGTATTGCATGATTTTTTTTTATATTTTATTTTTTACATGAAGTTCTATATATATTCTCACTCATTTTTAAAACATCAAATTTTAATGTTCAAGTACATGTGCATTGTGTACAGGTTTCCCATGCTTCGCATGATAGTGCGCGGATTGAGACCCTGATAGGAAAGACGCTACATCCATCTCTATTTGATGGACCTGATTTGTAGATTTGATTTCAAGATTTAGATAGTCTTAAATTTACTTTTTTATATATTATCTAGATGCACTATCATATATATATATATAACTTGATACAGTTTGATACTTGTGAGATCTATAATTTTTGGACATATTTTATGAGATCTACAATTTTTGGACATATTTTATTACAGTGTTAATATAATTTGTTTTGTTCCAAAAAGTTAAGTTTTGGATGGTTTTAGTACTTTTGGCATGTGAATGTGAAGTAATGTTGTTATATAATTTGTTTGGTTTTTAAAAATTTTAAGTTTTGGATAATTGAACTACTAGTAATGTTGTCATCTACAAATTAATGTTTTGCTTCTGAACTACATTTGGCATGTTATGTAATGACGTGTTATAATTTGTTTTGTTTTTAAAATTTAAGTTTTGTTTTGCTTCTGAAATACATTTGGCATGTTATGTAATGATGTGTTATAATTTGTTTTGTTTTTAAAATTTAAGTTTTGGATGCTTGAAGTACATTTGGCATGTGAAGTAATGTTGTGATCTATAATTTTTTGTTAAATTAAAAGTTAAGTTTTGGATGGTTTCAATCTACATTTGGCATGTGATATAATGTTAAATGTTTTTATTGGATAGTTGAACTATAATCGGAATGGCATGTGAAGTAATGTTATGTATGAATGATATAATCAAATAGTTTTTAAAACTCAAGTTTTGGATGGTTTCAATCTACATTTGGCATGTGATATTTAATGTTTAATGTTTAATGTTTTTATTGGATAGTCAAGAACTACAATTGGCATGGCATGTTTAAAACTTAAGTTTTGGATGGTTTCAATCTACATTTGGCACATATGATATAATATTAAATGTTTTTATTGGATAGTTGAACTACAATTGGATGGCATGTCAAGAAATGTTGTGATATAATAATAAAAAAATTAAAACCCAAGTTTTGGATGGTTGAAGTACATTAATCATGTGAAGTAATGTTGTGATATAATCAAAAAGTTTTTAAAACTAAGTTTTGGATACCATTTTAATATACATTTAATGTAAATCCCTTTAATTTTGATTTAATGTTAAATGTTTTAAATGTAAATCCCTTTAATTTTGATTTAATGTTAAATGTTTTGATCTAAGTTTTGGATGGTTTCAATCTACATTTGGCCTATGGAAGACTCCCATGCGTAGACATCAGATGTGTTGCAGAAGGGGAGGTGGGGGTAGGAGTGGAGGGGGCAGGAGTGCTGGCTCTTACCCGCCTCTTTCAATCCATGACACAGGCAGCCACCCTCCTCCGGCAAGCAGTGTCGCACAATTTCACTTCACCAGAGTTATGGTCAGACCTCGAATTACGACAACCATTTCTGTCTTTTTTCAGGAGGAGCCGCAAGATGAAGGTGCCTCTGGTTCCAGGAAGCGGTGAAGAAATTCCACCATCCCAACCCATCAGCCCCAAGACACCAGGAATTCGGCAGCTCTTCCAGTATAATCCGGCTCGACGAGCTCCAATAGCGATGGCAAAAGCAGCGACAGCTCAACCTGAGTGGAGAAAAATCTCAAAGACGACTCTGGCTCCTCTTCCTCTTTGGAGAGCTCCTCCCAGCACTCCAAGGGAGTAGATGATGATCCAGAGGACTATAGTTGTCCAATTGTGGAGGAGAATCCTCATACACACATTGATAGCTAGCCTGATGTCAGGTCCTGTTTAGATTTTTTGAACTTTTGTCATGTTTTGCAATCACTGTGCTTCTGAACACTCTATGTATGCTGGTTTCCCGATATTGGGAAACATCTTCTGGGCTAGTTTCCTAGTTATGGGAAGCCCCTTTTCTGTTTTTTTTATTCAGATCCCCTTTTCAGGTCCCCTTTTCTAAGTTTTGGATGGTTTCAATCTACATTTGGCCTACGGAAGACTCCCATGTGAAGTATTGTTTTGATTTAATCAAAAAGAGTAAAGAAGTAGTTATATGTAAATCCATTTAATTTTGATTTAATGTTAAATGCTAAATGTTTTGATATAATGTTAAATGTTTTGATCTAAAAACTGGACATGTATTCAGTTCGTGTATGTATCCAGTACATGCAACTTTTTTCATCAATGCACATAGAAAAACTAGTTCCAGATAATTACATTCTAGAACATATATATTGAGTACGTGAATCATTTTTCATCAATGCAAATAGTAAAACTACTTGAACAATTAATTGCATTCTAGAACATATATATGTATCCAATACATGTAACATTTTTCATCAATGCACATGTATAGAAAAACTACTTTCAGTTGATACTAGAGCACGTGCATGTACCAAAACAATTTGTACATGTGCAAACACTTGCACAAATAACATAAGAAACTCAATTTTTAGTTGAGTACTGGAAGTTCTAAAACATATTTAATCCAAAGAGAATAAATTGTTGGGCAGTTCAATCAAAAAAATTCCAATGGAATGCCATCTCCAATAATCCGTTCATGATCGGATTTTGACATTTTCCATTTCTTAATTTTCGTTTTTTTCTTTGATTGAACCTCTATCAACTTTATGTGTGCTGCAGACACCAAGTGACTATATTGACAACTTATGAAATCAGGTTCATAGTCTTCAAAGTAAACAAAATCCCCACTTTGATTAGTTTGTCTAAAAAAATAACCTTTCAGTATAATAGATCCTCTTTCATATTGAAATTCGTGATCATTATAGCTTTCTAATAATTTCATTTTTCATTCTGTGCAATGCATCAAATAATACTTCACATTTTTATCGTTGTCAATAGGTGAAATTACAACAAAAACATCTCCTGCATAATAAAACAAAATTAACAAAATTATACATATTTAAATTTATTTCTAGATCTTTAAATCATTAGAAAGCAATTCAGATGTTACCTTCTCTAACGAGATCAGAAACTCGATCACCATTGGATGATATTGTAGTTTCCTCTGATTGCATTTCTTAAAACATTGCAACAGAAATTTTTCCCTTTGTATTTAGCTCTGTATGTTTCCAATCGTTTACATACATATTGTTTTCACAAACGTCATTGGATTTTGTGTTGTCTATGCAAACATGACAAAACCAAGAATATTTTCTTTTATCCAATGCAAACACATTTCTGGACGACTTTGTTTTAATTGAATGCAATTTTCGAGTCCCTTTTATTGTTTCAACGTCATTTCCAATTGATCTATCTACATCTTCGATCCCAATATGCCAGAAAAACATTTATATGGAAAATTCAAAGAAGAATGTAAATATGATATCAAAATAAAATCAAATATAATCATTGCATGATAAAATTATATTTCCAATAAAAATTAAATTGAATGTACCTTTGCACTTCCCTTGATGGGTTAGTCTCATGGCTTAGAGCAGCGATGCACCATTGAAAAACTTCTTTCACGTCCACAAGTTAGCTTTCAGAGGGGTTCATTTGATATCTTTGAAGTGCTCATTTTATGCATGCCCCTGCACCGTTATGTTCTCCTTTTCCATGGCCAGTCTCAAAGAAATTCCAACAATGTTTAATGCATGTTTTATTATGAAGACAACAGAAACAAAAGAATGATCGTGCAGATTTGAATTGACCTACGCATCCGTCTGACCATATCCAATGTTCATTGAATGTTATTCCACGATTTTTCAAGGAATCATAATTTTTTCCAAAACAATGTTGTACAAAATATGTATCATGTGTATGATCGTCACTGATATAAAAGTGATATTATTTAATGATATGTCGATTTTCACTCGTGCTTTATATATGATCGACGTTTTGTTCAGCATGTCTATATAGAATATGGAAGAGCATGGAGACTTGGTCAGAATGATAGTATTCACTCTGAATTTCTTTTTGTGGAACAAATGTGTAGTTTTCTGCAAAATCAATCACTGACAGAATGGTCCCTCGAGGAAAAAATTCACAAGATTTTTTGAATTTCAATTCTTGCCATCGAGCTCTATGGGAATGCTTGGTGTATTTGTAAATTTCTCCCTCAAACTTTCTCAAAAATTCTATCACAAAAATTTCGTCTTCTCGTAATTCAATTCTTTTAACACTATTTACACCTTGAATCGATGTATGGATGTATTCATATCTCTTCCATTTCACTTTCATTTTGGACAATGATTGATCGTTTATATCAGTACGATATTTGTTTTGAAATTTTGTCAAATTTCCACAATCATCGCATTTTTTACCACCAACACAATTCTTTTTGTTAAATATTTCATCGCTTTCTCCTTCACGTAGAATTTGGGATATGAAATCACGGATAGTGGAAGGAGGAGGTGAATCTTTCCATAATGTTCTACCAAAAGCAAGGAATGTGTCATAATATAACTGAAATTCCACATGATAACGGCAACAACAAGTGTCGCGTAAGATGATAGGTTTTACATAGCATGTTTTTTTTTTAACAAAAGCACTGATTGAAACATGAATTTCACGATTCTCTTCTTTGAACTTGTTGAATAACTCTGTTGGAAATATTGTCATTAATGGCAATATGGCAATAAGGCAATGAGGCAATGAGGCAAAGTAACAAACATGAAATAAAGAGAGAGAGCATAAGACAAATAGCTACAGAGGCAGAGAAAGCGAATATAATAAGAGGCAGAACCGTTATCAGAAGCAGAGGCAGAGGCAGAGCAACAGATGCAGTAGAGGCAGAGGCAGAGCGACAGAAGCAGCAGAGGCAGAGCAGTTATAAAATTCCAAGCCGGGCGTTATTTATATATATATAAATAAAGTCTGAGAATCATATCATGTGTGTGTATGAACTATGTAACGGAGAATCATATCTTGTGTATGTATGAACTATGTAACGGAGCGATAATACAATGGAGATTCGAACGGAACCTTGTGTAAATAAGACGGAACCAGCGCATGTTTGATGTTGCCCGGAGTTAGTGTTAATGCGAAGAAATTAGTGTTAAAACGGTGTATTTAACTATACGATGGAACCTTGCGTGGAATGAAGCGGAACCGTGACCCATATGAACAGTAACGGCGGTTTGGCGCTGGATGGTGGTATTCATCGCACCAATCTTATACGGAAGGCGGTATTCGAGGAGTTACGAGCGATTCCATACAGGAATCGACACGTGGCTTATGAACCCATTACAAAACCGCTTGTTAAACTACGCCATCGCACGTTATTCTTCATACCATAGACGTCGAGCGAAATTGACACGAGCCGTTGATCTGGAAGAGGGCTATCCGACGGCGATCGTTCGCAGAACTTGCTCGGAGTCTAACCAATGTGTGCGGAGGATAACCCGAGTACGACGCGCCATCGTGCGTTATCTTTCGCGCATGTAGCCCGTGCGATATCCGTTGGATCGAGCAATGCAATGACAGCCGTTGGATGGCGCATGGAATCAGCCAGGTACGGTGCATACGTTTGATTGGCTACATAGGTGGGCCCGGGGCGGAAATATATGTAAAGAATTGGTTTATTAATGCTAGTTGACGCATTATAAGGTCCGATGGAATATATATGAAAATATTACGTATAATAAAGTTTTAACATGATCCAGGCGCGTAGTTAAAGGATCGAGGGTATATGATATGATTTTATATGCGATGGACGGTCGGGTTATAGCCATGGCGGAATGTTGAATGAACATCTCAATTCTTTGAAATGAGACATAAAAAATACTCAGACTTGTTTATTTAAATGTGCCAGCATAGGAACAAAAGGAGTTTTTTCCAGGGGAGGAGATCCATGGAGCGCTAGGGTTTACGGCTATGGTGGACCAGTAATGCTGCAGGCTGGGCCTGCCTCAGGCCACGCGGAAGGTGTGATGGGACAGGGGTCCTTATCTGTCAGGGCCTCGCCTATCCTACAGTTTTCCTCCGTGCAAAGTTACTGCGTGGTTTTACCGAGATAGGGTTTTGCGTTTTCAACCATAATCTGTAAGCTGGCTTTTTTTCCGTTAGTTTTTTCCACCGGATCGGCGAAGTCTACCTCCTCACGGGTTTCTAGCTCTCTTGGCGACGGGTTAGGGTTTGTCTTTACTTTGCAGGAATGGGTCTTGAATGTGAATTGGTTGATCTGGAGCTGGCACCTGAGGACCTTCTTACTGTTTGGGGCCACGATGTCTCTGTCCAAAACTTGGAGCGTTTTTTCCCTCAGAGGTTTGTGAAGCAAGAGGTTAAATCCATTGAGCCTGAGGCGGTCGTTTCTTCTATCAGATCTGCTTTTCTTGAAGGGGTAAAGTCTAAAAAGGGCGACTGTGTCGCTTTTCCCTCTCAGGGTTTTTTCTCTGTAGGTGAAAGTTCCGTGAGGAACGTTTCTGATGCAACTAGGCCTCTTTTCACTAATTCGGGGCCAGATCTCTCTGATCTTATAGGGTTTCCTCCCCTATCTGGAGGGCTAGAGGACGTGGTGGCCAGTTGTGGCTTGCATGGCTCGAAAGGGTCCATTGCAGTGAATGACAAGACTGAGAAAAGGCCTGCTTCAGAAGCGGTTTTTCCATGGGCTTTTGAAAGCGATACTAGGGCCCCCGTTCAAAGGAATATCTTGGATTTAAGTTCCAAAAATGACATTGGGCTCTCGGCGGAGGAGATCTGCGCTCTACCTCTGACCGACTCCTTGGTTGGTGTGTTGGGCGACGGAGGTGGGCACACAAACGAGCCGGTCTTGTTGGATAAGGGGTGGAAGGGGTGCTCGCAAGGGGAGATTGCTTCTGGAGGTGTCAGGGAAGAAGAGAAGTCTCAACCTGAAAAGCTTTCAGCGGTTGAGAGTCAGAAGGTTTGTGACTCCGGTGTTCTCAGGGGTTTGGAGGAGAGGAGTCAGGGCCCGCCAGGAGGAGGGGCGCCTGAAGATCGACATCACTCTGATTCTGGAGAAGGCGCGGTGCTGGTCATTAAGGTGGGTGGGAAGCGAAAAAAGCAGGGTCCTATAAGAAAGAAGGAGCCCCAGCCTTGTTGCATCGTAGGAGTGGACATTCGAGTAGAAGAGGCTATGGCAGCCTCTGAGACAAGGCTTGTAGGCAGAGTGCGAGGGCGGAAATTTTCGGCCGATTATATTCGGAAATGGGTTCATTTGGAATGGGAAAATGCACCAGGAAAGCCTGTGGAGATCAAAGAGCTGGAGAGAGGATGGTTCACCCTGCGTTTTTCTCATAAAGATCATGTAAACTGGGTTCTCGATAGGAACTGGAGTTTTGGTAAGCGACCACTCCTTCTTCAACGATGGACGCCTTTGTTCGACGCACAGACCGAGAAGCTGAATGAATCTCCTGTTTGGGTAAAATTGCCAGGTTTACCCCTTCAGTTTTGGTTTGACTCGGTTTTTAAGTCCATCGGAGATACTCTGGGGAAGTTCTTTGAATTCGATAAATCGTTTGAGCAAACAGATGATATGAGTGTGGCGAGGATCTTAGTAAGTCCTAACCCCCGTGAAGGGCTTGCAGAAGCAATGACCTTAAAGTACAGGGAGCTGAAGTTTGTGCAAAAATTGGACTACGAAAATCTGCCTTTTCGATGCCATCGCTGCCATACTTATGGGCATCTGGCCAAAGAATGCCCGCTGGGCCATCGCCGTCGAAGGAACCCTCTCAAGGTGTCTCGAAAGACGGTGGTTTCTCCTTCTTCAAATGCTGGTTCGGATCCCCCACAGGATCCAATGGAGGAGGAGGTAAAGGATGGGTCGGAGGAGGTGATGTCTGAAGCCCCTTTGCAGCAGATCAACTCCGCCTGGTCCAACGAGCAACTCCATGCGCAGACTGCCTCTCAGGCTACTCCGACTATTGGGTTTGTGATGGAGCCACAGGCGGGTATGCCTCTTTCTTCCCCCTCCTCTTTATGCTTTTCATATATGGAACCTGTCTCTGCTCTTTCGATGTCTTGTACTTCTGGGCATCTTCAGAAGGAATTTTCTTGCTTAAATTTGAATCCACATCCGGTTGATAGTCTTGTTGTTTCGGTACCCTCGCCCTCTGGAGACCCTCTGCCCTCCATGCTTGATTTGACTCCTCCCTGCCTTTCTTTGGACTCTGCTGCTCCTTCGACTGCTCCTCCCTATAACCTGAGATCTTTGGCTTTTCGTAGTGGGAAAGAGATTGTTCCTGGTGGTCTTGAGCAGGACTTAGTGCCTATTGGGCCTAGGAAATCCAGAGGTAGGAAATCCAGCATGTCTAAGGCCAAGCAGAAGGCAATCATTGATATTGTTGATGGGAAACAAAAATCCTTGACTGGGGTGCTTAGAGCAGCAAAGCCACCCTCTGTTTCGCTGAAATGATCTTGCTTTCCTTCAACTATAGAGGGTTAGCTAGTCAACCCAAAAAACTAGCCTTCAGGAACCTAATCAGACCGTATAATCTGGATATTCTTATGCTTCAAGAAACCCTTGGTAAAGGGGAGGAAATTATAGCTTTTCTTTCAAAATCGTTGCCTGGTTGGCTCTTTCGGGCCATTGATGCAGACGGTCGTTCTGGTGGTTTGGTCACCGGATTTAAAGCTGGAAACCTTAAAGAAATTTCCTCCTGGGGTTTCGATCACTCTCTGGCGGTGGAGCTCTACTCCAAGGAGTTCTGTTTTCCCTTACTTCTCTTGAATGTTTACGGGCCTTGTCAGGAAAGGGAGCCGTTCTGGTCCTCCTTCTTCCAAAAGTCTTTTCTGACCCATCAAAACTTGATCATCGGAGGAGATCTAAACTTCTCTCTTGGGGTTTCTGAATCGTGGGGAGCAAATGCCAGAGCGGACCCCCTAACTAATTTTTTTATCTCACAGATCGCCTCATCCCATTTGATTGACCTCTCTCTTCTCAAGGCCAGGCCTACTTGGCGCAATAAAAGAGTTGGTGAGGACTGGGTTGGGAAGAAGTTGGACCGTTTTCTCTTGGGAGAAGCCCTTTCTGAGAAACTATCTATTTTTCGTCACTGGGTGGGGGAAGGGGGCTTGTCCGATCACTTCCCAATTCTGCTGGAGGCAAAGGGAACTCTCAAAAAACCAGGGACCCCTTTCAAATTCAATGCCTCTTGGCTGTCCGATGATTCCTTTGTTTCCTTGGTACATTCCACTTGGAGGAGGGATGGGTTAAGGGAGGATGGGGTTTTAAGTCGAAGTAAGGCTTTTATGGATAATCTGAAGACTTTGAAAGCTGAAACCAAAATCTGGGCTTCTCACAAGGCATCTCTCGAAGAGGAGAAACTAAGGGCCATAAACTCTGAGCTTGAGCTATTGGAAGCACCGGATGGGAGGGGATATGCCACAGTGGAATCTCGTGACAGAATTCGGGAATTGAAGGCAGCCAGAAGGAAGTTCCTTCAAGTAAAGGAGGAAAGTTGGCGTCTAAAGAGCAGAGCCATCTGGCTTCAAGCGGGGGATGACAACACAAAGTTTTTTCAGAATTATGCTAAAGGGGGGAAAAATCTAAATACCATATGGGAATTGCCAAAAGCAAATGGGGAAAAGGCTCAGTCTTTTGAAGAGCTTGCCTCCCTTGGAGTTGCTTACTTCAAAGACCTCTTTAAGGCTCCTACAGAAGCTTCAATTGCTGAAGTTATAAGAGTAGCCCAATTTTTCCCAAGGTACATTGAAGATGAAGGAAATGACCTTTTGATGGCTCCGGTGTCCAAGGATGAGGTGGAATCAACCCTAAAATCGATGCAAAAAGAGAAAAGCCCAGGCCCGGATGGCTGGACTGTGGAATTTTTTCTACACTTCTTTGACTTTCTGGGTGATGACCTGACTGCGGTGGTGGAAGAATCAAGGGTCTCAGGCTTGGTCTATCAGCCCTTTAATGCCACCTTTCTGACCCTCATTCCTAAGTCGGACCAACCTTCATCTTTCAATGACTTTCGCCCCATCTCTCTCTGCACTTGTTTATACAAGGTTATTGCTAAGATCGTCGCTTCCAGGCTGAAACCTTTCCTCTCCAAAAGCATTTCCGAGGAACAGTTTGGCTTCTTGGATGGGAGACAAATTCATGAGGCTGTGGGAGTGGCCCAGGAAACTCTTCACAGCCTAAAAAGAAGCCGGAAAAAAGGGGCTATCATTAAAATTGATCTCTCTAAGGCTTATGACAGAATCAGTTGGATGTATCTAAGGCTTCTCCTAACTCACTTGGGGTTCAGGCATGATTTTGTAAGGTGGATCATGGCGTGTGTCACCTCTACTTCGATTGCAGTTCTGATAAATGGTGCTGCCTCGGACTTTTTCAACCCGCAGAGGGGTCTTCGCCAGGGATGCCCTCTCTCCCCCCTTCTTTTTCTGCTAGCAGCTGAAGGCCTAAGTTTACTGATCAAAACGGCGAAGAGACAGGGTGAAATGAAAGGGATTGAAGTTGGTCTGAACCTATGGGTGACAAATCTCCTTTTTGTTGATGACATTCTTATCTTTAGTGATGGGAGCCGGGAGGACTGCTGCTGTCTTAAAAGGCTCCTAGACCTCTTTCTGAAAGCTACGGGACTGGCCATAAATGATCAGAAATCTTCCGTTACAACAGCAGTGCTCTCTCCTCTTGAAGCTAACAGAGTAAAGGAGATTCTCTCTTTTGATTTAAAGTCTCTTTCGGATCTGTTCAAATACCTTGGCTTTAAGCTGAAACCTGACTCCTACAGGGTTCAAGACTGGAATTGGCTCCTGGCGAAAATTGAGGACAGAATGAAACATTGGAGTTTTAAATGGTTGTCAAGGGCAGGCAGGCTTGTGCTGATTAAATCTGTGATTTTAGCCATTCCAGTGTACTGGGCCAGCCTCATATGGGTGCCTAAATGTATCTTGATGAAAATAAAGAAAATCTGTAGCAGATTCTTATGGGCTGGACAGAAGAAGGATTATGTCTCTCCTTGGGTTGCCTGGGAGAAAATCGCCCGTCCAAAAAAATGGGGGGGGTGGGGGATAAAGGATTTGTTCCCTTTCTCTCAGTCTTTAGCAGCTAAACTTGCGTGGAGGCTGATCGTTTCAGATAACCTTTGGACCGCTGTGACTAGGAGGAAGTATATTGACCCAGCCACGCCTCTAGAATGGATAAGACAGCCTGTTAAATCTACAAGGAATTCCTCTGTGGTCTGGAAAGCATTGGTGGCAGTTGTTCAGATTATTGAAAAAGGATTGGCCTGGAGAGTGGGAGATGGGAGCTCAATAAGGCTAGGAAGGGACCCATGGGTGGGCTGCTCGGACTCTTTCGCTCTTTCAAGAGGCCTGCTTGAGCTTTTAAACACCAGAGGCTTTTTCTCACTCAGTCAAATTGCTGATAGTGCAAACTCTACAATCTGGAGACAGGAGTGGCTCTCAGCGACTGATCTGGCCCTAGAAGAGAGGTGGCACGATGAATGGGGGACCTTTCGCGCAGGACTGTTGCATTCCCATATCCGTATTTCAAACGAGCCAGATGAGCTGAGGTGGGTGCACGCCCAAACAGGTTTCTACTCTCCAAAGATGGGATATGAATGGCTCATGTTACAAAAGGGGTGGGGGGAGCCAAATTGGTGGGCAAAGTCTTTGTGGAAGCTGAAAGGGCCAGCAAAAACCCGGTTGTTCTTCTGGTGTGTTCTTCAAAGGAAAGTACCTACTTGGGATGCACTCCAAAAAAGGGGGAAGATAGGTCCAGGCTGGTGCTCCTTATGTAAGGAGAGTGAGGAAACACCTCAACATCTTTTCCTTGCCTGTCCTTTCTCTAAAAGTCTCTGGAATGAAATGCTAAGACTATCAAAGGTCCCCCAAAGTTGGGGAGGGGAGGATATAGCCGAAGCCTGGAACAATTGGTGGCAGCAGGCCCCAAATGACAAAGTCAGAATGATGCCCCTGCTGGTTGTATGGGGAGTATGGCTAGCCAGGAACCACCAAATTTTCAAAGACTCTCTCTTTCCCATTACCAGATTAGCAGCCGAAGGAGTAGCCATTTTTGAAAGCATTCCACAGCTTTCAAATGCTCTGAGTGATAGACCGGTGCAGGTAGAAGAAATAAAGGGCTCCATCCCGTGGGCTTACTTTGATGGAGCCTCAGACATTAACAAGAATTGTGGAGCTGGTCTGGTTATTCACTATCCCATAGGATTTTCTCTCAAAGCCTCCATTGGACTGGGTACTGGATCAAATAACTTTGCTGAGCTTAAAGCATTACATTTGCTGTTGTGCTGGCTTTTGTTGCGCAATGAGCGGGAGATTCAGATTTTTGGGGATTCCCTGAACACAATCAAGTGGGCTAATGGCTCACATCATTGCAGGAACTTTCTCTTAATTCCTTAGCTGTCTGAAATTATACGTCTTAAAAGCTACTTTGCTGATTTGAATATTTCTCACATCTACAGGGAAAGAAACTCAGAAGAAGACAGCCTTTCTAAAAAAGGCATTGAGCAGGTTTTGGACCAATGGTCAGTTGAAGAAGTAGCTGATGGGAGTGCAAGGAGACTCGCTCCCCCTGTCTTTGTTTAGCTCGGGAGCTGCCAACAGCTATTTTATTTTCACTTTTTTTATTTCCTGTATATAGTTTTCAGTTTTGTAATCCTTTTTGTATATGTTCTAAAAAGAAAAACTAGAGAAAAAAGGCATAACTGTTAAAATCTCAGCGCTGTTTTTCCGGTTTCGGAAGCCTGAGCTGTTGTTTATTTTTGTCAAAACAGCACTTTCAGCCAGCACAGTTTTTACTAGCTGGTATTTGGACAGACGTGGTGTTGAGCAAATCCTGTTTCGGCGTTTTTCCTTAATGGAAGCCGGGGATTGCTTACACCAGATTTTGGTTTTTGCTTCAGCTTTTGTGGACAGAGCTGTTGGGTGGTTCTTGTTTTAAAAACAACAAACAAACTCACAGCTGCGTAAATTTTTCTCTGGAAAAGGGAAAGAAATGCAACGCATATGCTATGTAACCCTCTTTTTTAATAGAAGGTTCGATTTTTTTCTGTGGAAAAAAAAAAATGTGCCAGCATAGAATAAAGGAATGTGACGAGATTGCTCGGATTGGGAATATTGTAATGACTGAAATATGAATGAATTCATATGTATGGTTTTATAACCATGGAAAATGGAGTTTCCGCATTAATCCAAGTTTGCCCAGATCGACAGTTGGATTGAGTACAAATTTGTTGTATTCATTTTATATGCACACAGAAAGAGGAAGTATGAGGCCTGACAGAGGAAAACAAAGATTGCAGAGTTGAAGAAATGTACAAAAAAGGGATTCAAAAGTGCAGTGAACAGGGAATATGCAGATGACAGTGAACAAAGAGTATGCATAACAGATTCTTTACAGCAACAGGAAAAGACAAATCCAGTAAAGCCAAAAAACCAGAAAAGGAGCTGAGTGAAATTGAAATATGTAATTAAAATGTGAATGTAAATGTTGTAATTAATTTTTTATTGTTTGTGATACAAAGGCAAGTATCCTAAGGAAAAGACAAAATCCCACTGTAGCATGGAAATTTGTACATATTGTAGTAATTCTAAAAATGAGTTGGAAAAAGGAATAAGAAGACATAAGCCAAAGAGTCATGACTGTTCACTCCAAATTCCTTGTGAAATACAAACAGTCATGTGAGAATTTCTATATATAATATCAATTTGATAAGCTCAAAGAAGGGAGAGAGAGAAAATATAGAGAATGCAGAATATAGAAGAATAAGGCAGAGAAGATTAAGAGAAGAAGAGCAGAAAAGAGAAGCTACAGAACAGAGCTGATATTTGAAGTAAATCAGCAAACATTCAGTTTGATAAATTGAAGGGAGTTGGTGCTTCCTTGCAAGTTGTAGCTTGCAGAATTGAGGTTGGAGCCTCCTTTAGGTTGGTGCCTACAGAAAAACAGTGGTGAGAGGGAGTTGGAGCTTGCCTTTGCATCACAACAATAATAAGATGTGGTTTTCTCCCTTTATGGGTTTCCACTTATATCTGGTGTCTCTGTGTATGATATTTATGTATTGATCTGATATGTATCATCTACTTAATACCTGCTGCTCTCATATTAAGTCTACTGCTATATTATACTAATACCTGTTGCTTACATTCTAAGATTAATCACACATTAAATTGGATATGAAATGAAGGTGTAAATAAGTTTAATGAAAAGTTTTAAAATATCAGGAAGGTGTTAAACTGATTCACCCCCCCCCCCTCCCCTCTCAGTTTAACTAAAGGTTCAACAATTGGTATCAGAGCAGATTCCTTTTATATTAGTCTAACAACTGAAAGGAGATCCTAGGCTCTCAAGATGGCTAGTCAAGAAGGAAGCTCAACCAATAAAGCCCCTTTCTTTACAGGTGCAAATTATGCCTTTTGGAAAATCAGAATGAAAGCATATATAATGTCTTTAGGATTAGAAGTTTGGGATGCTGTGGAATTTGGATATGTCACAAAGTCAACTGATTCAGAGAAAGAAGCTAAACAAAGCTTTGTAGCTAATGAAAAAGCAATGAATGCAATCTTAAATGGACTATGTGAAGCTAAGTTTATCAAAATAATGCACAGTAAGACTGCCAAAGATATGTGGGACACTCTAGAGAATATCCATGAGGGAAATAAAAAGGTAAAGACTGCCAAACTTCAAATATATAGAGCCCAGTTTGAAAATTTAAAAATGAATGATGATGAAGATATTGGCAGCTTCTTCTTAAAAGTTGCAGAAATTGTTAACAATATGAAAGATATTGGAGAAACCATGCCAGAAAGTATAGTTGTGAAAAATATTCTAAGATCACTCCCATCCAGATTTAATCCCAAGGTGTCTGCAATAGAAGAGACAGCTGAATGGGAGACTTTGACCATGAACTAGCTACTTGGAAATCTAACAGCATATGAGATGAGGCTCCCACAGAAGAAGCCAAGTACGAGGGAAGCAGCTTTTAAAATAGAAAAGAAGAAAGAAGAAAAAGAAGACATATGTTCTTGCTCTGATGAAGAAGAAGCTAAATTTGTCAAGAAACTGGATAGAGGCTCAGGTAGATACAAAGGTAAACTTACCTTCAAATGCTTTAACTGTGGAATAGTTGGACATTATGCTGCTAAGTGTCCTCACAAGAAATTAAGGAATCAGACTCAAGAATCAGAGAAAAACACATCAAAGAACTGGCAGAAAGGAAATAAATTCAGCAGAAAATCCTTCTATGCTCAACAAGACAACAGTACATCTGAAGAATCAGATGAATCCTCCGAAGAAGAGGGAACCTCTGAATTTTTACTGATGGCCATAGAAGATATTGAAGGAATCTTACTAGAAGATGAAGAAGAAGAAGGGGAAGTCGACCTTGAGGGGGAGCTAAGAAGTGCTCTGGAGGAGATTGACAGACTCAAACTAAAATGTAGAAAACAAAAAGATATTCTCCTCAAATTTGTGAAAGAAGAACAAAATTCAGAAGTCCTCATGTAGCTGAAGGTAAATCTTGAAGAAGCTAAGAAGATAGAAGATATGTTACTTCAGCAAATCAAGGATAAAACTCGAGAACAAGATAAGCTGGAAGAAGAAATTGTATGTCTGAGGAAGAAATTAGAAAGTGCTCAACAGAAAGTGTATATGAACTCCTCTCAAACAACAAGCTCTGGTAAGTTGGATGAAATTTTGGATGCTCAAAGATCTCCTTTGATAAAAACTGGAATAGGCTATGAAGGAGAATCAAGTAAAAGAAAAGAAAAGGAAAACAGAAAAATTATCTTTGTAAAAGCAAAGAAGAATGATGAAGCACCTCAAATAATGCCTACAAAATAAGAAGCAGGTAAGGAGGGAAACAGAACCCAGAAGAATCCTCGAATAACAAAGAATGAAAGAAATACTCAGACAACAGAAAAAGGTTCATATACTCCTGGGTCTGTCAAGCTTGCAAGCCATCAAAGGAGATTCTTCCCTCCTATGAAGAATGCCACCTATTATGTATGCCACAAGCTGGGACACATTGCTGCATATTGTCATACAAGGAGGAGTAATTCAAGCCTGCAAAAGATGCAAACAGTGAAGAGATTGCCTCAAACAAGCAACTGGAGAAGACAACCTCACATCAGGTATGCAAACAGTTTCTATGGTTACTATTTTTATTGTAAATAATTTGGCCATAAAATCATTGAATGTAGAAAGTATGGACAAAGATTGATTTTCAACACTTCAAGGAGGTTTATGAATCAAATAAATTTTGTTCATACTCACAATTCTGCAAAAACTATGATCAAATGCTTTATATGCAATCAAGCTGGACATATGCCTTTCAAATGTCCTTTGAAAGAGAGTGATTCATCATCTCACAAAAGATATAAAACAAAAGGATGCCTCCAATGGAAAAAGAAGGAGAATAAGTGTGACCTAGCTCTAACTGCTCAAGACCTGAAAAGCCAGTGGTATTTGGACAGTGGCTGCTCTAAACACATGACTGGAGACAGAAGCAAGTTTATAACTCTTGATGAAAAGAAATCTGGCAATGTTACTTTTGGCAATGATAAATCAAAAAAGATCAAGGGAAAAGGCTCAGTCAGCATAGACAATGGCAGAGGAAAGGCCCAAGATGTACTATTTTTGGATGGACTGAAAGAAAATTTACTAAGTGTGAGTCAGATGTGTGACAAAGGGTGTGAAGTTCTTTTTAGAGCACAAGATTGTGTAGTCAGGTCAAGCACAACAGGAAAGACTCTTCTCAAAGGTATTCGAACAGAGAGTAATGTGTACATAGTGAAAGAGGAAGATGAAGCCTGCCACCTTAGCAAACTTGAGGATTCATGGTTATGGCATAGGAGATTGGGACACCTCAGTTTTGACCATATCATCAGATTGAGAAAGAAGAAAGCTGTCAGAGATATGCTAGAAATAAAAAGACCTTCAAATACCATATGCAAATCTTGTCAATTGGGGAAACAGACTCGCACATCCTTTAAATCTAAAGATGAGCTATCAATAAGAAGACCACTCCAGCTTGTGCACATGGACCTGTGTGGACCTGCTAGAACTAATACACCAAGTGGAGAATCCTATTTCATGCTGATAATAGATGATTTCTCCATAATGACATGGGTTGCTTTTCTCAAGAACAAATCAGAAGCACTGGAAAAATTTAAGATATTCAAAGCATTAAGAGAAAATCAAACTGGATGCAAGCTAAAATGTATCAGATTAGACAGAGGAGGAGAATTCACAGATTATGAGTTTGCAGACCTATGTAATGAACATGGAATAAAGCAACAATTTACCATTGCAGGGACACCTCAGCAGAATGGAGTAGCAGAGAGACAAAACAGGTTTGTACAACAAATGGCCAGAGCTATGATGCAAGAGAATAACATTACTCAAACCTTTTGGGCAGAAGCTGTACACACAGCAGTACATATTCTAAACAAAGCTCATTTAATACCTAACAGTGACAAGACACCTTATGAGCTATGGCATGGTAAACCTGCATCAATCAAGCACTTTAGAGTCTTTGGCAGCAAGTGCTACATAAAGAACAATGATAAAAATCTGGGGAAATTTGATGCAAGAGCAGATGAAGGAATACTCTTAGGATATGCATCCAAGAGTAAAGGATACATATGCTACAACAATACTATTCGAAAAATTGTAGAAAGTATTGATGTAAGATTTGATGAAGAACTCCCAAACAAGACAAGAGATACAGACTGCAGCAGCTATTCAGAAAATCATGAAGAAGAGGACCAAGATGATGATGGAGCAAGCAAGAATTCAGAAGATACCGAACTGAACTCGAAAACCCCCTCAAGATACACTCAAAATAACCATCTAGAAGATCAAATCATTGGAGACAAGAGTGTAGGAGTCCAAACAAGAAGGCAGCTGACAGAACAAACTGAAGAGGTATACATAGCCATGTTGTCACAAATAGAGCCAAATAAATTTGAAGAAGCCAGCAGGGACAAGTCTTGGGTGAATGAAGAATTGGATCAAATTGAGAAAAACAATACTTGTGAACTAGTTCCTAGACCCACTGAGAAGAATATTATTGGTTCAAAATGGGTATTCAAAAACAAAATGAATGAGCAAGGACAAGTAATCAGGAATAAAGCCAAGCTGGTCTACAAAGGGTACTCACAAATTAAAGGACTTGATTATGAAGAAACATTTGCCCCTGTAGCCAGAATGGAAGCTATCAGAATGTTCCTGGCATTTGCATGCTACCAAGACTTCAAGGTATATCAAATGGATGTAAAGTTTGCTTTTCTTAATGGAGATCTAGAAGAAGAAGTGTACATGGATCAACTAGAAGGCTTCTCATTGACAGACAAAGAAGACTATGTATGCAGACTGAAGAAGGCCCTATATGGACTAAAACAGGCTCCTCGTGCTTGGTACTCAAGACTGGATAAATATTTTCAAAAACAGGGTTTTAAGAGAGGTGGAGTAGACAACAATTTATACATAAAAGCCCATGAAAATGAACTCTTGATTGTTGTTGTATATGTTGATGACATTATGTTTGGAAGCAACAAAGATGAACTAGAAAAAGGGTTTGCTGATGAGAAGAAAAAAGAGTTTGAAATGTCTATGATTGGAGAACTCAGTTTCTACTTAGGACTGCAAATTTAGCAAAAGAACACAGGCACATTCATCTCTCAAGAAAAATACTTAAAAGAAATGCTGAAAAAATTCAAAATGGAGGACTGCAAACCTGTGACAACCCCCATGATCATGGGATGCAAGCTGTGTGCTGATGATGGGACTGCAGATGTAGATCAAAAACTCTATAGATCCATGATAGGAAGCCTGTTGTATCTGATAGCATCAAGACCAGACATCATGCTAGCAGTAGGACTAGTGGCAAGATATCAAGCAGCACCTAAACAAAACCATCTTTTGGCAGTAAAAATAATACTCAGATATCTACAAGGAACAACACAGTATGGACTTTGGTATCCTAAAGGCAAAAGCTTCACTTTAACAGCATACACAGATACAGATTGGGCCAGTTGTGTTGATGACAGGAAAAGTACAAGTGGAGGTGCTTTCTATCTAGGAGAAAGTCTGGTGGCATGGTTAAGCAAGAAACAAACATGCATCTCTCTGTCTACAGCTGAAGCATAATATATAGCAGCAGCAGCATGTTGTACACAAGTCATGTGGATGAAGCAAACTCTTCAAGACATGAAGGTAAGCATTAATGAACCTATCTCAATCAAATGTGATAATACAAGTGCGATAAGTATATCTAAAAATCCTGTGCTTCATTCAAAAACCAAACATATTCCAATCAAGTATCATTTTCTCCGAGAACAAGTAGCTCAGAAAACAGTAAAATTGGAGTATGTACCAACAAAAGAACAGACAACAGATATATTTACCAAACCACTTGCAAGAGAACCATTTGAATATTTAAGAGATAGACTAGGGGTAGTATCTGTTGATGCTACTCTCTGAGATAAAGAGAAAGCACAGGTTCAGGGGGAGAAAAAAAACGAAAATATCAGTCCAGGGGGAGATCAGCCACAGGGAAAGTATAATACAGGTCCTCAGAATCAAAGGATTAAGGCAAAAGAACACAAAGTGTATATTCAAGATCGATAATCTTGAAAGTGTTCTCTCAACAAGTCTTATATATCAGTCTGGAGCAGCATGGTACAAAGTCAGTAGAAGAGGGCCTAAACATAACTCAAAGAGAGGAAATGCAAATCAAGAAATGAGCAACCCTTTTCCATTGATGTCAAAGGGGGAGAAAAAAAAAATGGGCTTCTAAAAGAAAATAGAGGTTATTGCCATCAATGCCAAAGGGGGAGACTGTTGGAAATATTGTCATTAATGGCAATATGGAAATAAGGAAATGAGGCAATGAGGCAAAGTAACAAACATGAAATAAAGAGAGAGAGCATAAGACAAATAGCTACAGAGGCAGAGAAAGCGAATATAATAAGAGGCAGAACCGTTATCAGAAGCAGAGGCAGAGGCAGAGCAGTTATAAAATTCCAAGCCGGGCGTTATTTATATATATATATATATATATATATATATATATATATATATATAAATAAATAAAGTCTGAGAATCATATCATGTGTGTGTATGAACTATGTAACGAAGAATCATATCTTGTGTATGTATGAACTATGTAACGAAGCGATAATACAATGGAGATTCGGACGGAACCTTGTGTAAATAAGACGGAACCAGCGCATGTTTGATGTTGCCCGGATTTAGTGTTAATGCGAAGAAATTAGTGTTAAAACGGTGTATTTAACTATACGATGGAACCTTGCGTGGAATGAAGCGGAACCGTGACCCATATGAACAGTGACGGCGGTTTGGTGCTGGATGGTGGTATTCATCGCACCACTCTTATACGGAAGGCGATATTCGAGAAGTTGCGAGCGATTCCATACAGGAATCGACACGTGGCTTATGAACCCATTACAAAACCGCTTGTTAAACTGCGCCATCGCACGTTATTCTTCATACCAGAGACGCCGAGCGAAATTGTCACGATTCGTTGATCTGGAAGAGGGCCATCGGACAGTGATCGTTCGCAGAACTTGCTCGGAGTCTAACCAAGGTGTGCGGAGGATAACCCGAGTACGACGCACCATCGCGCGTTATCTTTCGCGCATATAGCCCGTGAGATATCCATTGGATCGGGCAATGCAATGACAGCCGTTGGATGGCGCGTGGAATCAGCCAGGTACGGTGCATACGTTTGATTGTCTACATAGGTGGGCCCAGGGCGGAAATATATGTAAAGAATTGGTTTATTAATGCTAGTTGACGCATTATAAGGTCCAATGGAATATATATGAAAATATTACGTATAATAAAGTTTGAATATGATCCAGGTGCGTAGTTAAAGGATCGAGGGTATATGATATGATTTTATATGCGATGGACGGTCGGGTTATAGCCATGGCGGAATGTTGAATGAACATCTCAATTCTCTGAAATGAGACATAAAAAATACTCAGACTTGTTTATTTAAATGTGCCAGCATAGAATAAAGGAATGTGACTAGATTGCCCGGATTGGGAATACTGTAATGACTGAAATATGAATGAATTCATATGTATGGTTTTATAACCATGGAAAATGGAGTTTCTGCATTAATCCAAGTTTTCCCAGATCGACAGTTGGATTGAGTACAAATTTGCTGTATTCATTTTATATGCACACAGAAAGAGGAAGTATGAGGCCTGACAGAGGAAAACAAAGATTGCAGATTTGAAGAAATGTACAACAAAGGGATTAAAAAGTGCAGTAAACAGGGAATATGCAGATGACAGTGAACAAAGAGTATGCAGAACAGATTCTTAACGGTAGCAGGAAAAGACAAATCCAGTAAAGCCAAAAAACCAGAAAAGGAGTTGAGTGAAATTGAAATATGTAATTAAAATGTGAATGTAAATGTTGTAATTAATTTTTTATTGTTTGTGATGCAAAGGCAAGTATCCTAAGGAAAAGACAAAATCCCACTGTAGCATGGAAATTTGTACATATTGTAGTAATTCTAAAAATGAGTTGGAAAAAGGAATAAGAAGACAAAAGCCAAAGAGTCATGACTGTTCACTCCAAATTCCTTGTGAAATACAAACAGTCATGTGAGAATTTCTATATATAATATCAATTTGATAAGCTCAAAGAAGGGAGAGAGAGAAAATATAGAGAATGCAGAATATAGAAGAATAAGACAGAGAAGATTAAGAGAAGAAGAGCAGAAAAGATAAGCTACAGAACAGAGCTGATATCTGAAGTAAATCAGCAAACATTCAGTTTGATAAATTGAAGGGAGTTGGTGCTTCCCTGCAAGTTGAAGCTTGCAGAATTGAGGTTGGAGCCTCCTGTAGGTTGGTGCCTGCAGAAAAACAGTGGTGAGAGGGAGTTGGAGCTTGTCTTTGCATCACAACAATAATAAGATGTGGTTTTCTCCCTTTATGGGTTTCCACTTATATCTGGTGTCTCTGTGTATGATATTTATGTATTGATCTGATATGTATCATCTGCTTAATACATGTTGCTCTCATATTAAGTCTATTGTTATATTATACTAATACATGCTGCTTACATTCTAAGATTACTCACACATTAAATTGGATATTAAATGAAGGTGTAAATAAGTTCAATGAAAAGTTTTAAAAGATTAGGAAGGTGTTAAACTGATTCACCCCCCCCCTCTCAGTTTAACTAAAGGTTCAACAAAATCTATCTGAGTGGTTTCCAAGAAATATTTTTCGTGTTCTTCGTACTTATTTTGTGCTATTCTTCTTCGCATCACATGATTTGCAGTTGGCGAAGCACGCGAATTGTTCTTCTAAAATTTATATATTATTTTTTTCACATTTTCTCCAAGTCTATCTTTGTATGGTTGCCTACAAATATCCCTCCAACAAGCGAGTTCATCATTTACATCTATTTGTAGCCTAAATTTCTGATGTTTGTGCAAAGTTTTTCGCGACGTTCCTAATGCTCGTGCCATAGATGTTACCAAACGATTCTCTTTAGTACTTGATGAAACCACTACCATATGTATTCCTCTACATACAATTGAAACATTCTTCTGTCTAGATATCCTAATTGAATTTATAGCACTACTTATATTTTGTATCACTTTTTCCTTCATTTTTTTTTATCTTTGGTTGATTTTTGAATACCCAGTATTGTCATAGCTTCTTTTAATTTTCTTAATGATAGGAGACCTTTCAACATTTGAGCTTGAACTGTCACCTACTCCTTTATGAAATATGTTTCAAAAACGCAGTTAACATGATATCGTATATAATGGTCAGGATTTTTATCTCCATATGTGTGAGTGTCAACATTTTCTAACATCTCATCATCGACACTGATTTCATCTGTACATATTCGAATAAATAGTACATAATAAGTTTACATATTCAATAAATAACTAAATTAATAAATATATGTATAATTTCAATAATACGTGCATGTGTTCAATATATAAATATATATATGTACATACCTTGTGATTCAATTTCTTCACTTGAATTTCTTTCAATATTTTCACCATCTTCAATCCTTGGTTCAATATCTCTTTCACTTTCTCTTTCAAAATTTTGGATCTCATCATCAATGTTTTGAGGAATATCTCTCTTTGTTTACATTGCAAAATATTTTTCAAATTAGTTCATCAAATAAAAATTAAGCTTCACATTTTACACTAGGAAAATTGTAAATATATCAATAGATCATAATATTTACATTTACATACCTGCTTCAATTTCTAGTTGAGGTTGATTTTCCCCTTCAATATTTGAGAGTGCTTCTATCTTTCTTTTGCGAGATTGTCTCGTCTCTTCTCTACGTTCCTCAGGGTCTCTTTTTCGATCATATTTTCTCGCACAATTCCTTTGATTTCCCATGATAATAGAGTATGAAGTTCAAAAAATTTCCTTCAAAAATTTAGACAATAACTCAATTAGAAAAAGCATCAAAAAAGATTTAATTTTAAAAAAAAAAACTCATTTTAAAAATTTTGCAAAAAATACATACTCCAATACATAACACTTACTTTAAAAAACCCAAGAAAAAAATGTCTTATAAAAATGAAACGAAGCTCAAAAGATTTACTTCAACTCAAAACACGTACTCTAAAAAAATGTCACTTCAAAAAATGCCTCCAACTTTTAAAAAAAAAAACGTCACTTTAAAAAATACTTCCAGAAAATGTCTTTTCGAAATTAAGCCCAAATCCATACTTTCAAAAAAAATGAAGCACAAAAAATATCCAAAAAAATGAATTACATACCTCCAAGAAATGTCATTTGAATGTATGTCCAAGAAAATTCCTTAAACCCAAAACAATTCTTTGCAAAATCAGGCCACCTCCAAGAAATGTCCTCCAAGAAAAGTCTTTAAACCCAAAACAATTCTTTGCAAAATCAGACCGCCTCCAAGAATTCAAAATTAAGCCCAAATCTATTCTTTCAAAAAAAATGAAGAACAAAAAACATCCAAAAACATGTATCACATACCTCCAAGAAATGTCCTTTGAATGTACGTCCAAGAAAATTCCTTAAACCCAAAACAATTCTTTGCAAAATTAGACCGCCTCCAAGAAATATCTTCCAAGAAAAGTCCTTAAACCTAAGACAATTCTTTGCAAAATCATACCACCTCCAAGAAATGTCCTTAAACCCAAATTTCCAAGAAAATTCTTTAAACCCAAACCAAGACATTTGTAAAATCAGACGAAATGTGCGAAATGTGCGAAAATTATGAATGATTTCGTGGCAATTTATATTGCCACGAAAAGTATTTTTGGAGGGGCTCCGCGAAATTTTCCGGCAGATGGAAAATAAGGTAGAAGTTCGGCCGAACGTTGAAAAACAGTTTGGCCAAACTATTAAGGCGTGAGACTTAACGGCACGTTTGCGCAAAAAATAGTTCGGCCGAACTTTTTTTCAAATTTCAGCCGAACTAACGCATCACTAGTTACGCAAATCCAAGCTCTGAATACGTTTCTGCAACTTTGGACTGATTAAACTCCATGAAACATTCTGAATTAACTGTCGGAACCAAGACAAGCATTTTCAGAATTGAATCTACTTTCAAGAAATATAACTTTTATGGAATTTCATATATATTTACTAATTTTAATTAATTTTGTAATAAAATGGGTGCAAACAATTTCTAAGGGTCATTGTGATTCATTGAAATCAAAATTATGTATCTCCCAAAATACATTGTAAAAAAAATTGAAAAAATTATGGGGCATTACATGGGTCCGTAGTCTCTAATGGGTAGCTTTTAGATTTTTAGTTTATAACTTATATGTTAAGAAATTTCTTGCGTCACGAAACATACTCAAAATATGTAGTTTTTTCATATTGGACCTGTTCAAAAAATTCTAGTAATTATGATATGCATCCATTGGCTTTGTAAATATGACGAAACCGAAGTAGACTCTGTCTAGATTGTTGTAACACATTTTGTTTTCTCAAAAACACAAATTTTCAAAGAATACAACATTGCGTATTAACATGACTTCTTATGAATCCTTTGATTGTTAAAAAACACACACTCAAAGAAATGCTAAGTTGACATATCCAATGTGCATAAAAAAATTCCAAACAATAAGTAATAGAAAGCTATCAAAATTTCTGAAAACCTTTTTTTTTCGCAAAGTGAAATTCTAAACAGAAAAATTGTTACAGTTTGTAGAAAGTTGAAGAACCGAAAAAAATGAAAGTTTTTTTCTCAAAAAAGGGATAAAAGTGTAACCCAACTTCACATTTTCAAAAATCAAAAATTTCAATTATTATTTAAAATATATTTATAACTAATATAATTATATAAATTAAATGATTAGAAAATTATTTAAATTTAAAAAAAAAAATTACAACTCCCTCACATAGCCACCGTGTACCTGTCTAGACCATTAGATTTCGTGTTAGATAATTAAAGAATTGTCTGCCATCGGATAGATTGAAAGAGTATTTGTTCAATAGAATATTTGTTAAAAAGTATGTATGGTGGTTCACCATCAACCCTACGATAATAATCAAGGATCATCATTCCCGATCGAGGTGGGGATGATTCCCTTTGTGGTTTGGGTAACCACTTAAGCTGTTAGGGTTTATCCATTTAGAATAACCACCTAAGATGTCAGGGTTTACACCTGGTCTCAGATTCAAATTGTACATGGTCTAAATCCTTTTTTCCCTGTTAGGGACTTGTAACAAAAACAATTTGGCTTGCATGGGTATGGATGTTCCCTGCTCAAGTTAGCTCTTTGAAGAATTTGATCGCCAGCCAACCAATGTTATGGTCTGCGCGGAAAATTTCTCTGCATAACGTTATGCAAGAGAAAATGTTTGTTGGCTTTTTCTGCAGCTACCTGGGCTTTCGTCGCAGACCATCACGTTCTCGTGTGGAGCATTAGTACGGAAGGCAGTCTTGCATCTTCCTTCGGTTACCATCTGACCAATTGTGAGGATGTTGTATTTGCATGAAGAATGGGAAAATAGGGTCATCCATAGAGACATAAAGTTGAGCAATGTGCTACTAGATTTTGCGCTCAACGGGTGGCTGGGAGAGTCTGGCCTCACCCAGCTCTATGAACACAGTGACAACCGAGAGACAACTTTCGTCGTGGGAATATGAGGGTAAATAGCACTAGATCTCCTACACATGGGGAAGGCCACACCCAATTGAGACGTGTTCAACTTTGGTGTTATGTTGTTGGAAGTGGCATGCGGGAGGAAGCCGTCGATCTATGCCCAGATGCCCAACATCCATTTTTGGTTGACATGGTCTCAGAGCTGTATGCCCATGTGAGTCTGCTAGAAGCAACAGATTCAAAGTTGGGCAGTGAATACAACAAAAGAAATATGGAGAAGGTTTTGAAATTGGGATTATTGTTCTCCATCACCGAGCCGAAGAGAAGGTTGGGGATACGACATGTTTGTCAAATACTAGAAGGTAAAACTCCTGCCTATTTGGAATCATTTAGCCTAAATGCAATGGGTCAGTTTAGTGTAGGCGTGAATATGTGGGCCACTATTGCTAATCTATAGGATGACCTTCCTCAGTTTCTGAGCGAAAGTCGTTCAACCATATGGCTCTATTCAACATCCTTAATATTTTAAGATATGATGCTAAAAATATGTAGAGAGCTCTTCCATACTCTCGTGGAAGTTCTAATTTAGGTGGTTATTTCCACTCACTAATCTCATCTCTCATTGAATTACATTACTGAAATAATCTATATGGCAGTGACACCAGTAAAATATGTGTAGGACTAAGCTTGAGCTTCAAAGTTAGTTACTTATTTATTTTTAAAATGATTGATTTGTATCTCATAATTTTGTATAACTAAGTATACATATATATATATATATATATATATATACACACACACACACATAGAGATGATATATTAATATTTTTTTATTAAGAATGTAATAATTCTTTTATTTTGATTGTGCAAATTCCATCCATTTTTCATGATATTGGAGATTGTGGTTGTGAAACATTGTTATTGCTTAGTCTTTTTCTTTCCTCTTTTTTTATTCAAACTTCTTAAAAGAACAAAAAATGAAGCTTCAAAAATGACAAGCTACTCTAGATATATTATATATCCATACCATCTTTAAATTATAGATAGATTTTGATAATAACATTCATTAAATATGTGGTAGATAATATAATCTTCTTATAATAGAAAACAACATATATTTGAGAGATCAAGGGAATTAATTGCTATGATTATTGTAATATGGTTTAAGCTATTATAAATCCTAATTTCATTTTCAGTCTTAAAACCTATATATATGCTTATGTTTACGACGTAAGGCATACAACATCTTGGTGTGCTTTAATTCTGGGGTATGCTTAGAGTGGATATGCAAATGAGAGTATGCCACTTTATTTTGAATGCAAGTAGAAAAATTTATACCTGATTTAGTGACAATGGTAAGTGTGCTATAGGAAATGCAATGAATTAGGATATCTACAACAAGGTAAGCTCAAACATAATTATGTAATTAAAAGTATGTTTGAATCACATGTCATTACAGGAAATACCCTAAATGAAAAAATGTTTACAAGAAATGTGGTCTCTTGGAATTCATTGAATGCTTCGTATAACTAGAATAAACAACCCAATGAAGCCTTGAAATTGTTTTATCAAATGCAACAAGCATATGTGATAGGGTAATATTTGATGGTGCTAAAGGATTTATTTTTTGGCTCATGTTGGTGGAAAATCACTTTATCAGCATTTTTGCTCTGACGGCGGGTGTTTTTTTCTCCATTCTCCCATCACTCCATAATGTTAGATGTGTAGATGTATTATATTCATCATCTTCTCATGGTTATATTGATAACGGTTGTAGATGTGTGCTTTTCAGCATCTTTTGTTGGTTTTGATCTAGACATGAAACGTAGACGGAAAAATGAATACTGTGGAAATTTTCCCCAGCTCAAAACAATATAATTAAAAGTGGATATCTTGTTATAATAAAACCCCTAATTGACACATATGCCAACTACGGTAGTTTAGTAGTTGCACATGAGTTGTTTGATCAGTTGTCTAGAAAAAATGCGGTATCATGAAGTGCAATAGTTGTTTCCTATCGAATCCGTGGTATTGGTTGGGAGGCCATTTCTCTTTTTCACCAAATTCATATGATAGGTATACTTCCAAACCACATCACCTATGTTTCTCTTTTGTTTGCATGTAGCATGCAGGCCTAGTTCTTGAGTGCAGGAAATATTTCAATTCTATGTTTCAATATTATTGCATTTCTCCGAGGGTAGTGCATTATGCATGCATGGTTGATCTCCTTGGCTGAGCTGAGCATCTACATGAGGCATGTGACTTGATTAAAACCATACCCTTAGAACCAGATACAAATCTCTCCCCTCTACATACCTAAGGATTTTTCATCAGATATATAATACACAATTTGTAATTTATTTGATGTGAAAGAATGGGGGATTCACTCAATGAACCTTTGAAATTTCATTTGCCTTCATGGCATAATAAACCTTACCCATAATTTGACTACATATTGGAAAATATCTCTAAAAATCACATTATTTAACCCCCTACCGGCACAAACCCAATACACCTTCGCAATTTAAAAAACCCCTACTTTCACTAGATATTGTAGGCAATCACTTTTTCATTAGCATTTTTTATACCCCTTTATATTTTTTCATTAACTTTGAGCTCAATTTTGTATACCTGCCAATATTAAAACCCTTTACTCCCTATATATCCCCCAATATATTATGTCATATTTTCCTCAATATACATTCTCCAATATGAACCTACGTGGTATGGTATTTCTCCCCCAGTGAAGTCCCCATGTGTGAGAGTACCCATCCTAAAGAGCCAAATGATAATGATTGTACAGTGGTCAAGTACGAATTCATAAAGATGTTGAGGAGACTCTTTAGGTTTCATAAATCATAGAAGTTCCTCCAGAGATGTAAAACAAATTCGTAAGTTTTAGTTGTAAAAGAGTTTTTCATTAACATCATTAGGTGTTTGGTAACTGGATTTTATTGGCTACTACTTTTGTTCCTTTTGTAAAAATGTTTACTTCTTATTGGAAGATGGATTTGAAGTTTGGAGTAAAGTTGGCTTCTACACTTAGACTTTACTCTTTGGAACTTGGCAAGTTGGAATGTAGCTTGAAATTAACATGAGTGATGCATAGGTAGAATATGTTGACTAATAATACCAGTCATATTTTGATGCATTTGTGAACATGTGATGGTGAATGAGTGATTGTTTTAGTATGACTGGGGTTTAATAATGAACTTGTGATGGTGTATGATCTTGATTAATGGTTGTTTGGTTTGCATGTGAAATGGGATTTCTTTATGAATTCAACTCATATGGGCATTTGCATGTGTCATTTAAAGGATGCTTTGTGAATGGGACCATATCTTTTGTGAACATCTATTGAATGCCACTCAAGTGTGTTTTGGTTGCTGAAACAAACACATTTTTCCAATCCTACGGCGTATGTGTTGGTAATGTGAAGTAACAATATTATTTCTATATTTTGAATTTAAGTTGTGCATTATAAATATGGAAAGCAATTTTTCCAAGTGGTTTTGAAAGTTGTTACCCCTCTGTCTAGATGACATACAATGGATTTTGAGGGTTTTAGTGTGATAGATGAATCTTGTGCATTGTCAGGGTTTTAGTGTGAGTTGAATCTTGTGCATTTGTGAGGGTTTTAATAACTAGGGCTTAATTATGTATGATCCAAAATCTTGGTTGTGTATTTGTGTTTGTGAAATGGGGATGCTTTATGAATGATAGAATGATTGGAATCTTCATGTTGCATGATAGAATGATCTGTGAATGGGTCCATATCTTACATGAAGTGAACATATTATGCATGTGGCTTATAAAATGTGTATTTTTTTTTCATTGTTGTGGAAACAAACACATTTTGATTCCTATAGGTTAAACAAAAATATTATGTGAATAGGACTATATCCAATGCATTTGAGCCTTGTACTATAAATATGGAGAGCAGTGTGTGTAAGAGGTTATGAAATGTGTTCCCCTTACATCACATACAATAATTATCTGACCACTCTTTTCCAAATTCAAGGTAGATGTTAATAATTTAAAGGACTTATTAGGCATCCATTGTAGACAGGCCTACCTTACCTTGTTTTCGACTTCACAGAAGTTCACCTGTATCGGGATAAAATGCCAGGGGCCCATTTTGAATCTTATCAAATTTGGGGCCAATCCATGCCCATAGGACTAATACATTATGTATTGCATGATTACTATGTCGGTGACATACATAAGTAATAGGTGAGGAGGCTTTAGGGTTCCATAAAATTTTATGTATGTCCCTTCATGTGTCAAGTACTAGTCACATATATTTCCAATCACTGCCTATGCTTGCTCAGTTATGTAGGGAGATTTATATTCAAACAAATAATGGCACAATTTATAGAAAAAAAAGGTTAAAAAAATTTATAAGTGCATCAAGAGATGTCAAGGAATCTAGTCTTTGCTTCATTGGAAGGGAATAGCGACTAGTGGATAGTAATATGGTATAGAATTTTGGAAGGAGTGTCTGAGATATTTTAGAGAAATATGATTATTGCAATGTTTAAATAGTATACAACGTTGTAAGGAATGATAATTTGGAAATATTGAAATTGAAAAATTATAGCATATCTTGTTCACTGTCATGTTGTTTTCCTACTTGGCCAGGAGTGCAGTAACTCAGAAATTTTCATCACATAATCCAGAATTTAAATCATGATGAAATTTGGTTAGTGTTTTCAGTAAAAAATATGGCAACGTAATAAACTTTGCTTATCTGAAATCCACTTGATATTTTCTTTATCTTATGTTTACATCATATAATAGGAAGTGAAATTCCCTTTATCGTAAGGATTTATACTTTGCATTCTTCCTGTCCTGATCAATTTTATCCTGAAACTTGAGCTTTGCATTGATTGTTGTCTTCATATTCTGTGTTTTATGTTTTCATTGCCTTAAAAATGTCAAAGAAGACAAGAATTTCCTTCCATGTGTTCCAAGCGCTTCATCTTGTGTTTTATTTACTATTTTCTTCTCATCCTTTCTTAAAGAATCTATAGAGAGGATGTCTGTACATTCTCCCAATCATTACCAACCTTGTCATGTCTACCGGTTTTTTCAAATGGCTTGTTTATGTGATAACTTTCTTATTCTTCCTACATATACTTTCAATCTTTCTACTCCTCAACAGTATAATCCCTTGGCTGAGTCTTTTACCCATTTTGTTGAACTCTTGCTCATCATGTATGGATAAAACTTAAGGGACACCTCTTTTTCAACCCCACCCTTTCCCACTACTTTCCATTTTCCTTTGCATATCAATAGATTTTGCTTTTGGTTCTTAATTTTGAGTGGTTCCTTCTTATCATATTTGAAGAAAAACCTAAACTTGAATGTTGCTATAAATTATTGAAGCAGTAAAAGTACTGAATATTCAGATAATGGTTTGAGGTTATACATACGTGTGGCCACACTGGGCCATTTTACTTTTAGACTCAATTTACTTGGTGTCTCTTAAGCTCAAAGGGTGGAATCATATCAAACTTTAAGGTGATATGATAGCCTCAATTAATGAGAAAACCATCTTTGCATATGAACCATAGGCCCCAATAACAATCCAAAGTTCAATATATTTTTGAAAAGAGAAGTTTACGACAAATTTTCCTTGAATCTGTAGATGCCAAATTCCGTTCTTTTGGGACAATAATTTTCTTGGCATAATGTATCTTTTGATTCAAGAAATTGTGAGTGATTCTTTTTCTCGAGAATCTATTCTCCTTCAGAACAAAGTATAATTTTACCTTCCACATTTTTAACTTAACTTATGTAGTAATTACCATAGGAATATATACTCGCCAATTCTAATCATGCTATGATATGGGTTTAAAGAATAACATCCAAAACATCATGAGATAGAGAAGCAATTCTTGATTAATGATTTTGCGGGGAAAGATTTTTAGTTATCAAAGATGCATTATTTGTTTTTTTCTCTTTCACTATTAATAGAAACAACTACATATTGAGAATTGTATTATATATAAAAAAGAAGGGCCACCATGATGAGCTAATCACCCACTATCAAAATTATCAAGATCAAAACTGCGACTTTGACATTGAATAATATAACAAAAGTAGGTGGCTCGGGCATAGATGACAATAAATTGTAGCCTTCTGGCACACAACTAAAAGAACGCATTGATAATTATAATTCCATTCAATTATGAAGTTGAAAATACGGTCAGAAACTTTTCCCAAACTATACATTAATCTATAATCCTGGGCAAAGATAATTTTGAGTGGTATTTTTATATCGATTAAAATTGACCTAACGAGTGACAGAGTTCTAAGCTCGGATTTAGAAGAAGAAAAAAGTTAACAGCTAGAAATTGCATAAAATTAGAAACGATGGGTTCTTTCCATCAATAAATTTAGTTTAGTTGTGTTTTCAAAATGAACTAATGGAAAAATAAATATATGGATGAGAAGTATTCAAAACATTGGAAAACTCAAATCCCTCCATGTCTATTTTCTCTTCTAGTAATCCCATCTCAAATAATCGAACTTTCTCGCCATATTCCTTCCTTTCGCCCACACCCCACAATACTACTCTTCTTCTAAATTACTCCCAAAATTATTCTGAGTTGTGTAAGAACACTTCTTCTATGGATTTTCAGGCTCTGTATGGGAGTTTCCCTACATTTGATGGGATGAGGGAGGAGGTTCAAAGCTCCCCTTCTTCGTTGGGTTGCTATGCCACGGAAATTTTCCTTAGGTTGCTGAAACAGAGCTCAAAGGATTTGCAGTGTTCGCATTATACGAGTGTGTATAAGAAAGAGGACAATGTCACTTTTGGGGCATATGGAATTCGATGCTCCTTCTCTATTCCAGATCGTGGGTTGGACCTCAAAGTTTATGTTGAATTCCAGAGGCCTGATGGGGACTACGGGATCATGCTAAAATGCATGTAATAATGCAATGAATGGAATAGTCTTACCCACTCTCGGCATTTTCTTTTTAAGGAAATGATTTCTAAAACATTAATTCTCATTGTTTCATAAGAAATGGGAGTAGTTTTAGGCCTTTTATTTTATCAAGCATTTTTTTGAATAATTATGCTTCAAACTGGCATTTAAAAATATGTATCTCAGTTTTCTTGCCGGTGATTTGTTTCAAAAAAAACAAGACCCATTTTATTTTTTAAAGTTCTTAATTGAAACTTAAACTGCCATTTTAATTTCAAATTACTTTTTCATAGCAATCATATTTTCCTTAAAAAAAAAATATTTTTTACAGTTCTCAATTGAAATTTAAACGTCCATTGCAATTTCAATTTACTTTTTCACATCAATCGTATTTTCCTGAAATTGTTTGAATTTACCATTGAAATGTACAATGTTAGCTAATAGATAGGAAGGGCTTATGAAATTTATCAATGAAATGATGTTGAGGGAGGTTAATGTACAATTTTCCAGATTCGTATTTCAGACCCAAAGCAAGTGGAAGCTTGCATTTGACCAAAACTAGCACAATCTGTTACTGTTTAGGGAATAGGCCAATTTGGGGTATAGCTTCAGCAATAATGGATTAGGAGGTTCCCCTCACACCTTTGTTGAATGATGCATATAGTGTGTCTTTGCTAGATATTTGCATGAAAGGTATTTCAAGAGTGCCTTGGGTTGCTAGGATAAAAACGAGTGAATGTAAGGTATTTCAAGAGTGCCTTGGGTTGCTAGGATAAACAAGAGTGAATGTAAGTGTCACACCGTTGTGATGAGAACATTGTAAGAAAACAATGTAGACCTTTTAGGGCATAGTGAAAATAAAAAATAAATGCATAAAATCTTCCTACCATTGTCATTGTTATTTATTTGCATACTATTCACATAATTTGTTGGAGTTGATATACAATCTGTAGGGTCCTATATTTTCCTAGAAAATATCTATTATTTTTTTGCAAGTTCCCTGCTCCACCTCTAAAATAATTATGTTGGAATTGTATGTTTGGGATAGAGCAATCTGTCGATGGAGGAAAATTCATCCACGTTGGCATGCACAAATGTTACAATGTTGTTGCAAAGATAACCACAATCTACAATATTTCTTGGTGGCACCTACACACATTCAATTGTTTTTCTCTAAGACGCTGAAGGTTTTTATTATGAGATCTGAAAACCTTCTAGTGTAAAAATTGTAAGCTTTCCCTTGCACAAAATTCTAAGTTGCGAACTTCCACAAACCTGAACCTAAGTTTTAACATTTTACAAGTATGTATATAGAAGCTTACCACAATTAGAGCATTAACATCTACTTAACACAAGAATGTGACTTACATTCAAAATGAAAGTGTATCATGTACAATAGTAACATTGTGCACATGTAGGTTCATTCAATTATGAAGCCAAAAATACGGTGAGAAGCGTCCTCAAACTATACCTTAATCCAAAATCCCGAGCAAAGGTAATTTTGAGTGGAATTTTTATATTGATTAAAAATTTTCTGACTAGTGGGAGAATTAGGCTCTTATCATCAACCTTACCTCTTTCTTAGTTAGAAATTTTGATGTCGTGAAAATTTAAAATGAGCACACCCATTTTTTTCCAAGTATGTAAATAGAAGCTTAATATAATTAGACCCCTAACATCTACCTCACCCCTTTGTTAACTAGAAATTTTGATGCCATAGAAATTGAAAAGGAGAACAACAAATTCCTCCACATATTCTGAGGCTTTGTCAATGTTTTTTTACATATCCCTTGAGACAAAAGAGAGTAACACATTAACTACTTTCTTGTAAGAAAAAGTAGGGATCTATAGTCAAATATACTGGATAGCTCTATGGCTCTTATGTATAGACTTGGGTTGCATTCATCTACGGATAAATTGAGCCTAGTAATGTTTTAAGAGTATAAGTGTGAATGAAGGAGAGAGGATCAAGAAAAAAACAAGCACATTAATAACACTCTAACACAACACCTTTCCTTTACTTGAATGTGTAACAAGTACATTATTGACAATCTCAACTAACGTAATTCAAATAAATGAATGAGTGTATTACAATACATTATGTTCTATGTGTTTATATGGGTATATAACATATCGTGTCATTCTTCATCTATGTTTTTTTCATATGCTATCGACTTACGGTGATTTCTTTGCAACATTTAGTGGAATTGCTAGTTTAATTATATGATCATTATAATTTTAAATTTTGTTAATATTTTTTTCCAATTTTTATTTAAAATATCTTTATAACTAATATAATTATATAAATTAAATGATTAGTAAATATTGAGAGACATTAATTTATAATAAAAATAAAAACACTTACCCTTATTTTACCATAAAAATTCTTAATCTATAAATAAGCTTGGTACAATATCATGGTTTACCAATACCACATGCCCAAAAAACCCATAATTCACTTCATATACCACTCATTCATATCAAATTTTCTCTCACTTTTCTTTGGGTTATTATTGAAAATATCTTTGATTCATGATATGCATTAAAATTATTTAAACTTATTATAGCCTCCATATATTCTCAATTTTACTAAATAAAAATAGTATTAATGGAGAGACTGTAATATTTGATCTCCTTCCACTACATAAGGCGACTCTTCCATATGGAAACTCTTTTTTTCATCCATGGATTTGATCAAGGAACATCCATCAAGGTATATTTAGAATGGAAAACAAATCAATATTTTTAAAGATAAAATTATCCATAGGTGGCCAATGGATAACCATGAGGATCTTTGGCCATTAAAAGAGTGGATGGCTTCGAAAGGAAGAAACACATTGGTTTATATCTCTAATTTGGAAAATGATGGCTACTAAACACGCTAGAACTTGGACAATGTTCTTCCACATCTACAAGATCAGGAATGTAAGCTGCAATTATTTCTAGTAGGATGTGCCCCTAAAAAAAAATTTTAGAAGATCAATGAGTGTGTAATAATGGGGATTTATCGGTTAGCGTTGCTTATTTGAAACAATTATTTAAACTAGATTGCCACCAATGGCTATAATGTGGTCTAAAGTATGGAAATTGAACAATCCTTGAAAAATTAATGTCTTATTTTGTATCCTAATGCATGGGAAACTATTAACAACATAGAACCTACACTGTAGGGGAAGTGCTAGTCCTTCACATTTCTCCCTATGTCTAGAACACGAGGAATATAAATCTCTCATTTATTTATGCATTATTCTTATGTACAATAGTTATGGAAACATGTCCTCTCTCGTCTAGGCTCGAGAATAAATTGTCTTGAGATTCCCTCATCCTTCTATTCAGGGAAGGATGTTATAATGGGCCCCTCAAGGTAAAAGACTCTTTAAACATATTTGGATGAATTTTCCTAAATACCTTTATGGAAGGTATGACTAGCATACAATAAAAAAAAATTAATCAGAAAAATTCCCATCCACATTCAATTGCATTCAGGGTCCATGTTCTCTATGTAGATTTTTTGGAGGAGCTCTAGTTTATTAGCTAATATAATAGGGTTGGACTCCCATGAAAAGGAATGGATCCTTTATTTCCTTTCCGATCAACTTTCCAACAAGGAAATTATTCCAAGATGAGTGAATAGGTGGAAATTGTGAATGGAAGAGGAGAAAATGATAAAATGGAAGAAATATGAGGCCTCCTATTTTCTAAGATTTGATGGCACTTCTAATAATACCCCATGGGTGGTAGGAGTAGGAGCGGCAATTCTAAACCCTGATGGAAATGTAGAAATAGAGTTTAATTAGGGGCTTAACACACTATAAAACAACTCAACAAATGCCTATGGATTGTTGCAAGGGTTTCTATTGGCCAAAGATGCAAAAATTGAGGAATTGGTGGTGCTAGGAGAAACTCAATTGGTAATCATCATATTGCTCTTGATTCATAAACTAAAAAATATAAACTATGGATAATAATCAATCATATCATAAATCTAAAAAAAAAAAAATTCTCCAAGATAAGTTTTTGTCATGTTTTTTGTGTGCATTACTCCATGATAGATAACTATGTAAATAGAGTAGTAAGACTAGATGAAAGGGTCCATCTAGGAAATGGCTCCTCCTCCTTTGTCCCCATTCCATAAAGACAAATTGGCCAATGAATTGGTTATACTAGAAAATGGATAGGTCCACCTCAAGGCTCTCTCCAATTTTCAATAGTAAATCAAAGTAGCCAAATTAAAGTTTTTTTCAAACAATAATTCGAAATATGGATGTGAAGAAAATATGTCCTCCACTATCATATATCATGGATAATGTGGGCCATTTCACAATGATAGGACCCCTACTTATGCAAAAAACACACAACACAGGTTTGAGGATGTGCCATTCCAACCAACCTTCATGTATACTTGATTTCTCCTGGATGTTGTACATATTGTTACATCCAGGTTCATTCTGTCTGGGTGAGGGATCGTTCCCTATTTAAAGCCTCTGCTACGACACCGTGATGAAGAATAGGATAAAAAAAATCCACGTTTATTAAGCATGGAAACTTTGTTACCCAAATATCATTTATGGATGAGGCCAACCAAGCCATGATTTCGGATGATTTGCAACTACTACTACATTTGGGTGGAAATTGTAACAACAGAATCCAATGGAAAGGATAAAATCAGAAAAAGTGTCAGAAATTAAATGTATTTTTTGTTTTTTTTTAAATTCTGACATCCATTGAATATCTGATGGAGGTTATTTAACGATAAAATATCTAATCAAATATTTTTGCCCGTCGATTATCCTACGTTTTTCCTACAATCCCTATTGTTATCGAATATCCGAAAAGAGTTTTTTTATAGTCGGATCTCCGAGATTTTATCCAATATGAAAATTTGTTGTCCAATATCCGTCAAACAAAAATTAACCATTTCATAATGTTCAATTCCACCATTAATGGATTTTTTTTTCTTATTTTTTTTTTTAATTTCTGCTAAACAACTTTGCTTCAACATAAATGCAGAATGTAACTCAGTCTTTACCATGAACTACATCGCTTAAGATTAATAATAATAGAATATCAACATTGACTTCACAACACATGTACATATGGTAAATATATTCATTGTCAAAATTTATTAAATTCATTTAAAAATAAACATTTTAAATATCTATGATTTTTGATGATTAACAAGCTCCCCAAAGGCCAAAATAAATTGATCGAAGACAAACTTAAAAGAATCAAAAATAATTTTTTAGGATCCCCCAAAAGATAGTGTATTATCCACAAATTGGGAGTGATTTGTGCTCTTTATACATCAACCATAACTTACCCCTGGTAAGCTTATGTTTCCTTTCTCATGTTTAAAGAGCCTACATAAGGAGTCAACCATCATAATATGGAGGAAAGGTGATAAAGGGCACCCTTAGTGTGAGCATCTAGTGGCTCCAAGAAATATAAAGGAGTGACCATTAACCAAGGGGAATTTTTAAGGAAAAGAGATGTAAACCTTCACCCATTTTATGAATTTTCCATTTAAACCAAATTGTAATAGAACCTTAAACAAAAAATCATGATTAACTCAATCAAATGCATTTTCCATGTCGATTTTTATGAGAATTTTCTTATCCTTTATTGAATTTTTGGAATGGACAACTTTCTGAACCAAAACAATATTTTTTATTATACGTCTCTAGCCCATAAACTTCCCCTAGTTTTTAGATATGAGCTTGGGAAGGAAGGGCTTTAAGCATTGAGATAAAACCTTTGAAATTATTTTATATGAAACATTGTAAAGGAAGATCAATTTATATCTTGCAAAGGAAGATGGTTGACAACTTTGGGCACCAAAATTATGAAGTAAAAATTGATCCCTCCACTAATGTAGTCATGCTTGAAGATAAAATATATTAGGTGGATTAAGTCAAAATTTATCAAATCCTAATAAGCTTGGTAGAAATATGTTGAAAATCTAGTAGGTTCGTGAGCTTTATTTGGACTTAATGAGAATATTTTGTTTTTTATCTCGCCTTTAGTAATACCACACAAAATCACTTTATTATCATCATCGAAAACAAATTTTGGGATTTTTTACATGTACTAGGCAACTTATAAAGGGGGGGCATATCCTATAAAATAGAGCTCATTGAAGAATGCCACATCTTCTCTTTGGATTTTTATAAAGTCCCCAATCTGCATGCCTTCAACATTGATCGATTTGATATTATTCCTTGAGACCCTTGCCTTTGATTGATTGTGAAATAATTTTGTATTGCGATCACTAAATTATAGCCACAAACTATGGGATTTTAGGCACCATTATTCCTCCTTAGCTCTGAGTAGTTGATGAAAAGTCTGAAATTTTGTCTTTTTCATGTTGAAGGAGCTCCTAGGTCATGTCCCATTACTCTAATATTCACTAGATTTATTCCATATTTGTATTATGTACTTTTAATTTAGCATTCTTATCTTCATTATTGGCTTTAATCCACTATATGAGAGCGAGATTAATATTTTTTAATTTTTTTTCCCATATAGTAATGGGGGAACCTCTCACCCAAAGACTAAAAAATTAGTTGACAGTCCCTAATCAAAGGAAGTGGTCCATAATCCATAGTTTGGGACATTTCAAGCAAAATTTGGTGATGTTTTGAACTAGCCCATGGAAAAATATGTGAAGTAACTTGGAAAATTTTGAAGACAAAGGAAGAAACAACCAAAAATCTATCTAGTGAGTCACAATATGCCTAGTTTCCGATCTACAATAGTTCCGAGTAGATTTATTTGAAGAGAGCTTAATATCCATCATATCTAGTGACGATATGAGGTCCTCGAGACTCTCTTGGAAATGATGTTTCACAAGAGAGCCTCATGAATTTTACCAATAGAGGAGGGTTGTATTGAAATCCCCTCAAATAATACAATATTTTTCTAAGGGGTGTATTTAAGATTGAGAAGGAAATCCCAACAACTAACATTTTCTATGTAATGAATGAGAACAAACACATTTACAATGTTACATACTTTGTTTTATGGAAGGTGTGAAAATTTGACCTCTAACCAGTGACATGTAGAGATGGAGTCTACTAACTTGAAAACAGAAGTAGACCATATCAAGCAAAGTCCCCCCAAAGCGCCATGCGATCTTCTCACCTTGAGATCTGATTTTTTCTATACTTTACTAGATTTTTGGAAGGCCTCATTCCCCCAATTTCATCTCCTAGAGTAGGAGAATGGATGGAATTTATTTATTTTTATAAATATCTAATCTTAGACACTTTATTAGTGCTCAATTCCCTACATTTCTAGGAGAGAAATTTAATCATTGACTTTGGGATTTATTACCCCCTGATTGAGAGACACGTCCACTTTTTTTAAATTTTCAGAAGGGTCAATTATGAATTGATTCCCCCATATCTTTATCATTCTCTATCTTATCATTTTGAATCTGTCAATTTATTTTCATGCCTTTGTGATCGATCTATTTATTTCTTCTTATTAACATATGATTAATAATTTTCTAATATTTCCAAATGCCCACCATTCTAATCCTAAAGGACCTTGTTACACGTTATTTTTTCACCATGACATTTTATTGTCTATATAGGTTCATCACTACCTATATTATGCTCCTTTAGAAGTTAAAAACCCTAATGTTCCTAAACCAAGTCTTGAAATTGGAGAAAATCTCATTAAAACCCTTAAAATTCTAACTCCACACTTTTCCTAGCCCTTGCCTGTGGATCCGCAGATATTTTCTTTATAGCCTACAACACATCCCGTGAGTTTTTCTTATAAACCTATGGACCTTCGTAAACAGTCAAATAAAGGAAAAAGTAAGTTCTAGAAGCCCAGCTAGACGAATATTCTCCCAACTGGAAGCTTCTAGAGGCACGTTTAGTTCGAGCTTTATCCTATACTCATGAGCTCTATCCCTTCACTCATGGAGCTTATCCCTTGGTCTATGGAGCTCAAATATCTTCATGAGAGGAATATACCCCCCTCTTCATGGCAATGAAACTATCTCCACTTCCTTATAAATTGAGCTCATGTTTCAGTCTCAAGGGTAGCTTGTAAATGGTAGAGACACATATGTGGTAATTGCTGAAGAATTATTAAGAGAGAATACTCTCTATACTAGCCATTTTTGATATGATAATTATCACACACTCATGTCCATAACTTTATGCTAATTGTAATATTCCAAAATTGGAATAGCTCAGCAAGCCTACTGAAATAACGCACTTCTGAGAATATTGTACATAGAAATGAGTTTGCAGCTCCTAGATCCCTTAGATCATCTCATCTAAGATCTAAATCCAAAAGGAGAGAAAAAACAAATCAGACTAGGTGGGTTAAACAGATCTCCCACAAACTAGTCTAGCTGAAAACCACCCAAAGAGAGGGGCTACAGCTCTATGCAAAGGTCTGCTTCAGAAATAACACAGATCCACTGAATCACATTAAGAGGCTGATATGAAGGTTCATAAATCAGATATATAATAGAAAATCAGATGTTATTTACAGCCCATACAGTATACAAGAGAAGGAATAATATTATACAACAAAAATCCTCAGAAATGAGGTGCTACAACCATAAGAAAAGACTGCATAACCATGACAGCATTATTTTTAAGGCTGAAGAAGTAGTTTATTAATTCTTCAGATCTAGAGCAGATATGTACATAAAAATTTAGATCTAATACATATCTGTCTACAAGAAATGCTAATCTATACATTCCCCTTGGGGTTTTACACAAAACATGAAGCACCGGGAGTAGATATGAGATCTAAGAATGCAGATCTGCAGAATGATTTAGAAATTTCTAAATAATAAAATGGTATAGTAGATCAGATCTGAAACAAACATGGATTGGATGGCCAATCCATGGATCACCACAGTGAAAGGAAGAATCCCAACACCAGAGATCTCTCCTCCAAAATGTAGAAAAAACACCCTGCAGTTGTAGATCTACAAATAATGCTATCCAGGGATAGAAACAATGTTTTAGACTCTGAGAATGATTTGGCCTGATGCCAAGATGTAAATATGAAGCACAATCAGCTAATGAACTCTTCCAGGAGGTTAAAGGACACACTCACTGAGAAGAGTCACTAGTATAAGCTAGATCTGAGCAGATCTAGTATCTTCCACTGCTGCAACTCACAAGGGCAACTCAACACTCAAAAAGAGCAGCGTTGTAGGTGTGAGGTGAGCTTGATGTGGAAAAGATAGCACAAGTCTCCTCCAAGAGTTGTTCAAGGAAGGAGGTGGGATTCCTGAATAGGAAGACCCAACAGGGGATGTCTGAGCAGAAAATACCTTCAGAAATGATAATCTTCAACAACCCTCTCTTGTTGATCTCCTCCTCCTTTTATAAGATTAGAGTCTTGGAAAAACCCTAAACCACTTCATTGATTTAGCCCCTTTCACATTTAGAATCTCCTTCTAGAACTGCGTTGTCCCTCAAGGAGATTCAATGCATCTAGACTGCGTTGTTGACTTGGTCAAAGGTGACCCATTCTTGTGATTTAAACCCATTCACACTTGCAAGATGTAATTTACATAGCCCAGATATGTCTCTGTTCACATAGGCATTGATTTATTCTTAGTTTTAAGGAGTTTTACATGTCCTCCTTTGCAATTTATTCATCAATCATGAAATGTAGAAATAAAAAAGGAAAAATTAATATTCCTATTAGTTGCAGCTAATTTACGAATATTACAATCTCCCCCTCCCAAATTTTTCTTGTCCTCGAGCAACTGCAAGGGTGCTACGAAATCTGCCCTTCTTCTCTTGTGGCCTCTTCATCTAATAGTCTCCACCATTGCTCTGAATCTTCTGCAATAATTCTGTCCCCCAATGGTCCTTCCTCCATGTGGAAGTTGGCCCTTGGTGAGTAAACCCAATGGCTCTCATCATGAAAGAATGGAAATTTGGTATGGAAACCTTCTTGCTAATCCATGGCCTCCTTAAGATAGAAGTGATGACAATCATGGGGATTTTCATAATCCATGAAAGTCTCCCATCTCCATGATATCATCCAAATGAAGTGGATCACCTCCCAGCTTGGTAATCCATAGAAAAACTCCCTCCCAACACATATGAGAAGCATGTTCCCAAAAAACATATGGCTCACTCTACAAAGAGACAAGTGATCCATCATAGTGGCCATACAAAATCTCATGCTCCGATTGAAGCATGCAATGTCAAGAGAATGGGGAACTCCTTTCCCCAAGGACACATCCAACAATTGTGCCTCTCCTCCAGCCATGTTCCCAAGAGTAAGAACATTTTCATCATATGGAATCATGATTAGAATCATGCTAGCTGCCATGTATGATAAATGAGAAGGAAGATTTTCCCTCATGTGCGACCAGCACAGTTTTATCCTTAACTACCATAGAATAGGATATGACAAGTGCCTTCCCCAACACTTGTTTGCTGCCTCATCCCTTCTGAATGCTTAGAGGATGTACATCATAGTTGGTGTAAAATAATCACACCATGAATAATATAATAGCTTCCCAAGATCCTCCAAGGAATGACTTGCATCAACATAGTTCATGGCCTTGAATAGTCCATGAAACCCATCATAAATAGTGCCCCCCTTTGGAGCAATGTTCTGCAAATGAGTGTTAGAAAAAGATAAGCATATAGGAGATACATGATAACATTCAGAAAGACAAGACTCTCTATATACTTGTTTTACAAGAGTGGGGTAACTCATGGATGAGTTCCCACTCACACTCAATGAGTAAGGAGATGTGAATGATGGCTCTTCCCAAGAGCTATGTTCCTCCTCCTCTACCAAGTAATCCATGCACATGTTCACATGAGAGTGAACCTCTTCCTTTAAGCCTTCCCATATGAATCCACCCAAAAGAGTATGATATGCTCTAATGAAACCGGTGGGTTTGGAAAGCAGGATCTCATAGGTGGCATCTAATAGTCTCTCCTTGAGCTTGGAATCTTTGTTCAAAAAAATAAGATTATAAAAGTAGATGACTCCATCAACCACCTTGAACCTTTCATCCTTTACTTCTCCATCAAGAAACCCCCATGTGAAAAGGTCCTTGGAGTACTCCATCATGAGTTGGGAGTCCCAGTAAGGATCCAAGCTCTCCAAGAATGACAGCATTGTAGAAGTCTGAAATGCTGCCCCCATCTTCTCATGGCTCCCCTCTTTGACATCCTTGATACCAAAGTCACATGTTGGAGCATAATAATCTCCCTTTTGTTGCCCCATTTGCAGCTGATATTGCTCAATAAAATATTGAAGCATATGGAAATCAACTTCCCCTCAGAAAGTCTTTGTCTTCCAAAACTTCCTCATTTTGGCCCAAGTATACAAGAGGGTTAGCATCCCCTTGCCATGTTCAGAAAAATGCTTTGTGAATTAAGAGATCATGGGCTGCCCCAAAGATATGGAGTTTCCATGTGTCCTTATGCTCATGCCATCATAGATCTCTGATTTCTCCTTCCTCAGCGCAGATATCTGAGTGGGAGTTAGCAATGCCCCTTTCAAGAAATTTCTCATCTCTCTTCTGAATTCATGGGAGATCCTCTGCGCTGTGCTAGGTTCTCCCAAGGCTCCCTCCTTAGCCAAGTATGTATATGTTGCCCATAGTTGAGAGAACACTTTAGATTTCCTCCTATCAAGAGGTGCTCCTGGTAAAGTACCTCCTTGCAAAGAGGTGTCAAAGCATAGAATAGAATATGGATGTAGGTAGACATATTTTCCCCCACCTTTAATGCATAGGTCCTCTTGCCTTCTTTGTGCTTCCAAGTGTTGAAGCAGAGAAGAGTTCATTGTCTTCCTCTCTTGATGCCCTTCCTCCTCTCTTACTTCTTCTATCTCCAAGATCTCATCATGGAACAATGATGGTACATACTGCTCATGTGTTATGCCTAGAGCCTTATTTGTGAGATCTTGTGGAACTCCTTGCAAGTGTGCAAGAGTTTCTTCCCTTGGAGAAAGTGTTCCAACTTCCTCTTCATGAGATGCTTGAGGTGCCTTTGTTGTGACTGCGTTATCATCTCCTGTCTTCTCCTCCTCTTCAATAACTGAATTTGTCTCATCATCAATAAGATACTTTAGATCTTGGTCATCTATTGAAGGAGAAACCCCCATGCTTTCCTCTTGAGAAGAGGACCCTTAACTCAATGGAGATCTTGCCCTTGGCAAGGCATAAAAAAAACTCACACCTTTTTCCATAGTCTTCAGAAATGGAGTTGGATTAATAGACCCTTCCAACTCATGCAAAAGATTTATTTGATGTGGCTTGATAGTGTCAACAGAAGATGTTAGACGTGGAGCTTCATCAAACCTTTCTATCAATATTGCAATAAACATTGCATAAGTAGGTTTATTTGCATTATTCAAGGAAAAAGTCTCAAACAACCACCAAGCAAATTCTTTACCTTCAAAATGCAGCGCTGCTACTTTGATGGCTTCAATCTCTGAAACTTGATGTTGTTGCATGAAGTTGTCTAGCTCCTCCACCCAAACCCTAACTAGACATTTAAGTGATCCATCAAATATAGATAGATAGAATCTACCCTTACCATGTTGCTCCTTCTTTGTTCCTTTTCTCTCCTTGATCTTACAGAACCCTTGGAAGTTCAAGTTATCTTTGAACTCCTTGGATTGATCTTCATACACCTGCAAATACTCTCTAAGAGTCTCCTTCTCGGGTACACCTCCTTTCTTCCTCTTCATGAAGAAATCATAAACAGAATGCTGAAGCTTTGGTGATATGGCTAAGTGCACATATCTATGAGATAAGGATTCAGAATTTTCCTCATGTATAGATCTTGTAGATCTTATCGGAAGATCTTCTTGGTCTTGAAACTTCTTGGGAGTTTCACTACTTCTTCTCTCTTCTTCTTGTACAACCTCCTTAGAGAGGTTCTTATTGGATATGAATAGTGATGAGAGTAAACTCATCTTATTCATCATTCTGACCTTGCTTGATAGTACTTTGGCTTGAAGCCCATAGGCTGAGCCAAAGATCTTGCTTCGATACCATTGTAATATTCCAAAATTGGAACTGCTCAACAAGCCTGCTGAAATAACGCACTTTTGAGAATACCGTGCATAGAAATGAGTTCTCAGCTCTTGGATCCCTTATATCAGCTGATATAAGATCTAAATCCAAAAGGAGAGCAAAAACAAATCATACTAGGTGGGTTAAACAGATCTCCCTCAAACCAGTCTAGCTAAAAACCACCCAAAGAGAGGGGCTGCAGCTCTACGCAAAGGATTGCTTCAGAAATAACGCAGATCCACTAAATCACATTAGGAGGCTGATATGAAGGTTCAGAAATTAGATATATAACAGCAAATCAGATGTTCTTTACAGCCCATACAGTATAAAAGAGAAGGAATAATATTATACAGCAAAAATCCTCAGAAATGAGGTGCTACAACCATAAGAAAAGACTGCATAACCATGACAGCGTTATTTTTAGGGCTGAAGTAGCAGTTTATTAATTCTTCAGATCTAGAGTAGATATTTACATAAAAATTTAGATCTAATACAGATCTGTGTACAAGAAATGTTGATCTATACATTCCCCTTGGGGTTTTACACAAAACATGAAGCACCAGGAGTAGATCTTATATTTAAGACTGCAGATCTGCAGAATGATTCAGAAATTTCTGAATAATACAATGGTACAAAAAATCAGATCTGAAACAAACATGGATTGGATGGCCAGTCCATGGATCACCACAGTGAAAGGAATAATCCAAACACCGGAGATCTCTCCTCCAAAATGTAGACAAAACGCCCTGCAGTTGTAGATCTGCAAATAACACTGTCCAGGGAAAGAAACAGCGTTGTAGCCTCTGAGAATGATTTGGCTTGATGCCAAGATGTAGATCTAAAGCACAATCAGCTAATGAACTCTTCCAGGAGGTTAAAAGACACACTCACTGAGAAGAGCCACTAGTATAAGCTAGATCTAAGCAGATCTAGTGTCTTCCACTGCTGCAACTCAAAAGGATAGCTCAACTCTCAACAGGAGTAGCGTTGTAGGTGTAAGGTGAGCTTGGCCTAAAAGCCTGATGTGGAAAAGATAGCACAAGTCTCCTCCAAGAGCTGCTCAAGGAGGGAGGTGGGATTCCTGAACAGGAAGACCCAACAACGGATGTATGAGAAGACAATGCCTTCAGAAATGATAATCTTCAACAACCCTCTCTTATTGATCTCCTCCTCCTTTTATAAGATTGGAGTCTTGGCAAAACCCTAAACCACTTCATTGATTTAGCCTCTTTCACATTTAGAATCTCCTTTTGGAACTGCGCTGTCCCTCAAGGAGGTTCAATGCATCTAGACTGCGATGTTGACTTGGTCAAAGGTGACCCATTCTTGTGATTTAAACCCATTCACACCTACAAGATGTAATTTACATAGCCCATATATGTCTCTGTTCACATAGGCATTGATTTATTCTTAGTTTTCAGGAGTTTTACATGTCCTCCTTTGCAATTTATTCATCAATCGTGAAATGTAAAAATAAACAAGGCAAAATTAATATTCCTATTAGCTACAGCTAATTTAGGAATATTACACTAATTCAGAGAGAAGAAGGCTTGCCAATCTGAGAGAGAACGATTTTTCAAGACCCCGAAAGAACCTGTATAACATCAAGGCGAAAGTTTGTAAGGTTACTTCTTATTATACAAGTTAATACAAATGGATTCTATTTTCTCATGGAATTGTTCATGTATCTATTTGAGTATTTCAATTCTTGGGTTCTTTGATCACTGAGATAGATTAGTGTTTTCTCAATTATTATATCTTGCAGGTGATTTTTATCCTTTTATTTGTCTTTGATTGTAGGTTTCACATGCTGAAGTGACCTCTTTTAGAGCGACTGGATAGAAGATTTCGGCAAGCGTTGGACTTCAGGTAGGGGGATGTCCTCGTACTTTTTTATTAATAATTATGAATCACAAATGATCTAGAGAAAATGGTTTTCATTTGGTTGTTTGTTTCTAGATATCCTTAGGATACTACGGAGATCGTTCTTGTCTGCAAGAAGGATTTATCCGCATAACAAAATGGAGACTCCACTTGGGAATAGAAATTAGTTTCTCTTTTCACTTTTTCAAGTTTGATTTTTTCAATTTTGATTAGTATAAAACTGGGTTGGGTAGAATGGAAGATTTTAGGGGCTAATATTCGCAGGTGGGCTAATTTTCCATGTTTTTTCCAAAAAACCGATTCACCAATTTCCATTTTTTTATAAAAATGATTCGCCCAAATTTTACAATATATAATTATTTAAACTTAAAAATCGCCAATATTATATAGAGAGTATATATCAAATCATTATAAATTTGAATAATTTTACAAATATATCAATAAACATTTTATATTTTTCATATTAGGGACTAGTGAGATTCGCTAATGTTTAAAACTTCAAAACAATTTCTGATCCTTAAAATTTTCCCTATTGGGTAGATAACTTACCAAAATCCTTGAAAAGTAAATCTGAATTTTTATTTTTTCTGTGTTTCTCCTGGCCGTTGCAGTTTTTGTTTAAAGACAGTGTGGTAGCCTCCGCAGTGTTTAGATCAGAATAGTGTGGTACCGCACTGTTCTCTATTGAAACCTGTGGACTTGTGGGAAATTTTTTGAAAAATTAAGAATTTTCTTTTTAGGAGCAAGATTACCAGATTCTCTGTGTTTTCCCTAATTTTTCTTGATTTTCAAAGTCTTATGTGTGAATTTCTTTCAGCAATTCTTGTGTCTGAGTGGTTTTTTATTTGATTTGCATTTTATAAGTGTTTGCCCTATTTTCTTGATGCTCTCTATTACAAACCATCATATACCTTAGATTACTTGTATGTTGTTGTTTTCTTGCTGAACCATTGAACTTGTTGCAACTCTTGCTTTTATGAAAATTGAGTTTTATTTTCATTTGCAAATTTAGAAGAGTCTTAAGCTTACTAAGGCTTGAATGTCACTTTAAACCATTGTTGCATAATTTGATTTTTGTTGAAATAAGCAGAATTTTTTCTTGGTGAGATCACAAACTAAGCAAAACATCCTCAAAACTTTCTAGATAGAGTTCAAACATTAGTGTTTCCTTTTACTTTTGAATTTTATGTTTTTAGGAGTTTTCGATAAGGTTTTCTTTTTGCAAAAATTTTGTTAAGTAGTTTCTGATCTGATTGATGAAGGATTTTTTGAATGAGTAATTGATCATCATATGAAATTGAGTTCTCAAAGAAATAGTCTCCTTTTCAAATATTTTTTTTTATAAGTGAAAGAATTGGTGCTTTGAAAGTTATCTAAATCTCTCAAATCTTTCCTTTAAATAGGTTTCATTGAAAAGAAAAGAGTTGCACTCTCATATTGATGCATTTAGCGTATTTTGAGTCGGGTCATAAAACATCATTGAAGTTTCACTTCCATACCTTATGTCTTAAGAAACAACCAAATTAGAATGAACGCTTTAATTAAAATCAATCTAGATATTTTTACATTTACTAGGGCTCTTTTCCACCAACATGGCTTAGTGTTGAGGAGGTAAATCCCCTCTGCGGACAGAGGCGATCCCTACTAGCCCAGCAGGGGTCTAGCAACAATCAAACAATGCTATGACGCAGGTTCCTAGTTACAAATGAAAGACTTGGGATAGAAGCCTACCTGGATTCCAACGCCACGATATGAAGAAGAAGCGTCCCCGTTCCTCAGCCTCGGCAGATCACAATCCCTCCACGATCTCCGTGGATGAACACCTGCACATGGAAGAAACGAACAGATACAAGCATAGAAACCAGCATACGTAACTAAACATCAGTCAGAAAGGACGTTACTCACATTAACATGATGGAAAACAGAATGGAACCATAATCATAATCATCTATTAAATAATAAACGAAGAGAGATTACAACCAAGTTCTGACGTCGCGGTCTCCTTCGGATGGGTCTCCAGTCGTCCACGTCTCGCAAAGCTCGCCAAGGAAAGGGAAAACCTCTCCGGAGTCTCTTGACAATGGTCTCCTTACTTGAGTCAACCTTAAGGGAAAGAGGGGATTCTTTACAACACAAAGGCTCTTGGGAATATGGAGATTCAGAGCTTAGGCACTTCAAGACTAGCTTGCCATGGATTTGAGCAGGCTTTTATAGATGGGGAAGGAGGGAGTTGGGATCCCTATTATTATGGGATTAGCCCTATCAACAAGGAAGGTTCCATGGGAGGTGGCAAAACCACTTCCCTTCCATAGAACTCCCGCAGCCAAACCTCCCAACTCAAGATAGGCAATGGTTTCTGAGTTTGTTGGAACTCAACTTCCGCCATCTTTATTTAAAAAATAGTACCTAAATTGGGTGGCGCGACTACTGCTCTATGACAGAGCGCCAGTTGGTGTGACCTCTTTGCAAGATTTTCCTCATTGGCGCGAGTACTGAACTGTCTGCCCGCGCCAATGCAAAAAGGGATGTTTTTCATGATTTTTGCAAGGAGATGTCTCAAGGGCAAATAAAGCTCATGCTTAGAGGAATGCATTGATGATGTTTTCAAGGCATGACAATGTTCACAGGTCACAAAATGGGTCCTCCATTGTGCGGGACGGGGAATGGTAGGGACGGTGACAAATTACTGTGTAACAGATGCCCCCTAAAGTATGAGGCCCGAGAGAGAGGGGTGAAATGCTTTACGAGAACATGTTCAACTGAAGGCCCGCCGTCGGAAAACTTGCACGGAAAGATACAACTGATATATCAAGTACATGATGTATAAGTGGTATGGACGCAGCCATCCGAAACAGAGTATGCTATAATCCGGATCCAGGGTATGGACGCAGCCATCCAACTAAGATCAAACAAATAGACTCAGGTATGGTCGCAGCCATCCAATCAGTGAGCCATGTACATAATGATAATAATCCACAATCGTAGCCTGGATTACAACAGACACAATCCAGGGTCTTGCGCTCCATCTCGACCCAAACAAAGTACAAGTTCAGGCATGTGAATATGTGAGCTGAAGTCGAACATGCAAGAACATCGTCTGATTACCAGCCAATGATGAAAGATGTTAACAGACGCGAGAGAAACCACCAATAATGACAATGGTCCTCAAGGTACTACAGGTACAATCTACGGCGTGTGAATAAATGAGTTGACGTCGAACACCCGCAGAATCATCCGATCGGAGGCCAATGATGAAAACCTCACGTCGAATGCGACGAACCTGCCATTAAGGCATGCAGGCTCCAAGGTACCATCAGGAGTCTCTAGACCAACTTCTTGGATAATGAGTTGAAGTCGACAGGAAGTGACCTTGATCAAAGGTGGGCCATAACGATTCCCACATCATCGACACGAGACGGAGGAACATAATGTTTTGTTGTGAAATAGGATCATATGAGAAACAGAGGAAGGTTGATATTCGCAGAGGTCAACTTCTCTTGAACATATAAACGGCACGACAATGGACTTGGCAGTATTTGACATCAACAGATCAAAGGTCATGGCGACGAGGCAGTGAACAGATGAGAGGTCGAAAGAGATTACCCAAACCCATGGAAGCAAAGTGAAGCAACGAGATGAGATGTCCCCAACCCGACACGAATGCAGACAAGTGCCATGTTCAAGAGCGACATACTGCCGACGACAGCGACGATGGTTCCATTTTTCCCCCACCATTTCTGGCGAGTACCCCAATTATTTTTGATAACAAGCTTGAAGGGGATAGCATATGCTTGTGATATAAGTCCGCCCTTCGGGCGGATCCATCCTAGTGCATTTAACGAGTCCTAGGAAGGAGAAACTCGGAGAACGTCATTTCGACGAAATCCAATGTCATCAGGGTTTAACGAGTCTGACAAAGGAAGAACTCGGCGTCTTTTCATGTTTAGAGAGTTTGAAAAGACAGCAGAAAAGAAAACTCCACAAGTCCCTTTTCGTAAATAGTTCCCCAGATCCGAAAAGGTAGAAAACAATATCCGGGAAAACCTCCTAGTCGCGATAGGCTAGGGTATTCCTCTTTCGTAATCAGTCCATCCCAGCCGGAAAAAGGGTTAAACTTATACTGGGTGAATGTCGATTCGTGTCCATTTTAACGAGATCGAAACGACAAGGGCCTCGGCGATCTTTTCATGTTTAGAGAGTCAGAAAAGAGCTGAAAGATGACTCCAGAGTGACTTTTTCGTGTATTTACCGAGTCCGAAAAAGTATAAAATACAACTCGTTTCCATCGTTTAAGTCGCAAAAACCTGCTGCTGCACATACCAAGCAAGTGTAAAATCCATTTTCGACATAACATATGCAAATATTCGATAAAAATAACTTTCAAGACTCATTTAATGTCGAAAAAGTTATAAATATGTCAAATTGGTAAAAATAAAATTACTTTTACTATTTACCTTGGTAGAAAACAACAGTGGTCCATTTGGAGCAGAAAACTTCCGTCGACGATTGCGACCAATCCAGGCAACCATTCAGCTTCTCGTCTGTCACAGGTAAAAGACGTTCCCTTGCTCTACATTTTCATTCATTTTTTAATGATTTTCCCTTAAGAATCAGTTCTATGAGGCCACTCTTAAAAATTTAGGGCTGCGCCCATTGGCGCGGGTTTCGGGCACGGACCCGCGCCAATGAGCTCTTTTCCACAAAGGGCCCGCGCCACGTGGCGCGACTGTTCATGAAACAGCCGCGCCAACGGCCGAACCTAAGATTTCGCCCAAAATTTCGATATATGTACCAAATTGCATGGGATTTGAGGCTCATCAAAGATCTGACTAAGGGTTTTTGACCATATGAATGCAGATAATCGCTCAAAATGGCAATTGAATGGAAAGAACAAGAGCACGGAGAAGAGGATGAACAGGCCATGCAAAGTCAAGCTTGCATGAATGCACTTAGAGACTGTGGATTGAAGAATTTCTTCCTCACACCATGTTTACGAGCTCAGCCCGAGCTCCTCCAATATCTAATCAGCATCTGGGATGAAAATGAACAGGTGTTCAGGTTACGAGACCAGGTGTTAGAACTGGAGGTCACCGATGTTTATTTTATCACTGGATTGTCCCGCAGAGGTCCAATCCCTGTATTGACCGGAAGCAGACAATCTGAGGAAAAGATGGAAGAAGTGATGGCACGAGTGTGCCGAGGGGCACAAACAGGATCAGGAAGCAAGAAGGTGGACATCCACACTATCCCTGATCTGGCACTAAGAGTAGTTCTCCATACCATCACGTGGGCTGCTGGGTCGCAGGCACCGCACGAGGCCACAAAGGCCCAACTCTTGCTGGCCTCAGAATGCATGGGTCCCCGACTGTACGACTGGGCGACAACAGTGACAATCAACATGAAAAGGCAGCTCACAAAGTGCAAACAGGGGAAACTAAAACAGTTCGGTCATGGTTCCATCTTGGTATCGTTCATTCTGGAACGCTTACCAATCTTCCAGGGCCAAGGGGCCGCAGTGGCGAGTCCGATACCACGAGAGCCAAGAATGGTTCGCTGGGCAGCATTGATGCCCAGATCTGGAGGTGGCCAACAGATGTCCTGGAGGCCAGAATTCTTTAGGTGGCTATGGCGCCAGCTGATCATCGTGGAAGATTGGCCCTATTCGGGAACTAACTTTACCGGGGACCCAAATCTCCCATTGCCAGAAGGAGATGATTGGGACGAGGAGTTGGGTAAGACCTCATATTTTTGATTTTATGTTTATATGTTTTTTTTTGTTAATACACATTCGTCTTAACACAATCATAAATGCATGCAGATGTGGGACCTGAGAGACCAGCCGGGATGTCTCCAATCTTCCGGAGGACACAACTCGCCCCTGAGATCCAGGGAGAGGGCACCGGAGGAGAGGAGCTGATCCAGAACCTCGAGGGTATCGCCCACGGGATCCCAGACTATGCCCGATTGGCAGACGTACCGCTGGCATACCAGCGCCATACGGTGGGAGTTCCGAGTCGGATCCACCGAATCCTGAGACGCTTAGTGCGTGCAGTGACGTGCTATCATGAGCACCATGCGGATTAGTCTTTAGGATTTATAGCACACCTATTTTTTGAGAGACACACCGTCTCCGGATGTACTAAGACGATCATGTATATTTTTTGAGTTTTATGTGACACACTCTTATGTAAACATTTCGATATCTATATATATGCATATCTATTTCTGGATGAGTCTTCTTTACATGTGATGATGATTTATAAATTACGCAAATGTCTGTCTAATACCAAATTTGCTACTGCATCTGTTAATGTATTCAAATGCCTGGGTATATGATGATATGTAATGTAGTCAAAATTCCTTTCCAGTAATCGAATACGCAAATACAGACGTAATATGGACGGGTTCCTTACCTAATAGTGTCCGTTCAACTATAACACTACAAGTTGTGAATCTAGGTACACGAGCAATTCACGGATACCAAGGTTTACTGCCTCGGTTAATAATTCCAACACGGCACTATATTCCGCGATGTTGTTCGTGGTACGTCCTAGACACACACCTTGCAGGTCAATCAACTCACCAGCAGGATCGTAGATTACCCAGGCTACGGAAGACAGATTCTTGGTACTGCGGGAGGCACCATCTGCGAAACCAAAAAATGGATGAATAGACATCTACACAACCAGTAAGACCCGATCAGCAGAAAGATGTTTACAAAGCACACCACACTATGCACACAAATGACAATCACACACCTATGTACACACACCACACCAAGAAATCACTTCAGGCATAGTACTTTTTAAGGTACAGCCCATTTCTGGGCTGCGCCAGCGGAACTCCTTCGTAATCTATAAGCTCGTAGGCCCCATTTTTCAAAATGCGCTTTACTATATAGGGCCCGTGCCACATAGGCTGGAGTTTACCGGCCCCAAGCTTATCATGTGCCTGATCGTACAAGAGGACGAGATCTCCTTCAATGAAAGAACGGGGAGAAACAGATTGATCAAAATGAGTTTTGACCCTCTTCTTTTGTGCTTCGATGATCAAAGCAGCTAGACGACGGGTTTCATCCAACCGTTCGAGATACAGAAGACGTTCTTCCTCGGGAGAAGTATCCGGTAAGAGCTCCACAGCTAATTTAAGCGAAGGAATTTCACATTCAACCGGCAAAGTAGCTTCCAGACCGTACACCAGTTGGAATGGTGTGAATCCGGTTGCACTTTTAGCAGATGTTCGGTACGCCCAGAGAGCTGAGAACAGTTGGAGATGCCAATTGGATTTATGAATCCCAACTGTTCGCTGAAGCATAGTGACCAAAACTTTGTTCACCGCTTCAACCTGACCATTCGCTTGAGGGTAGTATGGTGTTGAGCTGTCGTGACGCAAGCCCAACGTTGAAGTCAGCTCCGCCATCATGTAATCGCGGAAATGGGTACCGTGATCAGTGACAATGGCTTGAGGAACCCCGAACCGTGCAATAACATGGTTGAATAGAAATGAAGCAGCCGTTTTCCCATCAGCAGCAAGTGCAGGCATCGCCTCGGCCCACTTAGTGAAGTAGTCGACGGCGACAATGATATACGCATGCCCCCCGGCCGAGTGAGGGTTACACGTCATAAAATCCACGCCCCATTTCGCAAAAGGGCCGACGGTAATCACGGGATGCAATGGCAACGGTGGCGCGCGCATCTTGCGCTGAAATATCTGGCACGGATGACATTTACGGACTGCAGTGATACAATCCTTGAATATGGAAGGCCAGAAATAACCTGCACGCAGAATCTTCTGGGCAGTAGCATACCCGGACATATGTCCACCACAGGCGCCACTGTGGCAGTCATTCAGGACCTTTTCAGCTTCTTCCAAGGTAAGGCATCGTCGGAGCACGGAATCTACTCCAATGCGATATAAGGTATCTCCTACTATACGGTAGGGTTGGGACTGGTGCCGAATCCGACGGCGGGCAGTTTTATCCAACTCAGACCGAAATGTCGCGGTCTGAAGATACACTATAATGTCACCGTACCAAGGATCACGAGTACCGATGAGAAAAAGTGTTTCGTCCGGTATATGGTCTTCAGAGTGTGAGGGAACAGAGTCTGTAGGGAGAGAACATATCAAATCCGCGAAGACCAGTGATTTAGTTAACTTGGCAGTGGTGAACTCCAAGTCAAACTCCTGCAGGATCACAATCCATTTGGAGTACTTGCCCTCTAGTAATTGTCTAGAAAGGATATACGTCATAGGGTTGCAGTCTGAAACCACTGTTATTGTGCGCAAAAGGATGTAATGGCGAAAGCATTGTACGGCATGTACTGCTGCTAAGGCCAACTTCTCGACATGTGCGTAACGTGTTTCAGGGTCGAGAAGGTTCCGAGAGAGGTAATAAACAACATGTTCATCACCGTTATCGTCATCCTGCACCAAGACCATGGCGATGGTGCTAAATGCGGCGGCTAGATACAAAGTGAAGTCGCGGTGGTAGTCCGAAGGACGAAGCAACGGAGCATTGACAAGCAACATCTTCAGCTTCTCAAAGGATTCCTGAGCAATTTCGTCCCAGTGAAAGGGAACATTCTGCTTTAACAAACGAGTGAATCCTTTGGCCACCTCGGCATAATTCGGGATAAAGCGCCTAAGAAAATTCGCTTTCCCTTGTAGACTCTGTAACTGATACAGGGAGGAGGGTGATGGGAGGTTTACAATGGCCTCAACCTTTAGAGGGTCGAGGCGAATTCCGTTTTTCGAGACTATAAAGCCTAAAAGACGGCCAGAGTCAACGCAGAAGACGCACTTATGAGGATTGAGCCTGATATTGTAGCGTCTGCAGAGCAGAAATATCTGGCGAAGATGCTCAGGATGGTCCTCTCGCTTACCCGAATGGGCTGGCAAGTCGTCCAGATAAGGCTGAACGATATGGCGAATGTCATGAAAAGCGTAGGACATTGCACGCTGAAACGTGGCGCCAGCGTTCTTTAAGCCGAACGGGAGTTTTTTGTACGCGAAAGTGCCCCACGGACAGATGAATGTGGTCTTATGTTGATCCTCAGGTGCAATATTGATTTGGTTATAACCTGAGAAACCGTCCATTAAGGAATAGATCTCACTCCCGACACATTCGTCGATGATCTGGTCGATAAACGGAGTGGGATAATTATCCTTAGGACAGGCGCGATTGATATCACGATAATCCACACAGACTCGAATTGTACCCTGCTTTTTATCAACAGGGACGATGTTGGACACCCATTCTGTAAGGGGGATAGGATAAATAAAACCCGCGTTCAGAAGTTTTTCAACTTCTGCCTTGATGGCGGCGGCTTTTCGAGGATGCATGGGACGTAAGCGTTGGCGCACGGGTTTCGCACCTGGATAGGTTGGAATCTCGTGCACGACAATACTAGGATCAATTCCCGGCATTTCCTCATAAGACCATGCGAAAACATCTCTGAATTCTTTGAAAAGCTCAGTATAGACTTGAATCTCCTCGGGAGAACAAGTCACACCCACATGAATATTCTCAACAATCCCCGGTTTAACGGAGATGTTGATTGGAACAGTTTGAGTAATGTTACTCAGATTACCTTCCGAAAAGACCTCGTGCATTAAGATCGGTGTTTGAAGAGGAGGGGAAGGAACCTGAGTAGCATAACGCTCCAGACAATCAGTCATTGCCCCCAAGCTGGGCATGAATGAGGAGCGATGATGTCCATCGCCCCAGGGCAGCTCCTCAAGAGACAAAGTTTCAATGATAGCCTCATCTGAAGGAAAAGTCTCTCTGAGAGGATCAGGTGAATCAGCCTGACCAAGCCAGGGGGTTTGTGAGTAGACGTCGAGAGCCATGCTCATCGGAGCATGCTGAGGAGGTGGAGGATCCGATGCAGCAACAATCTCACAGTAGCTGATCTCTACTGGCGTTAAAGGCATGGATTCTCCAAATTCATATACCTGCTCAGGTGTAGGGATAAGCCAGGGGTCATCAGACCTGGACAACATGTTAACTTGAGCGGTATTAGGTGGCGGTGCGGGGAATATACCCATGAGGACCGGGTCTTTGAAAAGACCAGGTCCTATGCTGTCTGGGGGATTCGGAATTTGATCCACGTATGGCACGTTGTTCTCAGAGCTAGAGGTGAAAAATGACAACTGATCCACCGTGACAATCTTGCCCTCATGAGGGAACTTAATGAATCGAAAGACGGTAGACGGCACGCAGAGCATGGCATGGGTCCAGCTGTGGCCAAGAAGTATATTGTAGTTGAGTTTAGCGTCAACCACTTCCACTTCCACGTTGACAGTTTTTCCCTGTAATGTGATCGCAAGACTCTCGAGAACTCCCAGGGGTTTAGATTCCCGACCATCAAATGCCTCAAGGGAATTGGGAGATGACGACAAGGCTGGAGAGCCGATGGCCTTCCAGCAAGCAGAGGACATAACGCAAGTAGATGCACCTTCATCTACGACGGCCCTATGAATGTTCAGACCGTTAATCCCGACTTGAATGACCAAAGCAATTTGATGTGGAAGCCGGGGAGTAAAATTCTCCAGATCGAAGGTGAGAAGGCTCGAGTCGTCGGGATCGATACCACCGATTGCAGACAGTAAAGCCTTCCGTTGTGAAGGAAAAATTTGAAGAACCTCAAGTGCGGACATAGCACATGGCGCCTGTGCCAGATCCTCAACAATACTGTAATGTTGAGCGGCACAAGCGTTTGGATTATAAGAGGATCTTCGAAGAACACCCTTGGGAGGTGGCTTCACAACGGGTTCGAGAGTCGGCTTCTCGATTTCCAACGGACCAGAAACAGGTGGGGGAGGCGGTCCATCCGCAACTTCCTTCCCGGGTGCCTTCTTCTGACCGCTGTAATCCTTCGACCGCGTAGCGATAGTGATAGGTGCATTAGTCTTCATCATGAAAACCTGAGACCCAAACGGTGCAGATGGTGACGCCTGTTCGACCATCTGGGTCTGCTGAGATGGAAATGGCTCTTTTAAAACAGCCGGAGTCCCTTTAGAGCCTTTAAGAAGTTGACTAACCTCGGACCGTCGTGGACAATCTTTAGTGTAATGGTCACCTTCACAGATGAGGCAAGGGAATTTCGGCTTCCGTTGAGAGCCATCCTCAGTTCGAGATTTAGATTCCGGTTTTGGGCCATCATATTTTGATTTGCCTTTGCCCTTCTTCTTCCCCTTGGAGGATTTGTCCGCAGGATTGGCCTGGACGGCATTCACCTCCGCGGTTTTACCAGAATCGGATGAGACGGGATTAGCAGAGGTATTGTTGGAAGAATTAGCCTTCTGCTTCCCATTCGAAGACTTCTTCGAATTTTGAGAAACGGAACCAATGACACCATCCACCGTAGGGGTAGGCAGAGCCTTAGTGGTTCCAGGCCGTGGAGCATCAGTCAGGATGTCATAAAGCGTGCCAGACTGCGAATAAACAAGATCCAGGTACTGGGCACGCACGATAGCTTGTTCCTCCGTCACACACGCTCCCATCGCGATATCCTGAGCGATTTTATTCACAAAGGAGGTGGTGAACCAGTGAGTCAAAATCTGATCAGGTATGTGAAACTTGATCAGTCGACGACGGCACCGCCACTCATGAATGTGATCTGAGATGTGAGTGGCCTTGTCCTGCTTCAGAGAAGTCAGGAGCTGCGTCCCGGCCTCATACCGGACCGGTAACTGGAAGTGCGTGAGGAAAGCCATGGCTAACGAGTTGAAATCCTGAAAAATACCACGGGATAGCTCTATGTACCACTTAGCAGCAGCTCCTATTAAAGTACGCTGGAAAAGATGCAAACGGATCAAATCGTCGACCCAAGAGTTAGACGAACACCAGAGGTGATACGTCATCACATGCGCCTGGGGGTCTTCGCCAGCTTTGCCCTCAAACTTGGGACAATCACCTGGTATCTTGGTGGGAACCGGAGGCCAATATGGATTATGTGAAATCGGATCATTGGTCAATTTTGAAACGTCCGGCAGTTCCAAGGTAGCCAGGAACGACAATGGAGGGTTAACTGCCATGCCAGTCCCAGGATGAGGTCCGGTACCCATGCTCCATGATGGTTGTGAATATCCCTGCCCCCACGGGTTCTGTCCCGAAGGATTTTGACCGTAGGGGGCATAGTTCGTATAACCAGACTGATTTGGATTCTGGTAACCATAGTGCGGGGCTTGATAACCAGGGTTCGGGCCCTGATTAGGTGTCTGCCCTGTATAAGCAGCGTTCGGATTTGGCTGCTGAGCGTAGGTAGAACCGGGTGGATGAGGATAATACTGAGAGCCTCCGGGGTGGTTATAGTTCGCTTGAGACTGACCATGAGGATAATAACCACTCTAAGGATGCGTAGGCTGCTGATAAGTGGAACCCTGCGGAGCCTGGTACGTAGGGCGCAGCTGTTGATTTGGCTGCGGCATTGAATGAACAGGCTGTTGAGCAGAGTGAACGGAATGAGAGGGCTGCCCTGAATGAACAGGTTGACCCGAATGAGAGGGTTGGCCTGAATGACCAGGTTGGCCCGGATAAACAAAGCAAGGCCGGGTTGCGAAAGGACTGTTGTGCGGGGCCTCAAAGTTGTACCGATGGGCCTGGCCGGCTCCGGAGCGGACACCAGGTTGTACCGAATGAGCTTGCCAGCTCGGGTGGGCGAACAGACCCTGTGTGCTTGGTAAGAAACCGCCTTTGACTCCGGCGCAACCACAGGGTGGTCCTCGGGCCGATATGCAACGTTGGGAACAACAGGATTCGCGCGTACCTGCAGGCGTCGGGATTTTCCCCCAGACCACAGCCGGTCTCCGTTGGATACCCCTACCGAGGTCGAGCAGTGACCAGCAGGGCTATAATATGGTCCTTGCGGATTGTACAATGGCCCTTGCTGGCCCGCAGGGTAGCCTTGGATGGGCTGTCCCTGTGGGTCATACGGATAGCCAGGTTGGCCCGCAGGTTGGCCTTGGAAGGGCTGCCCCTGTGGGTTATAAGCCTGGTTGTATGGCAAACCTTGAGCATACAGATAAGCCTCAGGAGCAGGAAGGCGCAAAACCTCCCCGTGCTCGTCAAACTGACCTGGGAAAGCATACACGGGAGTGCCATCCTGTGCATAGTGCGAAAAGAAAGATCGGTAAGGATCTTGGGGGAATGGTCCAGCTTCGGGGTTCGGCTGTTGCAAGGACAACCGATACTCCTCCGGAGATATATTCTCCGGTATAGCAGTAGCTAGATAGACATCTTCAGGAGTTGGCCCAGCCCTGGTAGCTGAGACAACAGAAGAAGAGGCAGCCACACAAACAGTGGGCCGAACGGGAACAGAAGTGACGGGCGTCGAATGGGACACCCCGGGTGTAGTAGCAGCCGGCCTCGAAGCAGGAGACGAAATCCCCATAGAGGCTGCAGCTGAAATAATCTGACCCAGAGATCTGTATCCCTGTGGTAAAGAAGGACTGGCTGACGACATGGTAGCCAGCTCAGAGTCGTCTCCCTCAAACAATCTACGCGGGATGCGCTGATAGTCTTCACCAGGAATTTCCTCACCAGAATCACTCATGGTTGATCCTGCCATTAAATCACGCAAAAGACGGCGAGGACTAGGAGGAAAAACAGCAGCAACAAACGGTGAACCCGATGTAAGAGAAAGGAAATCAGCTCCTAATCTCAATTTTAGACACAGGGTCCGAAGAGGGCCAATTGAACTCAACCGGTCCTCCAAAGGGTTGCTCGGCGAGAACCGGTCCCCCGTCAGGAAACTCGGAAACAACAGGCTGCTGTGGTTCAACAGAAGGCTGAGAAGCTTCTGAAGAATCGTCCGTGTAAGGACTACCAGTAGACAAACCGAAGGTTCCGCCACCGTGGCAAAAGACTAGAGAAAAAGAGCAAACACACACACGGGCTGAAAACGAGTTAAGACACACGATCAAACAGTCAACAAGCAATGTCTAAATAGGTGTGTAATCGTGGGCGATTAATTTTACCACATTGGAAAGTAAGAAATTCTACCGTTTCATATTTTAAGAGTCGAGAAACGATAAAAAGATGACTCTATCTCTTTCAGAGTTGACACAAGCGTGAAAGAACAAGCGCTTGACGGTCTTTTCAAGTTTAGGGAGTCAGAAAAGACCAAATGACTGCTCAGGAAAAACTAGGCACAAAGGGTGTACCAAATATCCGTGAATTGCAATATACACCTTGGTTTCAAAAATGAAACAGAAATCGACCAAGGACTTTCCGTACGTGCAGGTAGTCTCCCCGAATGCTGTGTTCGGTGTATCACGGGTATAGGGCGGTAGAATCGGCTTCCTGTGGATAAAGGATTGAAAACCTATAGGGGTCTCCCTTTATATACGCGACGATACGGGGAGCGCAAGTCCGTACTAGCGCTGTCTAAAGCCAACAGGCGAACAACAGCTGCTAGGTTTAACGACGCCGGAACACGTCTCTAGCCTAGACTCTTCTAAATATGTTTCGTTAAGTTCCAATGTTGCCTTAGGTTAATTGAATAAATTTTACAGTTGATCTTCAATTAGGTTTCAATTTCCAGGCCCTATCGTATGTAGTGTCTCCTAAATGCAAAGCTATATGCCACAGTGCAACATTTCGTTCGATGAAAACTAGTTAGAGAAGAGTTGAGAGCTTTTATACAAACGAAATGAACGGAAGACAAACAATGAGATCTCTAATGCAACTAATGAAATTGAAAGCTTTTCATTCAAAACACTAATCACTAGCGATATGGAAAAGATCACAATTTGCACTAATTAACAAAAGCAAAAGAGATTTTTTTTTTTATTTTCAATGTTTAATGGCTACTATGCATTAAACAAACTTGAAAACAAATGGAGCAACTTGAGAAACGATATTCAAGAGAGCGAAACAAACACATTTCACTCAACAACACAAGCAATCAGATCCCCAAATCGACCAAAGTCTCTCAAAGCAAAGAAAAGACTCAAAAGCTTCCAATGGACCGTGTGATCTAGGTCCAAAGCAAGACCAAACGAATTTCGAATGAAGGAATGACAAAATCACCCAAAATTCGCAATGAAACAACGAACAACTACTTAGAGGATGTGGAGAATCAATCAGATAGTTGACAGGATCATCAAAACACCAAAACTCCCAAGGAGGGCTCGATACACTAAGCCACTAGATGCCCTAGGGCTTAAAACGTGAAATCAGTAGATAAAAGCAAACAACCAAAGGACAGAGGTGAATTCCCAGTCAAACAGGACTCCAACACACTCAAGCAGTCGTAAAATCAAGAAGAAAAACATTGATCAAATCCAGAGAGCTCAAAAATGAGGAAACTCAAAAAACCTACAAGGGTGGCGCGACTGTAAGTGTGAAACTGGCGCCAGAGGTCAATTGGCGCGGGCTGGACAAAGGCAACGTGCGCCAATTGGCGCGACTGTCAGGTTATAAACCGCGCCAGTCGAGTTTCTCAAAGAAAATTAAAAACAAGCTACTCCAGAAGCAGACCAATGCAAGCTAAGCAAACCAAGGAGCAAAAACAATGAAAGAATCCAACCCAGAAGGTTCATCAAGCAAGGAAAAACATAAAACAATCAAAGCGAGACAACACAAACGAGACAGTGAAATCCGGACGAATCCCCAGCGGAGTTGCCAAATTGTTGAGGAGGTAAATCCCCTCTGCGGACAGAGGCGATCCCTACTAGCCCAGCAGGGGTCTAGCAACAATCAAACAATGTTATGACGCAAGTTCCTAGTTACGAATGAAGGACTTGGGATAGAAGCCTACCTGGATTCCAACGCCACGATCCGAAGAAGAAGCGTCCCCGTTCCTCAGCCTCGGCAGATCACAATCCCTCCACGATCTTCGCGGATGAACACTTGCACATGGAAGAAACGAACAGATACAAGCATAGAAACTAGCATACGTAACTAAACATCAGTCAGAAAGGACGTTACTCACATTAACATGATGGAAAACAGAGTGGAACCATAATCATAATCATCTATTAAATAATAAACGAAGAGAGATTACAACCAAGTTCTGACGTCGCGGTCTCCTTCGGATGGGTCTCCAGTCGTTCACGTTTCGCAAAGCTCGCCAAGGAAAGGGAAAACCTCTCCGAAGTCTCTTGACAATGGTCTCCTTACTTGAGTCAGCCTTAAGGGAAAGAGAGGATTCTTTACAACACAAAGGCTCTTGGGAATATGGAGATTCAGAGCTTAGGCACTTCAAGACTAGCTTGCCATGGATTTGAGCAGGCTTTTATAGATGGGGAAGGAGGGATTTGGGATCCCTATTATTATGGGATTGGCCCTATCAACAAGGAAGGTTCCATGGGAGGTGGCAAAACCACTTCCCTTCCATATAACTCCCGCAGCCAAACCTCCCAACTCAAGATAGGCAATGGTTTGTGAGTTTGTTGGAACTCAACTTCCGCCATCCTTATTTAAAAAACAGTTCCTAAATTGGGTGGCGCGACTACGGCTCTATGACAGAGCGCCAGTTGGCGCGACCTCTTTGCAGGATTTTCCCCATTGGCGCGAGTACTGAACTGACTGCCCGCACCAATGCCAAAAGGGATGTTTTTCATGATTTTTGCAAGGAGATGTCTCAAGGGCAAATAAAGCTCATGCTTAGAGGAATGCATTGATGATGTTTTCAAGGCATGACAATGTTCACAGGTCACAAAATGGGTCCTCCATTGTGCGGGACGGGGAATGGCAGGGACGGTGACAAATTACTGTGTAACACTTAGGCTAGTGTCTTGGAATAGGTTGTAATTAAAATTCAAAGACAGTTAAAACAAACAAGTATTAATATTGCAGTAGGAAAAATCCAATTGTAGCATGTATGCTCTGGGAAGCTCTTCTTAAAAGAGTTAAGCACGAGGTCATGTCTGAACCAGTGAGGTAATTGTACCTATCTCATTGGAAAGATAACAAATGTGCACGTATTAAAAATGGTAAACCTCAGATAGACCATTTTCGAGGAGCCTGGGGTCACTTGTCGGTAAACCTTGGATTATGTCAAGGAGCCTTCAAGGGGATTGAGCTAGTTACTCTTCCCTTGCATGTATATCAGATCGTAGATTGTTCCCATAGGTATATTTGTTCCCGTTGGTGACCTTAGTGGCTATAAAATTTAAGATTATTTCCGAAGGTGATGGTGGAGGCATTAGGGGAATTTTGAGGTCTAAAATGGGCCTCCTAAGGAAATAATAAAATAATATCTAAACCAATAAAAAATATTTATGAATTTTCAATTCACTTTTTGCACCACAATCCATGTAACCATAGTTAAATTCAATTCAAAAGTTGTACCAAAATAAAATTAATAATTTTTTTTTATTAATGTGACTATAAATAAGAATGAGCTTTTCAAGAAAAAATCATTATCATTGAACAACTAACGCATTTTTCCTTTGTACTTAAATAACTTAAAATAAAATATAAATATGAATTTATAAATTCTTAATTATATTATATGCTATTAATTAAAATTTATATTATTTAAATTGTATAATAACATGTAATTAATATACTATATAAAAATAATATAATATAATAAATGTATAGGGATATGAATTGGTTCTTTCAAGAAAAATGAAATGACAATAATATATTTTTATTCAAAAAGTGTGAAATGACATTTATTATGAGTACTTTACTTTGACTTTAAAAGTATTTAGAGCACTACCATGGTTAACCATGAGTTTTTATCCACCATTAAGAATGTGACAAGTAAGTACCTTTAACTCAAACAATGCCACCTCAACCATTAGAGATGATGTCATCCCCTAAAATGTGATTAGTTCTCATAAAGTGAATTTTGAGTGTACATTTTCCTTAGGAGGCCCATTTTAGACCTCAAAATTCCCCTAATGGGAAGGTCCCACTGTACCTAGAGCAGACGTCGACTAGACTCACTTGGATTTTCCGAAGGGTTATCTTCACTTCGAGATGGTTTAAGTGGAGAAACTTTCACCGAACTGTTTCATTAAGAAGGATGTCGGGGTAACTGTTCCAACCGCCATTTCTTCATTAAATTTCTACGACGTTGGATTTCATCACAAGCTAGTGTTTTTATTGCGAAAATCTACTGTTTGTGTGTGGATTGCTCTCTTAGATTTTGTAGGCATGTGATCAATTTGATTGTTTCCTTAGAGACTTTAGGACATTTTATTGAAATTTTTTTTGATTTCGTGTGTTAAAACTTTTAATCGTGGTTGAATTACCTAAAAAATTACGTAGAAGGTCAGTACATACCTCAGGGTCAATATCAACCTCAAGGACAGTACCCAAATCAGGGTCCACAGCCTCTTCAAGGATAATACCCTACACCAGGGCAACCGTCTTTCCAGGGAAAACAGCCTCCTTTAGGGCCATAGTTCTACCCAGAACAACAATTGTTTCAATGAGGTGAGAATTATCTAGCTAATTATCAAGTAAATGTTCCAAATTATCAACCTGGTTATGGTCCTTCTTATCTAACACAACCTTCAATGGGACCTTCATACCCTGGAGTAAACACGGTGTGGGATCCATCACATGTTAAACTGAATTTACAACCTAATATGCAAGTACCCTATTATCAACCTGGTCAGCCAATTGGTTATAGTAAAATTCAACAACCTTTCCAACCTTTCCAACCTGTTCAACCTACAGTTTAGGTACCTGCATCTGGTACAATTCAGAAGCTTGGTCCGAGTACACCTAGAACTCCAACTCAAACTGCTACAGCAAATTCTGTTCAAGCTACCACGCCTATTCCTGGAGTTTCTGCAGCTCCTATTTCGATAGCCCCTCAAGAATCACAACAAATCCCTGTAGTATCTACACCACAACCTGGACCTACAATCCAGACTACCATTCAACTGCCTATGGGACAACCTGGTACAAGTACAATTGTAACAAGCCAACCTCAGATTGTTTATCAACCATATCAAGGGCAATATCAATATGGGCCTGTAGCACAAAATCCAGTATACCAGCATCAACCGTACCCTGGCTACACGTATCAAATACCAGCTTAACCCCAATATGGTTCGGCCAATCCTGGTTACCCAGGAGGTATTCCAATCCCAAACACATAGGCTATTCCAGGATATCCTAGATATACTCCTCCTGGTATTGGTATAGTTCCGCAAGGTTATCAATTTTCTCAAGACCTTAACAGTCGGTTGTCATTCATAGCAGCTTTGGATCTACCTGATTTTCCGCGCCTAACGAATAATCCCATCTATTATCTTCCGTATTGGCCACCAATGCCAAATAAGTTGCCTAGTGATATCCCTAAATTTGAAGGGAAATCAGGAGAGGACCCATCGAACCATGTCATGAATTCCCACCTCTGGTGCACATCCAACTCTTTGATTGATCATTCTATTCGATTGCGACTGTTTCAAAGAAAAATGATAGGCTTCGCTACAAAATGGTACATTGAATTACCATGTGGCTCATTCAACAATTTCAATGCTTTATCAACTGATTTCTTAACACATTTTCAGTTTCCAGTCAGATACGACAATGGCATAGAATTATTGACTTCATTAAAACAATCTACATCTACGTACATATCTGATCACATACATGAATGGAGATGTAGAAGATGTTTGGTGAAAGTTTTTATTTCAGATCAGATCTTGGCAGAATGGTTCATCAAATCATTACTTCCAAATATCACTAAAGATGTGGCTAAGGGAGGAGTTGTTACAGAAGAACGGGTCATTACTCAAGCTCAGTACTTAGACCTCGTATATACACAATCTAGTACTTTGTACGAAAAAAATCCTGATTCACCACGTCCTAGTCAAATAAATGCAACTCCTTCAGGGTCTCATGCTAAAGATGGTGTAATTGGTTTAGTTAACACAAATAAAAGTAAGAGGAAGTCCTCAAAAACTACTTCTCCTATAATAACTTTACGACATTCATCGAAAGGAGATTCTTCCCTTGAAACTTTTGCCAACATTCACGATGTAGATTCATCTACAACTAAATCTAAAACTAGAAAAAAGAAGAAAGGTAAGAATAAAAGCAATCAGACTTCATCTCGCAAGGAGAAAACCGAAAAAACTAAACCATTTGATGATAAACGAAAACCTCGTTATCCTTGTATTATATGTGATGAGGATCACTTTACTAAAGAGTGCCCCCATTAGTCTGAGGTCTCTAAATTCGTCAAAGGTTCACCCACACCATATGTCTTGAAGGATCCTTTTCCTAGTCAAGATAGAAAAATGATAGGATCTTTGTCACACTCATCAGCGGATATTTTAATGATGTCTGAGGTTATGGTTGCGACACGATCGTAAGACTATGGAAGTAAAAATCCTGTTACTGGTAAAGAAATAGAAAATTCTAATTCAACACCAGCTACATCTCCTTCGGATTCTGATCCACTTCATATAGAGAAACCTAATCCCGATCTAGTAATTAAACTGCCTGCTAAAGGTGTACTTCGAAAATCAGCTTTCAATCCACATGCGAGAGCTTCTCAAAACTACAATGTTGTTGAAGGCTTGGTGATTTCCCCTTCAACAATTTCGGCCTTAGAAGTGTTGCTATCATGTCCATCACAAAGGAAATTACTTTTATCAGCCATTGGAGCTATAGATCCTTAGGATTCTAACCTTATGGTCTTTGATTTAGAAAATTTTACATCGATACTGCCCCATCAGATTGGTTTTCAGATTCCGGTATTAGTAAAAAACAAACGAATTTTTCGCATTGTAATTGATGAGGGGGAATCCATGTGCATTATGTCGTTAAATTGTTGGAAAAGTCTTGGTTCTCCAACAATCAACAAATCTCCGACAATCCTTAAAGATTTTGATGGAAGAGGATTCCATCCATATGGAATTTTATAGGATCTACCTATAGAGGTCGAAGGTAAAATTGTTAATCTAGATGTGGAAGTAGTTGATGCCCCTCTATATTACAACCTTCTTCTGGATCGAAGTTGGTCTTATGATATGACTGATATCGTGTCTTCCATCTTTCAGTTAATCATGTTTTCTCATAAGGGAAATATTGTGAAAATTGATCAGTTGTCATATTATTCGTCTGACCCAGCCTCTACAGATAGTATTTAGCATGTTGGAAAATCAACTATTCCTTATGAAGATGTTGGAGTAGGTTTAGTAAAAGATTATGTTTTAATGGGAACTTTTTCTATGCCTCCACCCAACGTACTGCATACCATTGATAATATCAATATGATTTCATCAAGTACTATTCCATTCGATGATCCTTGGATAGTGCCTTTAGCATCATAAATGGATTCTCTCAATGGCTAGATGCCTTTGAGTCCTTTTGAGATAGCATATACAGCAGTATAGTCATTTTCTAACACACCTTCAACTTATCTTGATCCAATGAATGTGGTCACTGAAGAATCTTCTTCACTATCAAGCTCACCCTTGACATCTATTTCCGATCCTTTTCAACAAGTGTTTTATACTGATGAAAGTATTCGTGAAATTTTTTCTATGAATGAACTACCCTGGGATGATCTACACCATAGATCTTCATTTTTACGTGAACTTGATAGATTTGAAAATTATTTTTCGTCAATTTTTACAATTGATTATGTAAAGGAACCACAGAATCCAATCATGATTACAAATTCAGATTCTGAGATTAATTTGGGAAACATTTCTACAACTATTCCTATTGACATATCAGTTAAACCTGGAGTTGTTGAAAACATTTATATAGGAGCTTCTTGTACGATTGACGAAATTAATACATATAAAGCCCTATTTCAAGAATTCTGTGACATATTTTCCTGATCCTACGAAGAAATTCCAAGAATTGATCCAAAAATTGTCATTCATGAAATAAATACATACCCAGATGCAAAGCATATTAGACAACGTTTACGTCTGATACATACTCGAAAAGTTGCTGCTATTAAAGCTGAAGTTGAGAAACTACTAAGAGCAAGATTTATTTATCCAATCCCATTAACATATTGGGTATATAATATAGTTATCGTTACCAAAAAGCAAGGGACTATATGAGTATGTGTCGATTATAGGGATATTAATAAAGTATGTCCAAAGGACAATTATCCTCCCCCCTATATCGACCAAATCATTGATGATTGTGCCAAAAATGAGATGTTTTCATTTATGGATGGATTTTTCAAATATAATCAACTAAACATACTCCTTGCTGATTAACCAAAAACATTGTTCATTTGTCCTTGGGGAACATTTGATTATTGTAAATTACCTTTCAGATTAAATAATGTTGGTGCAACTTTTCAAAGGGAAATGTATTACACTTTTCATGACATCAAACACATTTTGCAGCCTTATCTGGGTGATTTACCTGCTCATTCATTGCACAGGTAAGATCATCCTACTCATTTACGAGCAATTTTTATGATATGTAGGCATTATCGGATTCGTTTAAATCCACACAAGTTTTTTTTTTTGTGTAATATATACAATTACTGTGATTCATTGTTTCTAAAATTGGCATTCGTGTCAATCCCTCAAAGGTTGAGGATATCATAAATTTACCTCCTCCTTCCACACTTCGCCAACTCCAAAGTTTGCAAGGGAAAGAAAACTTTCTGGGTAGATTTATCCCGAACTATGCTGATTTAACAAAAAAATTTACAAGGTTGTTGAAAAAAAATGTTCCTTTTATTTGGGATGATATTGCTAATCGATATTTTGATGCTCTAAAACACGCATTAACCCATGCATCGTTATTGCATCCACCCAATTACAACCAAGACTCCTTTTTATTCCTAGCAGCCTCTGATTCCACCATTGGAATGGTTTTAGTTCTAGGGGATGAATTTCACAATGAGCATGTGATTTACTATCTAAGTAGGAATTTGAATCCAACTGAAAATAAGTATTTACACGTGGATAAATTGGCCTTGGCAGTAGTTCAAGTTGTCCAAAGATTTTTTCATTACATATTGTTACGTAAGACAACTGAAATTTCTGATTGAAACCCAATGATGTATATTTTGACAAAACAATTACTTGGGGTAAAATACTATAAATGGATTGTTATCCTACAACATTTTTATTTGGAATTCGAAAAGTATAAATCAAAGAAATCGCTAGTGTTTGTATAACTTATGTGTGACTTTCCCAATACTGAGATGGAAATTGTGGTAGAGCATCCCATTGCAGATGAATCTATGTTTCTTATCAGTACATTAGATCCATGGTATGGAGATATGATGCAGGGGAATTAGGAAAAGAGAAAAATACTTTGTATTTTATTAAACTTAGGGGTTTTTAAGTTTTTAAAGGAGCTGGATTTTTGTGAGTGAATTGAGTGAATTATAATTAATTCTAATTAAATATGGAGAGAAAATGTAATTATTCTCAAATGATTGGAGAACAAGGGAATTTGGTTAGTTGGGAATGTGAAGAGACAGTTCAGATTTAGGAGTGAATTAGAGTCAGTTTCAGACAATCTATGGATTTGGTCTAGATTTAGGAAATTGAAAATTTTAAGAGTTTTGTTGAGTTATTCAGGGAACTGAATTGACTCATCATCATTTTATATAAATGTAAGCATGAAGGAATAGAGTAGAGATCAGTAGAGGTTGATTAGAGTAGAAGCAGGGGCTTTGCTTGTAAACCTTCGGGCAGATTGTAGAATGTGGCCACTGGTTGAAAATCAGGCCAAGGAAGAATACTTTGATGTAAGTACCATGTGTATTAATACAGAACTTAATTTTCTGAGTTATGTTCCATTTTGAGTTATAAAATGTGTAAATGAAATTGGGATTGAGAATTGATAATTCTTGTGTGATTAGTATTCTGTGTGACTAGGAAATTTAATATCAATCTTAGGATAGATCAATGTTATTAAATAAAATTTCCATAGACTCATAAACTGGAAGTATAGATCTACCTGCTGTGGTATAGGCGTTTCATGGAATTATACATCGTTGTGTATATACAGTCAATTGGTTTTGAAGTCACAATTTGAGACTTCATTGTATAAAGGATTCACATAAAAAGAGAGGATTTACACATTCAATTGTGTAAATATAATACAACAATATCAGGTTTGTGAAATCATATTCAACTCTTATTGAATCCAAATAATTTCAGTATAGGAGATACCAATGGAATGGTATCCATCGGTGGTGTAAGGCTAATTGAAACGATGAATTGAACAATAGTGTGGTAGATAGAATCTGAATTGTGTGATTAAGGAAACCATAAGTTAAAAGCTCATAATATGCCTTGTCGAAATTGAAGAGGGATTGGTTCCTGCGTAATTGAGTGGATTGATTGATGCGTTGCGGAATTACATAGAGAATTTCACTGATAGATTGGATCGATATAGAAGTAATGCAGTTTTCCTAGGGACAGGAAACCAATAAACAGAATTGGAGATTCTGTATGGTGAATTGAATCAGGAGCGATGGAACAGTGATGAGAATGGGTAACAGATCTGGAAAGCAAGGCGCAGATTTTAAATTAGAACTACAGTTATGTTCAAAAAAAACAAAACCTGATTAATATAAGTGGAATCATGAGTTAAGATGTGGCAGACGTGCTTTGGAACAAGGGAAAAATCCAAGTACGTGGAAGCAGTGGAGTGATTGAACCTTGAGCAATTGAAACAGTAGAACTGTGAAGCAGTTTGGGAGAATGAAACCATTGGTTTCGCATAAATTTTGAGTTCGAGAGCAGTTTTACCTTTTGGGATGCGATAAATTCCAGTTTTCAACACGTAGCTTGTAGTGGTATTTAAATACCATGAATTTCGCAAATTTTTTGTGTGATAGGATTCGGAGATGAAAGTAATGCGATATCCGTCCGATGATATCCATCAAAGGATCCAGCAGTATCTGATTTTGAAGGTGCGTAGAGGTTAATTCCAGGTGAGTTGTGAACATTGTGGGCCCGCAACATTTAATTAAGTAATTCATTTACATTTAAAATTTAAATGGGTCGGAGTTATACGAATGAAGATTTGTAAGTTGAATTTTTAATCCTTATCGAATGTCTCATGAAATATTCCAAGAATGCTTGGAAAAAGTCATATATACGATGCTTGATAAGTTGTGAGAAAAAAAAAACTCAGATTGTCATACGGAGAGAACACATTGGGTTTTTAATCCAAATGTGAGTTTAATGCAAAATCGAATAATATTCGATTTCCATGAGATGGGTATTATAATATGGTTATAATCATTATGATGAAAGTTAAAGCTTCCGCATGAGAATAGAATCTCGGCTAGATTGTTTGGTTTTTAATAACCATGGTTTTATAACCATTAGATAAAAAAGTGAAGCTTCTGCTTATAGAAGAAAATTTATAAGTTGGTTGAAGGAAAGTGCTTCCGCATCAATGTTGTGAAATTCCCAGATTTAAAATTATTTGGGCTAAAACTTGAAATGCAGATTTAGATGCACAAGAGAGAGTTAATGTGGGTTTAGCGGGGTAACCCACCATCAAGTGGTATCAAAGCAGGAAAGGCTCTGTTTGAAGTAAAGGATTTTTTTTTTTGTAATTAAATCTAAATGTGTGATGAGAGAAGAAAGAGGATTAGATTCTAAAATCTGATATGCCAAGGTACACAGAGTTGCAGAGAACAGAGATTTGCAGAACTGGATGAATGAAGAACAAGATCATTCAGGGATCTTGCAGGTAAAATAATTTTAAATCTAATTTTGAAATTATGACTACAGAATTATGGTTGCAGATATGATGAAGACAAGGTTTTGATGGTGATGGCAGTGAACTTGATATTCGGCTAAAGGTTGGATAGGGAGAACAATTTCAATGTTCTCAAGAGAAGGTGAGTTGATGAGAAGCGTTTAACTCTGGTTTGAATAATTGTTTGCAGAATTCAGATTGTAGGCAATTGAAGAAATCTCAGTAAAAACATATCACAGCTTTGAGAGCAGTGATGAAAGATTCCAACAGAGGATTCTAAAGTGAAAAAGAAAGTGTGGCAGAACCTTGAGGAAATTAAACAAAGGTTGAATGAGTTCTAAAAGTTTTAGAGTTAAGCCTAGAGAGAGCAGTGAAGATGCTCAGAAGGTTCCAGCAAACAGGGGACCAGTACTTGCCAAAAGCCCAGATCCAGAGGAAAGGATTGGTGAGGTAAGTGGCAGCAGGAGAGCTTGCTGTTGCAGAGGCTTAGTGCAGCTCATGAGTGAGGAACTCATGGAGAAGAATATGACTACTAAAATTCATAAAGGAGAGAGCATAGGTTTAGAGAGAGGCCACAACAAAAAGGAGAAGGAAGATGCCAAAGCAAATGGCATGAGGAAGAAATTCACTGATGCAGAATATGAGAAAGAGGTAGCTAAGCTCAGAGAACAGTTTAACAAAATAAATATGATGATAGAGGAAAGCCAGAGAGTTGGTTGACTCATGAAGAAGAGAGTAACATGACAACCATTACAGTTGAGGTTGAGGAAAAAGGAGATTGCCTTATTGAAAGAGGAACTTAGAGTTCTTGAGTTAAATATGGAATTTGAAGATTCCATATGCATATATGTTCAAAGGGAAGTGCTTGAGAAAGCAACCAAGACTGAAAATTCTTGTGGTTTTAAAACTAAGGATTTGTGTATGTTTGTAGGTACATCACAGGGAGATGAACAAGATTTAAAGTTTGTTGAGGAGGAGAAATTGAATCTGAAATCTGTTCAGATCAATGCTGAGATAGCAAGATCTCAGGAGGAATTTAAGACAAAGGAGTCTGATGAGAATATTCAGCAAAGTATTGAGGCAAGAGATGAGGGACCATCTGATGATCGGTCAAGAACAAGCGAAGGTATAAAAGGTTGTGTGAGGTTCCCAAAATCCACTCCAATTGAAGTTGTTGAATTGTATAGAAGGTTGGATTTTCAAAGAAGAGAATTGGAGAAACATAGGACCTATGCACAGGATAATTTGCTGAGGAAGTAGGGAAGGAAGGTCTTCATGAATAGTGTTCATGAAGCAAATTATGGAAAGAAGGAGAGACTAGCTTACAGTCTCATGGAGGATTCAAATCAACATACTGATGTGCTAACAGAGGATTTGGAAGGAAACTCAGAGCAACATACTGATGTGTTGTCAGAGGAGAAGGATAGTGAAGAATTTCTGAGTCTTGAAACAAACTTGGGACTGCAGAGAGAAAACTTGGTGACTGAATCAGCAAGTGATACCATTGGGTCTTGTGATTTTGACACTGACAGTTTGATTATGTTTGCAGGTGATGCAGAAGACAATCCATCATTTGGAATTGTCTTGAGAGAAGAATATTTTTTGCAGAAAGAAGGCGAGACAGTCATTTCTCATATGCAGAAACTTGTTACTGTTGGTGACAAGGAAGAATTGGCTTGTTTGATGGGCCAAGAGAAAACTGTGGGGCAGAATTTTTGGACTGCTACAATGATGGAGGATCAAAATTCTATTCTAATAGGAGATGAAGGTACAGTGCTTGAACATATTGATTTGATTGTCAGAATCAAGCAAGGAGATGAAAGACAATTACTAAAGATTGTCAAGGAAGAAGAGGGATATGCTGAGACTGAATTGCAGCATACTACTGATGTGAAACAAGTACAAATGAGGTGGCTGAAATGTTTGTTGAATACATTTGAACCAGAGAAAGAGATTGCAGACACTGAAGTAAAAATGCCTGAAGCTGTGAAAGAACCAGGAACATATACTAGTTTGTTAAAATTGATTTTACTTACTAGTACACAAACAGAGATAAATGAGTATGTTACTGCAGAGGGAGATCTCTTAAGAGATATTCAGGATGTTTGGGAGCAAGCAACATTGGTATCAGCAACATCTATGATGACAGCTGAAGCAACATCCATGAGGGAAACATTCACAGCAACAATTGAGGAGATAGCCACAAGGGCGGCAACAGAAATTGAAGACAACAATAGTGGGAAAAGTAATTTCCAGCTAAAAGATAAGCTTGACATGAAGATTGAAAGCATCTGAAGACTGATGATGAAGGTGTCTCAGAAGCAGCAAACAACAGCAAGAAAGAAGAATAATTTTTACAAAGGAAAGACCAGGAGAGATTGTGAAAGCATAGATGGAGGCAAGTTGCAGAACAATATATGGAAACTTGGAGAAGTGTAGTTGAAGGATGATGCAACTGTTGGACAACAGAAAAACAAAGTATGGGATCCATGAGGCAGAGATTAAAGGCACATGATCAAGATATCATTAATAATTTTGACCTTGGGAGTCTGATGCAGGGGCATTAAGCAAAGAGAAAAATAATTTGTATTTTATTAAACTTAGGGGTTTTTAAGTTTTTAAAGGAGCTGGATTTTTGTGAGTGAATTGAGTGAATTTTAATTAATTATAATTAAATATGGAGAGAAAATGTAACTATTCTCAAATTATTGGAGAACAAGGGAATTTGGTTAGTCGGGAATGTGAAGAGACAGTTCAGATTTAGGAGTGAATTAGATTCAATTGCAGACAATCTAGGGATTTGGTCTAGATTTAGGAAATTTAGAATTTTAAGAGTTTTGTTGAGTTATTCAGGGAATTGAATCGACTCATCGTAATTTTATATAAATGTAAGCATGAAGGAATAGAGTAGAGGTCGGTAGAGGTTGATTAGGGTAGAAGCAGGGGCTTTTCTTGTAAGCCTTCGGACAGATTGTAGAATGTGGCCACTGGTTGAAAATTAGGCCAAGGAAGAAGACTTTGATGTAAGTACCGTGTGTATTAATACAGAACTTAATTTTCAAAGTTATGTTCCATTTTGAATTATAAAATGTGTAAATGGAAATGGGATTGAGAATTAAGAATTATTGTGTGATTGGTATTCTGTGTGACTAGGAAATTTAATATCGATCTCAGGATAGATCAATGTTATTAAATAAAATTGCCATAGACTCCTAAACTGGAAGTATAGATCTACTTGTTGTGGTATAGGTGTTTCATGGAATTATACAGTTTTGTGTATATACAGTCAATTGGTTTTGAAGTCACAATTTGAGACTTCATCGTATAAAGGATTCACATAAAGAGAGAGGATTTACACATTCGATTGTGTAAATATAATACAACAATATCAGGGTTGTGAAATCATATTCAACTCTTATTGAATCCAAATAATTTCAGAACAGGAGATACCAATGGAATGGTATCCATCGGTGGTGTAAGGCTAATTGAAACAATGAATTGAACAATAGTGCGGTAGATAGAATCTGAATTGTGTGATTAAGGAAAACATAAGTTAAAATCCTGTAATATGCCTTGTCGAAATTGAAGAGGGATTGGTTCCTGCGTAATTGAGTGGATTGATTGATGCGTTGCGGAATTACATAAAGAATTGCACTGATAGATTGGATCGATATAGAAGTAATGCAGTTTGCATAGGGACAGGAAACCAATAAACAGAATTGGAGATTCCGTATGGTGAATTGAATCAGGAGCGATGGAACAGTGATGAGATTGGGTAACAGATTCAAAAATCAAGGCGCAGATTTTAAATTAGAACTACAGTTCTGTTCAAAAAAAACAAAACCCGATTAATATAAGTGGAATCGTGAGTTAAGATGCGGCAGACATGCTTTGGAACAAGGGTGAAATCCAAGTACATGGAAGCTGTGGAGTGACTGAACCTTGAGCAATTGAAACAGTAGAACCGTGAAGTGGTTTGGGAGAATGGAACCACTGGTTTCACATAAATTTTGAGGTCGAGGGCAGTTTTACCTTTTGGGATGCGATAAATTCTAGCGTTCGACACGTAGCCTGTAGAGGTATTTAAATACCATGAAATTCGCAAAGTTTTTATGTGATAGGATTCGGCGATGAAAGTAATGCGATATCCGTCCGATGATATCCATCAAAGGATCCAGCGGTATCTGCTTTTGAAGGTGCGTAGAGGTTAATGCCAAGTGAGTTGTGAACATTGTGGGCCCGAAACATTTAATTAAGTAATTCATTTACATTTAAAAGTTAAATGGGTCAGAGTTATACGAATGAAGATTTGTAAGTTGGCTTTTTAATCCAAATCGAATGTCTCATGAAATATTCCAAGAATGCTTGGAAAAAGTCATATATACGATGCTTGATAAGTTGTGAGAAAAAAAAAATCAGATTGTCATACGGAGAGAAAACATTGGGTTTTTAATCCAAATGTGAGTTTAACGCAAAATCGAATAATATTCAATTTCCATGAGATGGGTATTATAATATGGTTTTAATCATTATGATGAAAGTTAAAGATTTCACATGAGAATTGAATCTGGGTTGGATTGTTTGGTTTTTAATAACCATGTTTTTATAACCATTAGATAAAAAATTGAAGCTTCTGCTTATAGAAGAAAATTTCTGAGTTGGTTGAAGGAAATTGATTTTGCATCAATGTTGTGAAATTCCCAGATTTAAAATTATTTGGGCTAAAACTTGAAACGCAGTTTTAGATGCACATGAGAGAGTTAATGTGGGTTTAGTAGGGTAACCCGCTATCAAGATATCATCTTTTATCTTCAAACACAAACCTTTCAGCCTGAGCTTTCACGTTCACAATGACGAAAGATCTGTTACCAATCTCAAAAATACAATATTGTTGGGTACACACTTTATCGTCGCAGTGTGGATTCTGTTTTTCCACATTGCATAACTCATGAAGAGGATGAAAGGGTTTTAAATGAATACCACTCTGGAGCGTGTCGTGGTCATATGTCTGGGTATGCCACAACCCAAAAGATATTGCGCGCTGGCTATTTTTGGACATCATTATTTAATGATTACATTCTTGCGGTCTGAAAATGCCACAACTGTCAAATATTTGATCGAAAGATGTGTGCACCACCAGCTCCTCTTCGCCCCATAATTGTTGTCATTCCTTTTGCGAAATGGGGCATTGATTTCATTACATGTAACCCTCACTCGGTCGGGGGGCAAGGGTATATTATTCTCATTGTAGATTACTTTACCAAATGGCCCAAGGCGATGCCTACATTCGCAACAGATGGAAAAACTACAGCTACGTTCGTATTCAATCATGTGATTTCTCGTTTTGGTGTACCCCAAGCTATTATTACTGACCATGGGAGTGATTTTCGAAATACAATGATGACTGAACTTTTTGATCAACTTGGCCTGCGCCATTATAACTTTACTCCATATTACCTGCAAGCTAATGGTCAGGTTGAAGCCGTTAATAAAGTTTTGACCACCATGATCAAACGGATTATCGGAGCTCACAAATCTAATTGGCATACCATTCTTTTGTTGGCATTATGGGCATACTGATCCTCAACAAAAACTACAACACGGTTCCCTCCTTTTCAACTAGTTTACGGTTTAGAAGTTGTGTTACCCATTGAATTCGAAATATCGTCACTCCAATTAGCCATAGAGTTACTACCAGCTACCTTTGAAGAGGAAAAATGCTTTTTATAATTAGGAAAAATGTGTTAAAGCTTAGTATGATTGAAGTGTTACACCTCGTGTTTTTTCAGAAGGTGACCTAGGCTTAGTATATGATCAAGCTAACGATAAGCGAGGACCTGGGAAATTCGAACCAATGTGGCATGGTCCTTACATTTTCAAGTGAGTGCTTACCAAAGGGGCCTATGAATTGACTGATTATGACGGGGTCTCTTTAGATAAGCCCAGAAATTCTCTTTATCTTAAGAGATATTATGCCTCGTTTTTGTGTGAAGATCTCACTTGTATATTAGTTATTTTTCTAGTTAGTGTGCCTTATATTAGATAGGTGTGCCTAGTTTTTACTACTATCTCTACTTATCTTGATTACTCTTGATATTGCAGATGTCAACATCCCTTAAAACATACATTAGGTTTGATGATGGTGCCTGTCGTAGTACACAGAATATTTCTTCCTCGACTTAGGTTATCTACTCAGCTACTAATGAGTTAGTTTCTATGCATGGGGTAAGCCTTGGTCAAACAACAAATAATATTTCAGAATATAGCACAGTGGTTGAGTTATTATCTGATGCCATTTCATTTGGTATTCGACGTTTGATCATAAGGCTAGATTTAGAACTCATTGTATTACATTTAGACAAAGTATATGCAATTAAAAATCCAATGTTATTAAGATTATTTTTGAAGGTTCGTCTCTTAGAAAGACAATTTGATTACATCAAATATCAACACCTTTCAATAAATTTAAACACATTGGCTGATGCATTAGCTAATCATGTTCTAAATAGACATTTTCAACGTTGAAACAGAAAACCAAAACAACATTCAATACATGTTGAACAAGATAGTTAGAGAAAGTAGTAATATCATAGATAGGAGTTTTTGTTTTTGTTTTCAAAAAATATTACATCGTCTGTGATCATAGGTTTAAAAAACCTTATGATCTGAAAGATACTGATACAAAAAATAAAATATGTCAATCCACGATGATCATCCACTATCCGTGGTGATGATCATGGTAGTAGATTATCGCACGTGCCACCTTGCGCAGGAATCTCCTAAACTAGCTTGGAACACCAGTAACATGTCTCTGGAGACGGAGAGGAATATCATTTGTTAATGTCTCAGGGATATCTATAGTCAACCTCTCTAGGTTGTGTTCCATATCAGTGAGGATTTATGTTGCCTGGTCCTATGGTTGTGCTATGGGCTCTGTTTTCGACCTTTCAAAGCGGTGGAGTGTAGTTGGTCATCATGGACCAACATCTACATTTAAAATTTTGTTATCAGTATTGGACGATTTAAAAAACAAATAAAAATTAGAGTTAAAACACATCAAAATGATTCACTTACCTGATTCATCCCATTGTTCCCCTAGAGGAAAGGACATCTCGAGATCAATCTTCAATTGTGAAGATTTGGTTCTGCAGCCACATAAAATACGCAGGAGTAAATCGAACCACCGTACTGCCATCGCCACCATGGCGGGCCATCAATGCAACCCAACATACCATACGAGGTTCTCTAAGTTCACCACGATCAACAAGAATAAGCTGATGGGCGACGAATGGAATCCTCTCAAAAGAAAAAGAGATCAGGATGAAACCATACCCAAATTTTTTCAACTTTGCATTTTTGGCTCTGGTCAGTTGGCCTTTCATGTTGGCCAATACCCCTTCGCACTAGTTGAAAATGGTGCCTCTGAAACATTCAACTGCAGTCTACATATGAGACTTGGTGGCCACATGTGGATTCGCGCTTCCACACAACCTAGTTACTATGAATGCAATAACTTTAAGATAAAGTCGCAATATAGTCTTTATATCTATGCGATTATCTTTGGGATCTGCTTCATCACTGCAAAACTCTTATTTGTAACTAGCAACGAGTAGGCCACCCTGCCTAGCTCCAAACAAAGAAATGTTTTCTCCTCTTTTGGATAATCCAGTGAGAAAATAAATATCTTCGAGGTCAAGTTCAAGCCGATGATCGCCAATGATAAAGCACTGATTTTTAACATCCCACTTGTTCACTAGCCATGTCATCAGTTCCACTTGTGCCCTCATACCTTGAATTGCCCAAAATTTATACAAACCACAATTTCTAAGCACATGCATTATGGCTGGATCATTCATAGCCGCATCGTCTGTACCTTCATGCTCGTGTTCTCTCCACTCTAGCATTGTGGAATAGTCTGCAAATGGACGCATTTGAAGATTAGAAACTTTTAGAGTGAGAAATGTTAACCATTTTTGTGAGAAATTATCAATTTTCATTTGCTTACAGCGCCTCCATAGTTTTCGTACAGAGACAGTGCAGAGGTTCGCACACACTCTACACGAAAACAATGGTAGCCCGATAATTTTCCTTTAAGAAAATTATTGGGGTCCGTAGGTAACGCATGTATGACCCGCATACCCCCGAGAGCGAAATTTTAAACCTAATTTCTCCTCAAAAAAAAAAATTAAAGCCTAAAAAGAGAATTTAATTGGATAGTAATGAAGAGAATAGTGTTGTGGATTACCTGGTTCTGAAGAATCTCGATCTGAGCGATCGGTTCTCCCGTTATCAACTTCGAAACTTTTCTGCCAAAAGCTCTCAATTTACAACTCTAAAGACAAAAGGTGAAAATGAATTTGTTAAACTCATTTTTATAAGATTTTTTGAATGAATAAAATATTACATTTTATTTATTTTCCACTTTAAAAATTAATTTTTCAATGTTTTTACTTCTTAGAAACATGTATCTTTAATCTTTCGAGTTTTTGTGCAGAATACAGATTTTTTCGTTGAAAACAATTATTTTGATGATGAGTACACTTTTATCACTTTTTCAGGCTCTTGAAAATTACAAAAAATCAAAACCCTAGAGTTCTCTTTTAAGCCCTTTTCAGACTCTCTAAATATGAAAAGATCGTCGAGTACTTGACTATTTGAACTCGTTAAAGGAAATGAACAGTCATCCTTTCAGTATAAGTTTACCCCTTTTCCGGACTGAAATGGACTATTTACGAAAAAGGTATACATTGACTAATCATGGTCAATAGAGTTCTCTCTTATATTATTTTATCCTTTTTCAGGCTTGAAAGGATAAATTTACGAAAAAGTACAACCACTGAGTTTTTCTATGTTTTTCTTCTGACTTCCTAAAATTGAAAAACACCGAATTTCACCTATACTGGACTCGTTAAAACTTAACAGTAAATGACCTGTCGATTACAAACAGGAACGAACCACTCCTTCTTAGGGCATTTTAATACTAAGTTGGACTCATCCAAAGGATGAGCTTACACAACAAGCAAATGTTATCCTCCTCAAACTTGTCAAAAATAAAGAGGTACTTACCAGAAATGGTGGGGGGAAAAGAGAAAATGAATCCAATTGTCACCCTTTTTTTGAAAAGCAATATACCACTCTTGAACACTACACTTTTTTTCACACTTGTACCTGGGTTGGGAAAATCCTTTGTCTAACTGTTAATCAAACCACATTGAAAGTCTTCAGCCGGTTTTTGGGTATTAGCTTTAGGTCAATTGTTACCAAACCATCTACAATGTTGTTATGTGTTCAAGAGATAGTTCAAATAAACCATTCATTGCAAACATTTGTCTCCATTCGCATTGACCATCCCTGAGTCAATCATTGAAAATATTTCTTCAAAATTTGATCTAATGGTTTCGTGTCGTGGGATTTCCTACGACGGGTCGCTTTCTATCAACAACAACTCATCATCTAGAAATTTGATTTAGAAACCTATCATTATCTTGGGATCTGCATGCCCTGATGGCAGGTTTCTCGCCTTTGACGACAGGTTGCATCATTGACTTTCGATCGAATGATTCTGTGAAGTGTTCGACTGCAAATCATTCATTCACACTTCGTGAATTGTACTGAGTACTTTGAGAGCCATTGTCATTATTGGTGGTTTCTCTCACACTTGTTAACAGTTCACATCATTGACTGGTAATCAAGTAGCTTCTACCATGTTCGACTTCGACACAATCAATCGCATGGAAAGAATCGTACTAGTTCGGGCAATGGAAATCAAGACCCTGGATCTAGTTTCCACCATCCAGGCTACGAGGAGTTTTATTACTCATGATACAATAGACTATTTATGACAGATGGTTGCGTCCATGTTGTGTCTACTATTGATGTAATTTTAAAATCATTTATGTACCAGAAAATGTAGTTAGTTTTTATCTGAGTACGGGAATGCCTACCTCAATGATTATATACATACATATTTTTGCATTGAATTTTTTTACAGGCTTTCAACCGATATGTCCGCAATCCAATCCTTAGAAAGATAAAGCACTTCACTGTTCAAAACTACCTCGGACTTCGCACTTTAGGGGAAATTTGTTACACGTTATTTTGTCACCATGGCATTTTATTGTCTATATAGGTTCATGACTACCTATATTATGCTCCCTTAGAATTTAAAAACCCTAATGTTCCTAAACCAAGTATTGAAATTGGAGAAAAGCTCATTAAAACCCTTAAAAGTCTAACTCTGCACTTTTCCTAGCCCTTGCCTATGGATTCACATATATTTTCTTTATAGCCTACGGCACATCCCGTATGTTTTGCTTATAAAACCTGTGGACCCTCATAAATAGTCAAATAAAAGAAAAAGTAAGTTCTATAAACCCAGCTGGATGAATATTCTCCCAACTAGAAGCATGTTCAGTTCGAGATTTATCTTATACTCATGAGCTCTATCGCTTCACTCATGGAGCTTATCTCTTGGTCTATGGAGCTCAAATCCCTTCATGGGAGGAATCTATCCCCCTCTTCATGGAACTGAAACTATATCCATTTCCCTATAAATTGAGCTCATGTTTCAGTCTCAAGGGTAGCTTGTAAATGGTAGAGACACATATGTGGTAATTGCTGAAGAAATTCTTAAGATATTATACTCTCTATACTAGCCATTTTTTATATGAGAATGATTACACGCTCATGTCCATAACTTTATGCTAGTTCAGAGAGAATAAGGCTTGTAAATCTGAGAGAGAATGATTGTTTAGGACCCCGGAAGAACCTGTATAACATCAAGGCGAAAGGTTTTAAGGTTACTTCTTATTATACAAGTTAATACAAAAGGATTATATTTTCTCATTGAATTGTTCATGTATCTATTTGAGTATTTCAATTCTTGGATTCCTTGATCACTGAGATAGATTAGTGTTTTCTCAATTATTATATCTTGCAGGTGCTCTTTATCCTTTTATTTGTCTTTGATCGCAGAACACTGTTACCGATGAAATAGGTAACCACACTGTTACCTACTTTTTTTTGGTAGCATAAAAAGCACCTGATTTTGAAAAGTGGTGATGCATAATAACTTTTTTTTTTTTTTAGCACATTTTTGACACTCTAATATTTTTATTCATGAAGTATGAATATTTGTTTTAAAATGTTAGTGATTTTCATGCTAATTTTGGAAACATATTAATGCAGCATCAACTCTTTTTTTTTAGAGCGGTGATTTTCATGCTAATTTTGAAACTTATTGATGCAACATCAACCTTTTTTTTTAGAGTGGTGATTTTCATGTTGGTAATAAAACAAAAAACTTAGATTAATATATATATATATATATATATATATATATATATATATATATATATATATATATATAAACAATAAAAAATTCCAATAAAAATGTTAAAAAAAACAAAATTAACTCGTAAAAATAAAAAATTTAAACAAAAACAAAAATATTCGAAAATTATATCAAAAGAAATGACAAAATTTGAAAAAAAAACACATAATTTAAAGAAAAAAAAAACAAAAATTAACCAAAAAAATTTAAAAAAAAACATCAAAAACATTTTTTTCTAAGTTATTAAAAAAAACCATATAAAAAAAAAAATTAAAAAAAAATAATAATAATAATAATAATAATTTAAATTACAAAATTAAAATTTAGATAAAAAAAATAAAATACAAAAAAGAAAAAATTAAATTTTAAATTTTAAATTAAATAATAATAAGAAGAAAAAAAATGCAAATTAAAAAAAAATAATAATAATAATAATAATAATAATAATTTAAAATTGAAAAAAAAAAAAATTAAAATAAAAGAATTAAAAAAAACAAAAAAACAAAACAAAAAAAATGAAAAAAACCACATGCAAATAATTAAAAAACAAATATCCATAAATTTACTGTTTTTTTTTTTAATGAAACAATTTATAAATTTTAAAAATGAAAAACTAAATAAACTAAAAGATTTAAAAAAAAAAAAAAAAAAATCAAATTAAATTAAAATTTAATAAATAAATTTTAAATTTTAAAAAATAATTAATCTAAAATATTAAATTTAAAAACAAAAAACAAAAAACGAAAAAAAAATTAAAACAAATTAAATTTAAAAAAAAAAAAATTGAATTTTTTGAATTTAAAAAAAATTAAATTAAATTAAAAAACAAATATTAAAAAAAAAAAAAAAAAAATTGATCGTGGTGGCGCCGCCAATCGACTTCCTGCCCAGGTGGCGGCGGGGGCCGGTCGCTGGGGGGGCGGGGAGGCTGCATGCAACCCCCCACCCACCCAGCGATCGGCCTCCATTGCCACCTAGGCGGGAGGCCGATTCCGAGCATTGCCCTCCCGGGGCGGGAGGTCGATTCCGGGAATCGCCCTCCCGCGGTGGGAGGCCGATTCCAGAATCACCCTCCCGCCGCAGGAGGGCGATTCCCGGAATCGGCCTCTTGCCGTGGGAGGGCGATTCCCGGAATCGGCCTCCCACCCAGCGGTTGGTCTCCGCCGCCACCTGGGCTGGAGGCCGATTGGCGGCACCACCACGATCAAAAAAATCTTCTTTTTTTTTTTAATTTTTTTAATTTTTAATATTTTTTTTTTATTTGATTTTTTTAATTTTTTTTTTAATTCAAAAAATTTAATTTTTTTTTTTTAATTTAATTTTTATATTTGAAATTTAATTTGTTTTAATTTTTTTGTTTTTTTTAATTTTATTCAATTTTTTTTGTTCTTAATTTTTTTTTTTCTAAATTTTGTTAATAATTTTTATTAAATTTCGTTTTTTTTTTATTTAATTGATTTTTTTTCTTTTTCAATTTTTTTTTATTATTAAATTTTATGTTTAGTTTTTTTATTTAATTTTTTATAATTTAGTAAATTTTGTATTTTTTTTTATAATTTATTTGAATTTAATATTTTTTAGATTTTTTATTTTATTATTATTTTTTTTTAATTACATATTTTTTTTTTTTAATTTCAATTAGAATTGTGTATTTAAAATTAGATTTTTTTTTTAATTAAACTTAATATTTTCAAATTAATTTGTTTTTATTTTATTTTTTATTTAATATATTTTTTTAATTTATTTTTTTCAATTTTTCAATTTTAATTGATTTTTAAAGTTTTTAACTTTTTATTTTAATAATATTTTTTTTTCTTTATATTTAAAAATATTTTTTATTTCAAAATTTATTTGTTTATTCATTTATTTATTAAAATTTAATCTTTTTTTTTTTAATTTAATTTTTTATTTTAATATTAACATTTTTTTTTTAATTTAATAAAATCTAATATATATATTTTTAATTTATATATATATATATATATATATATATATATATATATATATATATATAATTTAAATTTAATTTATTTTTTAAAATCTATATGTTTTTTTAATAGATATTTTTTTAAATTTAATATTTTTATTGTATTTTATTTTTCATTTTTTATTTTTAATTAATTTTTCATTTTTTACTTTTAATTCCAATATTTTTTTATTTTTTTTATTTTTAATTTTTATTTTAAAGTTTTAAATTTATTAAAATTTAATATATTTCTTTAAATTTATTTATTTATTTTATTTTATTTTTAAATTTAATTTCTATATTTTATTTTTTATAATTTCTTTTTTTAACTTGTTTTTTTTTTAATTTAATATTTTTATTTTGTTTTTATTTTTATTTTTTTATTTCTATATGTTTTGAAATTTTAATCTTTAATTTTATTTTTATTTTTATTTTTTTCTTAAATTTTAGGTTTTTTTTAATGTTTGAATTTTAAAAATAAAAAAATGTTATTTCTATTTTTAAAAATGTCAAAAATATGACACAATTTTTTTTTTTTGTTATTCCAGCATCAATTGGTTTTGTTTTGAAGGTGTTTTTTCAATCCTTTTTTCAAGAAACAATTTTTTTTTTAGCATAATTTTATAAAATGTTGAAATTTGACCATCAAAAAAAACCAAGTGCGTTCTGGAATACACTTTTTTTTTTTTGTTTTGGGGTGTTTTTTCATGTTTTTTGAGTCTTTTTGGGCTAGAGTTCCCGTTTTGAGGTTAGTTTACCTATTTCATCGGTAATAGTGTTGCAGCCTTCACATGCTGAAGTGACCTCTTTTGGAGCGACTAGATAGAAGATTTCAATGAGCGTTGGACTTCAGGTAGGGGCATGTCCTCATACTTTGTTATTAATAATTATGAATCACAAATGATCTAAAGAAAATGGTTTGCATTTGGTTGTTTGTTTCTAGATATCCTTAGGATACTAGGGAGATCGTTCTTGTCCGCAAGAAGGATTTATCCACATAACACCTTAGGAGAATGAAGTTATTCATCTTCTGAGTCATAGCGTTCTCCTAGATTTTCCCTTGGTGCATCCCCAAAGTGGCCACGCCATCTTTTGCAGTCAAGGAAGAGGATTTCTGGGGCTAATGGTAGTTTCCTTTATTGATTCATGTTTTGGAATTTCTCATGGATGGTTGTTTAATTTCTTGATCCGTCCTAAATTCAATCCTTTATCCATGAAAAATCTAGCCACTTCAGTTTCGTTAAGACTTCCTAATATTCCCATTCATTTGTTAACTCTAGATGTTTTAGCTTTTGTAGGAAATTCTCTAATTCGCTTTATTAAGATATATACAAACAAGAATGAGAGGGGTATTGTAACTCTTGTACATATTTGTGTCAAAATAAATATTATGAAAAAGATTCCTAATAGGACCCTCATCAATTTCAGTTGCATAACCTTTTCATAGTTGATGGATAATGAAAACACAACTTTCCATCGTAGGTCTTATCAATAGCTATGTCATCTCCAGAATGCTTTTCCTTGTTGTCAAGGGAATTCTCATCCTATTCATGCCAAGAAAAATAATCTAGGATGACAAGACCCAAAAGGATATAAGAATTCCTTAGCTCATAGGAAAGATAGCATGCAATAACAAAAGACAATTGTAGCCAAATCTAGTCCTTCAACCTCAGCTCAACCCTCGCAACACCAACTCACCCAATAGACTATGTGATCCCCTCTCCTCCTTCGCCATCTCCCCAATCTTATATGCATACCTTGGATGGAGAAGAGAGACATACAACCATGATATTGGATTTGTCCATGAGCAAACATAAACGTCTTCCCAAATCAGATCACTCGGGCAATGATAAAGAAGCATTCACTATTGCAGAGCCTTCAAAAATGGAAATTCCTCAAGAAAATGCCACCATTGTGCCCATTTCATCATCTCTCAACAACTTATTGGAATGGTTTGGCATTCATAAGAAAAAGAAAAAGAAGTCCTTTGAACAAATCAATGATCAATGTTTGTCATATAATTGGCTTCCCTCTAGTGGCTAAGTAAAACTCACGTTCTTAATGCATACTCAGGAATTGCTTTTCCATGGGTAGTAATTGAATATATTATTAATTATTGGTAATATTTTTATTTTTTTGGTTTAATTGAATGATCAATATTGTATTTTAATTTTATTTAATTAAATGTTAGATAATAGTTTAATTTTTTAAATTTTATGTAATTGTAAATCAAAATAAAGTTTATTGCAAATGTTGTACTAATCTAAATAATTTTGTTTTATTATAATTTATTTCAAGTTTTAGTAGCACAAGCACTTTAACTAATATGGTTAATAGTCAATTAGCTTATATTAATTATATTTATTAATATAATCTTATGTATATAAATAATTTTATTTTTTTCCATGAAAAAATAAATTATATAATAAAATAAATTTTTAAATTTTTTCTAACTTAATACCTCAAAGATTTTAATACACTCAAGTTTTTTAACGCCATGTATCTGTTCTTTGTACATTTCGAGAAACAAAACTAACACGCTCAGACTTATATTATCATTAAAAAAAAAGGCAAAAACCTAGAAAATTTTAAACTCCACCTTATTTAAATTGTCAGAATTGATACATGCCATAGCATGTATGAAAGATAGTCGATTTTTCTAGCCAAACTTTTCGATGACGGCCAAAACAAACCCTATCCGTCGCCATCAGCTGTTACCCCAGACCATGCACGCAATTAAAGCATTAAAGTATGGATCAACTACCACTTGAAATTTAAATTTTGATTTTTCAAAATGCCGCGCATAGCGACATGGACATTGGATTTTTATGGCCTAGATTTTTGTCAAACATAGCGCCTCTGTTTCAATGGCTCCACTGTTTCTACTATCGATACACTTGCCTTCCCTCTTGGATACCGATGGAGACCCTAACATTTAGAAGTGGTCGGGAAGTAGGTTGATAACACTGTGGCATCATGAATCTATAACACTGGGAGCGTGAATTTAAGGTACGCGTATTTTCCTTTTTTAGATTTAATTCCATTTTGGGGATGAAAATAACCATTTACATTTTTTTGGTAGTTGAAATGCAAATATTGCAGGTTTCTCTCAAGTTTTCAGGCCTAACACTCTGAGCTTCATCCTTTTCAAAATTTTCCAAGTGCCCAGGGGCCGCTGAAACAACTTGAAAAAATTGCTACATAATCGTGAACGGTAGGAAGAATTTGTCATATGAGCTCCTTGAAATACAAATAGTTGCGTTTAAATTGGTCCACCTAAATGAGATAAGTGCCAAAATCCTTTGGAATAGTCATATACCTCCACCACATTAATTATTCTTATGTTTTAATGATGGTCAAATAACAATATTTATCCTCTCTAAGCACCTTGATCCCACAGAGTTGCGGTGAAGTGAGGGAGGTCATAATTGAGAATAATCAACACATATGAAGTCGAGAGAAAGAAGTCCGCGTTGCTGTCCTCCATAACTTTCATGGTTTTTCTGCTTCAAACGTCAGGGATTTTCTCCTTCATCAATCAGAGAAAGAGAGATTCACAACATTCTATAGCGGGATTTTCCAAAGTTATAAGTGGGGCCCCAATTTTAGAATGACTCACTCCGAGTCGGTCTCGGCCAAGATGAATTTTCAAGAATGAACTTTTGTTTCCTGATAGTTTGTTGTAGATTTATATTTGAACTTATTGAGTACAATGTTGTATTTTCACGTTATGATTTCTCAAGAATGTGTTTGCTGATAGTTTGTTGTACATTTATATTTTAACTTATTGAGTACAATGTTGTATTTTCACTTGTGAGAGAGTCTCAATAAAATTTTACTTCAAAATTTACTACTTTAAAATCACACCGGTTCGCAGATAGTTTGTTGTAGATTTATATTTTAATCTATAGAGGACAATGTTGTATTTTCACAAATGGACTGCCCTAAAGTCAAACTATTTTGTGATGAACTTTGTAGATGTGTAAGATTTTTTATTAGTAATTTCAAGTAATATTTTTATGAAATGTATGATGTTTATTTAATAAAAATTTAATAGCATTTTTAATATTAAAAAGTTTATTAAATTATTTTTCAATTAATATTATGAATTTTGTAGATGTGTAAGATTTCTAATTAGTAATTTCATGTAATATTTTTATAAGATTATAAAATTATTTTTCAATAAAATATGGATTATTAATTTGATTTATTTATATTCTAATGGAGTTATATATGTGTGTGAGAGACAGATTATGTGTGTGTGTGTGTGAGAGATTATGATTTAATAGGATGTTTTGACATGTATTTTTTTATAATGGACAATTAAATGTGAAGAAATATATATATATATATATATATAACCAATTTACTTTTAAAATTTTTAAATTTTGAACAAAAATTAATATAAAAAAAATTATTATATTTAAGGAAACGAAACTTAAATGAAATAATGTTGGGTCAATTGGTTGATAACAATGTGATCATGTGTCCCTAGATGTTTGCAATCCGTTTTGGACATGTGGAACTCATTTTCCATAAGTACATCTTGGAAATCGGGTCTCGCATAGTAACTCTCATCTCATGTTTACCCTGACAAGTTTATGGATTTGGGTAAACTTGGGAGGGGAGGTTACACTGACGGAGTCGCTTGCATATCCTGTGAAATTCACCATACAAGGAAGTGTGTAGGTGATGCACAGGTAAAACTAGTACCACTGAACTTGCTCCACTGCCAACGAGCATCCATAGCCCCGGCGGAGATATCAACATACCCCACTCCAAGAAGGATTAGCTACGGAAGTGAAGAACAATATAGTGGTGGAACTATCCTTGAAGGGGGAGGATAAATTCATCAACAACCAAAAATTAAGAATCACAATAACATGCGGCATCTAATAAGGATTTAAAAGTGTGAGGTCATATCAGGGACCTCCGAAGACTGGGTAATGGTGTTAGTATAGCTTCAGGAATAGGTCTTAGCCATCAAATTAAAAAATCAGTAGACGCAATCTCTAGTGAATAAATGCAGTCATAAACATTGCAAAGTAGCTAATAAAGATATCATTTATAACTTTTATTTATCTAGCACGTGATATGTACATGTATCATTATTTTCATTTTCATTCTATTAGTATTATTATTATTTGTATATTTGTATATTTTATTTTTTTATTCTATATGGACATATATACATTTAGATATTTTTTTAAATCATAAACTTAATAGGTAAGATAGTGTTTAGGAAATTGACCATTTACAACAGGGCCAACCTTTTTCCTTCAAAATTTCTAAGGGCGAAGGAATTCTCACCTTCTAACAACTCCGTGAAAAAGGACCAAGCCATAGCTTATCAAATTTTCCATGTTTACATGGCTCTTCATTCCTTTTGTCCCATTTCAAGACCCAGGCCCAGGAAGAAAATTGTTAACTTTGGCATGCTTGTCAAACAATTGTTTGACTTTAGCTTGGTGTCTATTTATTCTTTCATAAGTCTTCTCCCTATCTTGGTGTAAATGGATCAACTGATTGATTCGTCACTGAAATTCATTAGGTTCCTCATTTATCTCCTACAATTTTTTCATGACCTTGGTACCAAGATAAAGAGGGATAACAGCGTCGAGACAATAAACTAATTAGAAGGGGGAAGTATCGATGTAATTCCTCGTACTTATTTTGTCTTCCCAAACAACATATTTTAACGTTGCATGCCGGTTTCACTTTTTTGAGTTAAGAGATTTTTTTCAAGATATTCATAAGTTATTATTGGTCGATTCGACAAGCCCATTTCCCTGTGGGTAGTAAGTTGTCGAATGGCCAAGCCTAACATCGTAGTTATCGCAAAATTTATATAAGGTTTCTGAGTAGAAAGGCTTAACATTATTAACAATGATTTTTTGTAGGCAATCGAAACCTGAGAACATGTTTTCTATTAGGAAGTCCATAACTATTATCATTTGTTTTCTTCAATGGAATAACCTTGACCAACTTAGTGAAATAATTTGTGGCTATGATAATCCAACGATTTTGGCTACTAGATGGGGGGTGAATTTGACCTATTAAGTCTAACTCCCATTGTTGAAAAGGGGCCTTAGTTATGATAGGATTTAGGGGTAAGGAGCCAGATTTTGCTTGCCAACAAAAAATTGGCATTAATTTATAATGACAAGCTCACACTTTTTTATTCACATAATTGAACAAAGTAGGCCAATACACACCACTTCTACGTATCTTATGAGTGATGGCCTTCCATGAAAAATCCCCGCCCCCCACACACTCCACTATGGTGCTAGGTAATTAAATAATCAACTTTTTTAGGTAATATACAATTCATAAGGAAACCTACAAGGTCTTTCCAATATAATTTACCATCTATTATACAATAATCTACATATTTCAATTTTAAAGAACGATGAGCAGACTTACTTAGGTGACTGGAAAACTAAAGAGCCTGGATATAACTAATAATGTCCCTATACCAATCAGACGAGGCAAAGTCTAGCCTGATTGTGGTATGGTCTGAACGAGGTAGCAGCAACCGTGACTGCTTATCATGCTCATCTCCAAGTGCTTCAGATGGTGTCACAAGAGTATATTGGTTGATACCCAATGCATCAAAATTATCCTCTGTCAATAATTTGGTCATTCCTTATCGCTTTACAATTTTTATAGGTTTTAATTCGAGGTCATAATCTTGTATTTTCGCTATCAACTTCCCTCGTCTACCTTTAGTGTCATGTTGCAACAAACTATCCCTTACTCCTGGGTGGGGAAGGTAGACAATAGATATGGATGGTAAGATATATTCCCTAAATGCCTTTATGTGTTTTGACTAAAGAATAATCCTATTTTTCTTATACTTGAGTTTTGAAGATTGCAGAGATTCGCCGAAAAATTCCATGATCTGCTCATAGCCTTGTTGGTTCTTCTGTAGAAGAATAGCAACAATGGTGTGCTCAAAGGCAAAAGGGAAAATGATAAAATCCTTTTTATAATTTAGACTAAAAAGGACTATTGCTTCCATTATAGCTTGGTTTATTCTATCAAAGGAAAACTTTGATTCCTCGTTCCATTTTGTGTCGTTACAATTCTTGAGCATTCTGGTTTATTTTTAACAATTTCTATAAAATTGGCAATGATCATATGAAGAAAATTAAATTTTCCAAGGAAGACTTGTACTTATTTTTTAGTACAAGGAAGTGGGATTGTTTGAATCACATGTTCTCTTTCTGGGTCAATCTTGACCCCGTGTTGAGAAACAATATGACCTAGTAACTTACCCTCGGTCATATCTAAGAAAGATTTCTTGGGATTCAAAGACAAGGCATATTTCCGACATTTCGAAAAAAATATTTCCAGATATTTTAAATGCATCTTATTTCTCTGGGAAAAGATAGTCATGTCGTATATATATACGACTATAAAATGATCTTTCTCGTTGGAAAAAGAAATTTCCATTTCTCTCTGGAAAGTATATCTTGTGTTCTTTAGCCCAAAGGGTATCTTTTGATACATAAAGCTTCCCCAAGAGGTAGTTAAGGTTGTTTTATACATATCATCCTTATGGAAAACGATTTGATCATACCCAGAGAATCCATCTATCATTGAGATGCAAGTTGAACCTAAAACTTTATGAAGGATGCTATCTATCTTTGGCAACGAGTAATTATCTTTCAGTGAAGCTCGGTTGATGTTTCTAATGTCTACACACAGCCTAATTTCACCATTCGTATTTCTAACTCGAACCAAATTGGCCACCTAGTTATAATAATGTAGCAAAACAATTATTTTAGCTTCTAGGAGCTTTTTGATCTCCTTTTCAATGCGGGGTAATATAAGAGGATTGATACATACGAGCTTCTATCTTAAATGTTTAACACCTTCCTTCAACGATATGTGATGCTCAATTATATTTTGGTCGTGTATCTTGAGATTGTCGTAGAACTAGGCGAAAACGTAAGAGTATTTAGATAAAAGGTTAATATACCATTCTATGAATTCTGAAGATAGAGCTCAGGATAAATTAATCAATTTAATTTCCCCCCATGGCCGATGTTCACAATTTTATATACTAGGGGGTTTAAGAGCTAGATTTGCAACAAAATCATTGCGATTAAAGATTTTTTCTAAAGGGATCAACCCACCGGGGATGTAGTTGTTTTTCAATTGAATAATGTTGTGTTTACCAATTTTAGTTTTAAGGTGTGATGCATCAACACGTACTTAGCATTCTTCGCAATCATCATCTATACATTGTTATCAGAATTCACTCATTAATTCAATAAATATCTTGATCTCTTGATCATCTTCAAACACTTTCCAGTGTTTGACATTGTCATGGATCAAGTGTCAGTGGAGGATTTTGATTTGGAACTTTAATTTTGACTCAGTAGTGGGTGTAAAAGTAGCATCAATAACCGTGAGGGCATATGCTATATGATTCTTCTCCCTAGGCACGGTAGTGAAATTTATTGTAGAGAATAAGTTATCAATAAGATCCCAAACTTGATTTCTATATGCTCGTAAGTGAGGGTGCTTCGTTTGGAACTTATTGGTTACTTGCTTGATAACTAACTCAGAGTCGCCAATATTGATAAGTTTTGAATATTAAGTTTCCTCACATTTTCTAATCCTAATACCAAGAATTTATATTCAAATATATTGTTGGTATTTTCAAATCTTAGCTTGAAGGAGAAAGCACCATAAAAGTACATCTTCCAAATGACATTCGAGTATTTCATCATATTTTTCGCAGATGGCCTGCCATGGATAACAACTTTTCCTTACTGGAGAGAGTATGAATGAAGTTACCCATATTATCATCATAAGCATAAATGGGTGAATTTTCAAGGTGTTGTTTAGAGATAATTGTGTAAGTTAATCTAAATTCCTGGTATAATAGGAAATTTCCCCCTTCGAAAATCGGTATGGTGGTATACGAAATATCTAGTTGTAAGGAACCACCTAGCTTGGAAACCCAACTCCTTGAAAGGATCATCCCATAATTTGGTGGAATGCCAGCCACCAGTTCATCCATGACTATGATTTTGATGGGGACCTAGGCTAGGACCACAACTAAGTCTTTAATCACCCTAAGACACCTAACCCTTCGAGAATTGAAGGAATATAGGTCTTTATATTCTTAAGTGATATCCAACCCGAGATTTTCCATATTAATTTCCTTGGGAATTAGGTTTTGAGATGCTCCATAATCCAACTTGTAGTTATGTAAATTCCAATCATGGATTTTCAAACTGATATAAAAAGGAGGGACTAAGTTATCTTCTTTCTTGTTCTGATGACCAAGAGTAATTTTAGGGGCGTCATCTTGGATATTAATAACATTGGTTACTTCAATTTCTTATGGGGGGATATGGGCACTTCTAAAGAAAGTGTCAATTTCTCGTTTATATACAGGGAGCCTAACTACTTCGACTAAAGGTATACTAATCTTAAGCTTATTCAATTCGTTTTGTAAATTAAATTTAGGTACAAACTAGGGATATGAATCATGGGGAATTGACTTGTTGGGTATAGTTTTATTTTTATTAAGATGAGGAGGGGCTTCGAGAGGTGTTTCCTTTTTAGGAAGGTACTCCCTCCTAGGTACAAGATTATACTTGCGCTGGAACTATGCTTTCAGGTATTCATTGAAGTGTTGAATCTCAAAATACCAAAAACGTTGCTCTATATAATCATACGGGTTTTGGGCGTAGTCATCAAAAGATTTTAAAGAACTAATATTTGGATAATATTCCTCCATGAATTTGGCATTGTTTCTAAGAGGAGGTTATATGGGGGGCTCCTCCATTCGTTGTCCTCTCTGTAACATTTTAGGAAAATTAGGAAGATGATATGGAGGTTCACTCCTAGGTGGATAGTTAGGATTTCTATTAGGAACATTTGGTACATTGGGGAAAAAATTGGGTTGAATTGGTGGGTTTATAGGGGCAGGGGCAGTTGCCCTATTTCCGACTTCCGGCCGATGGATTTTATTCGTTAGAGATTTAATTAGTTTAGCCATTTCTTCAATCTTTTGATCTTATGAAGACGAAGAAGCAGGAAGCTAAGGAGAAGTTTCAATCGCTTGTTTTTTCCCTTTATATTGATTATCTATGGTCACTTGCTTTCCAATAATGATTAGATTTCCTTCACATGTGAAAGATATAGCTTGTGAATTAGCTAAAGCAGAAGGTTCTCTCTTTCTCTCGCAATGCATACGAAATATCATCTTCGAGAGCAGTAGAATAGGCGACGATCGCCACTGTGTTAGATAAGCAAACATCCGCTAGTAGCTTATTGTAACATTTTATAAATTTCTTATTAAAGTCATAAATTAATTCATCAGGTTTAAGCTTCAGAGCAGTAAAATGAGTCAACCATAGTTGATTACTTTTCTTAACGCTGAACTGCTTGAGAAACAGTTCGACCAATCTATCCATAGTATTAATGTTGTTGGGAGGCTGGGTCCTAAACCATTTTCTGGCTTCACCCTTGAGAATTTTCACAAAAAGTCTAATGAAAATGTCATCATATTCCACACTGAGGTTTTCACAGAAGTCTTGGAATTTGGCTATATGATCCTCAAGAGTGCGCTCCCCTTCATTGTAAAATTTGGGTAGGTTTTTGTCATATTTAGGGGGGGAATAGTGTAACAATTCCAAAACATTCAGGGGCGATATCGAGCGTTTAACCAAGCATTCATTGTTGGAGGAGAAAGGGGTAAGGACTAGTAAGGTAAAGGTGGTGGGTTATTCTGAGGAGTAAACGAAATAAGGATTGACTGAGCTTCAGAGTAAGAAGTTGACGACAAGGATAATGGATAGGGTTCACTAGTAGAAGGAAAGGGATGAATACCGTCCCAATTTCTTGGATTAGGAGATAGGGGATGGGTTTGTCTAACTTTTTCAATTTGTCTCCTTCTATTCGCGACAATCGCTAAAATTTCCAGGTCATCTAAAGGTGTATGGCTTATTTCATAAGTTGACTGGGTTATTCTTCTAGATGTATCCAGATTGGAGTCACCAATGGTGTAGGTAATTTCTTGTTATTATTTTATTATTATTATTTATATTATTTAATTACTCTTTTTCATTCTTTTTTTAAATAAAATGTGAAAAATTTCAAATACAAAGACATGACTAATACGAGTACGTGGCCAAACAACGAATGTGCACCTTCGTTGCGTGATTAAGGCATTAGTTGTTGCCATCATCTAGGGACGTTGGAGTTAAGTTGCGCACATTCTTCTTCCTAAGCCAACACCTACCAATTTTGGCAAAGCTCTTCCGGAGTGCGAGAAACCTACAAAGAAAGATTTTATAAACCGTTTAGAATGTTGCATTGATCAACAAGACCAAAAATAATGTGCAGTCGTATAGGATCAGGAATAGTCATTAAGAAAATTTAAAAAAGTCGTTCCCGGGCAATGGCGCCAAAAGAATGTTGGTTCCCAAATCATTACATAGTTAGAACAAGATAAGAACGCATTCACTAAGGATTCTGAAATCCTCCCGCTCTAGGTGTCTTAGGCTAACCTCCTGTCCACCACAAGGGGTATCCCTGGTTATAACTATATAATTTTTGAAATTAAAATAGAATAGGTTCAGATAATGATCAAATGAGACGTTGTGGTTCATAGAAGAAATTTTAATCACTAATAGATAATGAAGGATTAAATCATGCATCAAATACAAACTCATAAAAAATTACAAATAAAAATAAAATAAAAAGTAAGGAAAACATAGCACATGAACATAAATAAAAATATAAGTATTTGAGACAGAATGTTGACTCAATGATAATATGTAAGAACAATGCAGCATGCACAACTATTCTTTCTTTCTTGAGTTAGTTCCATAATAACTATTGAACTCATAATAAATATCAAAACCATCAAATTATGAATATCAACACGAGAGCATGATGATTTTAAGTTTCATTTATATCCCAAACACGAAAATATCACACACACTACAGATAAAAGAAAATGTAATAGTTTGAAAATACGTAAAGCAAAAGATTTCTCTTAGGCCTAGAGGAAAGCTTGTAGAAACTATTCTTCAACCAAATGCTCAATATTTCAGTCACTCAATTCAATAATAGATATCAAAACATCAAGGAACTGAATTAAAGGAAAATACTAGATGTGAAATAAGTCTTGCATTTAGTGTGATTTAAACTGCTACAAACGAATACATATACAAGGTCTTGCTTTGCAGCCTGCAACTTATCATGGAACTCTTCATTGGAAATCAACCATTTATCTTTCCCATAATTATGGGATGCCAAATCTGCCTAAATAATTCCACTCGACCCTGAAATCCTCAATATCTTTAGATGCCATGTTGAATTCTTCACACATGAGTTGCATTGCACTTCATTTTTCTTTCATCATACACAGGGAGAATACACAATCGTCCCTTAGAGGTAGATTAATTTTAGCTGGAGTTTCATCTTCCAGTCTGTTAAAAAAATCAATGAGCGGGTCAATGTTCTTTAATCTTTCTTCAAGCACCAAATCTATGCTTTTGGCCTCTAGATTTGTGCTCTTGATTATCCATTTTTTCACAGTCAAAGAGGATCTCTACATCGGATCTTAATTTTGATATTTTCTACTTAATTTCCCTCTAAATTTCCTATTTTACCTGTATGAGGGCTTGCCTTCCTATGGTAGTCACCCTAATCACCTCTTGCAGGGATTTGATCTCGCCTAGTTTCTCCTTGAGTGTATTTTGGATGTCTTCTATCATGGTGTCCTTTTGTTGCAACAATGTTTCCTCCCTCCTCTTGAAACGTTCCCTTTCTTGTCTACCTTCTTCAATTCTTGTTCTAATTGGGAAACCTTTATGCATAGGAACTTCAAACCTTCAGTTTCTGATGCATGGAGGGTGTCAAGGGCTTGATCAATCATAGCCTTGTATTCTGCAATTTTTTTGAGATGTTTCTCTTCTTTTTCCAATAATTATTCTTTGAAAACTTCTATTTGTTTGTGTTTTCTCTTGAATTCTTCTTTAGGATAGAATTGAACAGAATTTTTCATCTCTTGTAGCTACTTCTCAATCTATTCTCTTCTCTCAAAATCTTGTATTAAAATATGAAGATCGTAGTTAGGCATCTTCATAATATTTTGCAGGCTTTTAATCTCCTTCTCCTTTCTCCAATAATTTTTTAAAAGGTTTGATTTCTTTAGGTTGGTTGGCTTGATGAATCACCATGCCTTCCATCTCTTTGATATGATTAGCTCTAGTTCTCAGAGTTGTTCGTGTAATATGAAATTGGTTAGACAATTTTTCTAGCATAGCTTGTATCTTTCTATTTCCAGTTGTGGATTCAAGTAATCGTCCGATGAAATTTTCCCTAGGTTTCCTGTGCAAATTAATCATATCAAGATATGACACTTTTCCCAGGTTGATCGCCATAGAGGATGTATGAGAACCTACTAATTGTTGATTCTCACCCAATTTTGGTTGGATTACCATGAGATTAAAAGCATTTTTCTCAAAATTATCAGAACAAATAAACCTTGGCCCGAATGTGGGGGCCATATCCTTAAGCACCGTTTCCTCTACTAACTAAGCATGTTGTGCCAACAATGTTAATTATTTGCCCAATTCTTGCATTCAATTTCCTTCGACAAAATTGTGTTTGATATCCAAGGCTTGCGCCCCGGAATCCTTAGGCCTAGTATCCTCAATTTTCCATTTCATTTCTTTATTTAATTATTCAACCTCCTATTCAAACTCTTTAGTGTCTACAACCCTTATTTTGTTTTCACACGACACATTACTTCTTATGGACCCAAAAACTCAGAATTCATCCTTGTCATCAAAACAAATATGATTGATTGTTTAGTCTCTATTTCAAGAACCTACATTGCAGTTGACACTAGAGCTTGGTCATTTGTTCCTTCAAATCATGTTGGTATCTGCGTAATCACTTGTATGTGACCACAAGATGACGAAAGGGTATTTTCTAGCTTTTCTAATTTTGGATTACTCTCAAATGTGTATGCTGATAACCCTGCCTGCTTAATGAGTCTGAAAATAATCGCCAGTGAGTCATAGTGCCAACATTCATTCTCCACCAAACCAAATGGCAACATTTTATTTTTCATTGCATATATAACATTTTTGTTTTTAGCGATTAAGGGTGGGATTCAATATGGATAACTGAAGAGTGATACTTTTTCCTTTAATACAAAATGAAACTAATTTACAATGAATTTTTGACTAAGCACTTTGTAAGAAAAAAGTAATGGTGAAATATATTTGGGAAATTTGAAAGGTTCTCTTTTGAAACCATATAGACGAATTAAAGAGAAATTTTAATAGAGGAACCAACTTCCTATACTTTCCTCTTCAATAAGTCTGAAGATTCTTTTTTTTTCCTTAGAAATCATGTCTAAGGCTTCTCTAGTGAATTCAAATTTCAAGTAGAAAGAAAAATAATATATATATTGAGTGTAAGAATTAGGCAGGTGTCCTAGATAAATTACATTGGTCCATTGGTAAACTTATTTTTCTATATCAATTTCACCTTTAATGGTTGTGATGAGTTTGGTATACAAGAAGTAAGTATGGTAATTAAACAAGACCAAATGGACTAAGTACATGAAGTGGCTACATGAGCTGAACGAAATAGAAGTGGAAAGGTCGACTCTAATACTTGTCACCAGGTATTTTGTAAAATCGATTATTTGTTAGTCAGGGTTCATGGTGATCAACCAAATGGACATGAAGATAGAATAATCTATCTTCAAGTCATTAGCTAGCCTAAAAAAAGATAGAGAAAAGGGACGCCAAGGTCTAGTAAAGGAGATTTAACCGATTGGTAAGAATAGGGAATTGTAGTTTTAAATTCGAGTCAAGGTTTTGGAGCAAACTCTTGAGAAATTCAATCTTAACATATTCTTCCTAGGTAATGCATTCTCGGTCTAATACTTTATCGGTTATATCAATTCCTAAAGCTGGGATGTCGAGCATTATAGAGATAAATTCTTCAATAAGCTCAAGAAATACCTTACGGTATGTGGGAGATATGATGGCTTGAGGTGTAGGGTCAAAGTGCTTAGTGAGAATGAGAATAGAATCTGGGTCAAAGTGAACAGGGGGAAGTGTAGCAGCTAAAACCTCAAATTTCAATTGACACTGGTCTTCATTAGAGCTATATGACGAGAAATTTAGGGTCTTTTTGAAAGTGAGAGCGTTATTTAAGTGTGTTTGGGTATCTCAAATACCCGCGAATTCATTTATTAAGGTTTCCCTTGATGGTTCTTCGGGCATTTTTTTCCATTTTTCGGTGACTATATCAATGGAAAGACGAAAAATGAAAGAGCGAAGGAGGGAAGCTTACCCGGTCAATGACGACATCATTTTAATTCTAAGCCTGCACGCAGAGGCCAACTTTGACCACTCTCAAGTTGTCGAGTGACATGCAAGGAAAATATGGATGCATGAGAGGAATAATGAAAAGTTGGTGGAGATAAGACTTAATTAGGCTAGGCCGCTAATAAATGAAAGCAATACATTTGTCACATCATAGTTTGCGGGATGAGGAATCGAGTAAGGATCCCATTCATTTGGTGGATTAAATGGGCTAAATCTCATTCATGTCGTGGCTCGAAAACCATTGATTTGTACGGAAGGGGTGGTCAAGATCACTTCGGGTCGACGGAATGGGTTTTCGTTCTTGCATGTTTAGACCCGATACAACGCGCCAACCATTGGATGAGTTTTTAACGAATAGTCATGGTACATCAAGGAAGAACTAAGATTTTATTTCCCACGCATATCCGCGTGCAACACAATGCTTTAGTGCACCGATTAAGCGTCAGACAACCTGATCGCCGAAAAGGTGATAAAGACTTAGGCTCATCGAGGAAAGTAGGGCTGTTAAAATTTACGTAGGTTATGACCCGATGGGCCACTGTGAGTCATTAATATTTTAGAAAGCATGTTATGGACATGATATCTACACATTCAATACTGCACTCTCTTTTTAAATTAAAACATTAAATAGTGCATTTGTAAGACTTAGAGTTATTATTTAGGGAGGTAGGATGGTAAGTTTAGTCGATAACATACTATAGGTGATATATTAGACATATTTCCTTCCTCGAATGCGTTTGGTGTAGGAATGGGATTTTTTAACCAATATACCTATCCTAATGGTAGGAAGTCCTTTATTTCTATTGTGTAGGTAGTGTGGCTTGGTGCATCAATAGGTGAGAATGCTTTCTTGGGTAAAAATAAATTGAAGTGATGCATGGAATCCTAAGGACACTCTAGTTCTATCATGTTCTCCAGAATATATTCATATGAGTGAAAAATATTGTATAATGGTGATAAAGGTTGTGGGAGGTCGTTAGGATGGGATTGGGACCTAGTGGTTTTGGTTGACAAACAAGAGAATGACTTTGTGGTTGTTGTCATAGAACCCAACGATGTTGACAATGTGCAGATTGGATGGGTTTGCATAGTCGGTGGTGGTAATACCTTTACAGTGGATGAATCTGTATCAAAACCAAGAAATGATGAGTAGACGATGCAAATCAGGGTTCCTACGGTCAAGGAAATGAATCGTAGGTGGTGTTGTGTGTCATCAACACTAGGTGGTGGGAGAATTTCCATGATGGTGGCTTGAGGATGAGTAGCAGAAGGTTCTGAGTTAATGTTGACATCCTAGGAGTCGAGGCATATTTCTCTATGCGAGGATGGTGTTCAAGGATTACCTGAAATGGGTGGTGGCGTATGTTAGTTGTCCAAATGTTTGCAACATAGGACATTTGTCTGAACTATGAAAGTTGCCAATACACAAATGCAACATTTTTTTACTGCACGTAATGTAGGTTTTGTGTAAATGTAATAAATGGTGTGTGTATAAACATTTCTCATAGTTTGTGATGATGATAGATGGTTAGTGTCATGAGGTGGGGAATTTTAAGGGTGTGTGCCACCTTTGGATCTTAGTATCGACGATGGGAGGAGGATTTGTAATCTAGATGTCAGTTTGACGCAAGGCTGCTCTTGCCACTCGAAATTGCGGTAGGTATTGAAAGTTCCGCATATGATGAAATTGGGAACAAATGTGACAATGATTGTGTTTTTTCTCAGTTCTAAATATTGATTAATCAAATGGCATGGTCTATCACATAGGGCACAAGGGTGGAAGGTTTTGGAAATATCATCTTAGGAATATTTTCCATCCTTCTGGATACTAACCGCGGGCGAGAGTTAGAATGACAATGGACACAAGGATGAATAAAGCGCGAAGCTTATTCCTTGAAGACACAATAAATGGTTTTGGACCCATCATTCACCATTAACACGGTGGGTGGTGATGGTGTCACAATATTGCCTTGAGTGAGGGCTCCCAATGCATATAGATAACGAGGAATTTGGGATAGTGATGTGTGTAATGTTTGTACTATGTGAATATAGCACATGCATGGTTGGTGTGTAATGCCTTATTAAGTGTTGTTGTGGCCTTTTCTCCCGAAGGTGGAGGTGGGGCTACTAGCATTTTTCAGGTATGAAGAAGAGATTCTAACTCCTATAATTATGGAAAAAAGTTGGTAGGGTGCCCATATACTTCACATAATGCACAAGGTAGTGGTAACTAGGATGAGGAAGTGGTTGAGGCTTCCACCTTCTTCCCTTTCTGCTTGTCCCCTTTTGTGGCACTTTCTAGTGTCGATGCAGGTGTAGCTCATTTTGAGGTGGCTTCCTCAGGGGTGGATAAAGGAATTATGTTTTTTGAGGTAATGTTTGAGTTCTATGACATGGTTTGTGGGGCCAAATACCAGGTATATATCACGAAAGCCATATTTGGAAATGTCATTATTTCCACGACTTGGTGCAAGACAAAACCAAGTTGGGGATACAAGAAATGTGTGTAAGTGATTGCGTATGGTAAAAACATTGAGTCAATATTTGCAGCACTGGGGTGTTTGGAACTGGTTCTTGATGCCGAGGTATCTTTGATGAACTCATCATACACACCAGGGCTGCAGGGGTAGCCTCGATTAAAGGTGGGTCACAGGGGATGTGCCAAGGAGTACTGATGATGGCTTGAACATCCCTGGTCTTGCTTTAGTAAAAGAAGTGATCACCTCTTTATGGGATCCTATGAAAGGTAATACATCATCGGGGGTGGTGGATGTCCTTTTCTCATAGTATGTGAATTTATTTATTGTTACGATTTTTCCATCATGGGGGAACATCATGATATGAAACATTGAAGATGTTATTGCAGTCATTGCATACATGTAGCTTTGGCCTAGCTGGATATTGTAATCTAGTTGGGCATCAAGGACCTCTATATCTATGAGAACAAATTTGCTGGAAATCTCAACCGAAACGTCTTGAAAATTTCCCATGTCATATGTATGCCATGCGACCGAGAGTGGGGCCAGGGAGGGTGTGTGGCCTATGACTCGCACCTCTCGGTCTTATGTGGCTCCAAACGACTAACTGTGCGAGATTCAAAGAGGGATTCAACATTAAATATATATATATATATATATTTTTAAATTTAATACAAAATGCTAATCCCACCGAGAATTGTGGATCAAACCCGGGACCTCTGGGTTACCAATGGAGTACCTAAACCAATACACTATAGAGTCACTTTTTTGCCAGGTTTGCAGAGTGAGACAGTTTATAGAGCTATTTGCAGACATTTTGAAGAAGGAGGTCTATCTTGGCCATTTTTCAAATTTTTTTAACCCAAGAAGAGCCTAAAAGGTGTTTTTCAGCATTTTGGATGTAATGGCAGTGTTATTTTTGCAAATTGAGATTTGTGTGTTGATGTATTTGAAAATTTCAACATATAATAAAAAAGGCCACCATTGGAAGCTGGACCTGGAGATGTAGCCCAGGAGGGGTGAACTCCATCATAAATTTACTGTGTTTTGATGCTTCTTATTGTCCTTCTTAACTGTTAAAAATATACAAAATTTAATTTAGTTTGTGTGCTTTTGCAATCATGATCCATTGCCTAAAATACATAAACTAGCTTGCAAATAATTTCATGAAACCTTCTTCTTTTTAATTTTGGATCAACAAATCAAGCCTTGAATCACAAATCAAGTGCCTGGATGGATAATGCATCCTTAGGCACAAAGCAACAACATGAGAGCATAACTAAGAGTCTCCAAAATCCAACCCAGACTCTATTGGAGGCAGTGAATTTATAGGGTAAAAGAGGTGGTTTGGAATTTACCATTATAAGACTTAGATCCACATTAGAGGGAGGATAAGTTCTAGGATAAGAGATAAGACTTGAAGAATAGGGGTTCGAGATCGAATCCAACAATAAATAGTTAAAACCACTTGGGAATATTATAGAAAGAGAATATTTGAAATTAATTTTTATTTTTACTGAATTTCGGGGGCCATGGCACTTGCATTGAAAGCAATATGTGTTGGTCAGTGCAATTTCTCTATGTAAAACTTGCAACATTACAATTTTCATGAAGGCTAAGTGAGATGGGTCCAAGAAAAAGGTTTCTGAGCTGTGTAACCCATAATTCTTGGAACTTTTGGAGAGGGCATGCTCTTGGATTTGCAAGGAATGAATGCATGTAGGAATTTACAGGGTAAGTTCCGTAGATCAAGAACCAAAGGTCACCGCTCACAAACAGATCATAAATCAGCACACCAATATAATCATGTGGTTAAAACCCTCAAAGAGGGAAACAGTCCATGCCCTAACAGTTAATGGCTTCTGCCCAAAAATTGAGAGCAAGTCCTTTAGATTGAAGCATACAATGGCTTCTTCTTCAACCCAAATCCAAAAATATAATCATTAGAAGAGATGTAAAGTTTGATGAAAATATATCGGCCTGCGAGCCTAGTTCGGCGGGTGTGCCACCTTTGGCCTGCGAGCCTGATTCAGCATATGTGCCACCTCTCTCTCTCTCTTCTATTTTTAATAGCATTCCTTCTAGTTTAGATGATGACAGCGAGGATGACAATCCTCCTCCAGCTTGTGAAATTGTTCCTTATACTCCACCGCTTCCAAGATGGGTCCGCTCTACTCGGGATGCAACAGGTTCTCTTGCAGGTGACCCTGCTGATCGACGACGTACACATTCTCAGTTTGAAAGAGCCTCTTCCTTATTGGCTCAAGTTCCAGAAAAAAATGATCCAGAAACCTTTGAAGAAGCCTCCGGTCATCCAGATTGGGATGAATGAAGAGTATCGTTCCTTATTGGCAAACAATACTTGGGATCTTGTTCCTCTTCTAAAAGGAAGAAAACTTGTCAGATGTAGATGGGTTTATAAAACAAAGTTTGGTCTAGATGGAAAAGTGGATAAACATAAAGCTCGTCTTGTCGTTAAAGGTTTTTCACGAGTTGAAGGCATTGACTCTACTGAAACCTTCTCCCCTGTTGCCAAAATGAATTCTATCCGCCTTGTTCTTTCCCTTGCTTCCTCCTTTAAATGGGAAGTCCATCAGATGGATGTTAAATCTGCCTTCTTACATGGAGATTTGCATGAAGAAATCTACATGGAACGACCCCCTGGATTTATCCAAAAAGACTCCAACCTTGTTTGTCACCTTAGGAAGTCTCTCTATGGTCTCAAACAAGCTCCTCCGGCTTGGTATGCCAAAATGGATAGATTTCTCTTAGATAATGGCTTTTCTAGGTGTCATTCTGACAACACTGTCTACACCAAGAAGGTGGGTAATTCCTTCACCATCCTTGTTCTTTATGTTGATGATCTTATCCTTACTAGTAGTGATCCAAACCATATAAACCATGTGAAGTCTAGCCTCAAAAAGAAGTTTGAAATGACAGACTTAGGACACTTGCATTATTTCCTTGGTCTTCAAGTCTTGCAATCCAAGGAAGGCATTTCCCTCTCTTATTCCAAGTGTGCCTGTGATATTCTACACCACTTTCACATGGAATACTATAAGCCACCCCTTCTCCCTTCGCCTGGTTGGTTCTTCTGTCAATGTATCTACCCTAAAGCTGATGCTATCTATACCGCTAACTTGTTGCAACCTTTTAGGACGAACTATAATTGCCCTGCCATTTTTCCTTATTGTGTTATTCTGCCACTGCTGGAAAATCAAATGATGAGGAAAGTCACTGAGGCAACAAAAGAATACTTTGATATATTCGAGGTACAGTTCAGTTCGGGATTCATTACAGTGCAGGAGCATCTCCCTTGTTGATTGGTTTCACTGATTCTGATTGGGCTGGTGACCCTGATGATCGGAAGTCCACTGCAGGATATGTATTCACTCTTGGTTCAGGACCTATTACTTGGTCTTGTAAGAAACAAAGTGCCATCTCCTTTTCTTCGGCCAGGCTATTAGTATCAGTGGTGTAGTTGAAGCGCACGGAAGCCACGTGGGCTCTGCCAGATTCCGTCCTAAATTTGTCTTTCACTGCCACGCGTATCCAACTACACTTTGGTGTGATAATCCTGGAGTGCCATTCAACTATGTAAAGATCTGGCCTAAAATCAAAGATAGTCATTACATTGAAATCCACATACACTTCATCAAAAAGCTCATTCATGATCGTGTTCTTGAAGTGCAGTACTGTCCAACCAATGATCAAGTAGCCGATATCTTTACAAAGGCTCTCACAGAAGCGAAGTTTACCAAACTTCGATCCATGCTTGGAGTTCAAGAAAGTTGTCATTAAGGGGGGATAGGCTCTAATGCCTCCTTCCTTCTCCTATTGTGTCACTTTTGTAAATCCTTCAATCCTATCCCGATTTGTTCTTAAGGGGGGATGTTAGGATATTTCGACACATAGGAAATAGGCTCCTTTTGTGTCACCTTTGTAAATCCTTCAATCCTATCCCAAGTTGTTCTTAAGGGGGATGTTAGGATATTCCGACACATAGGAAATAGTTAAGAATAACTTAGTCTAGTGTAGAGTTAGGTAAAGTGTGTTTCTTTACCATGTACATTTGTAATTTACAATCCGACGGTCACGATTTCTAGTGATCCGACGGTAATCTCTCACCTCGGTATTAACGACACTTGATTCGTGGCTTAACACCCGATTGGTACATGATCTCTATTTAAAGAGCATGGAGGGTCATTTGTCCGGGAATCGTTTATGAGAGAAACATATGTAACTTTTTTTTATATTAATAAATCCCCTAAAGTGGCCGCATTGGCTCAGGGCGTGGACTGTTTCCCTCTTTGAGGGTTTTAACCATGTGATTATACTGGTGTACTGATTTGTGATCTGTTTGTGAGCGGTGACCTTTGGTTCTTGATCTACGAAACTTACCCTGTAAATTCCTACAATGCAAAGTGTCAATGCATGTTGATTGATATAGTTTCAAGTCCATTTGATTGGATGTGACAAAATGACCTATAACAAGGAGGGTGTCAAAACCACAAGTGTATATGCCTTAAAATTATTTGATACTGAAATATATGAGCTTTTTACTGAAGGCAATGACCGATTCTTTGGAATTTCCTCTACCACTTCTAGTTGGTCCTCATGGCTTCAATTATAGTGGGTTCCTCTTGATTTGGTAGATCAATTTTATTTATTTACACCATTTCTTTTTCCTCATCATCTTGCTCAAGTACACCAAATATGTTGTTAGTTGGGAGGTCTTTTTGCACATTGATATATCTTGGGCTATCATTTCTTATACCTTCTAGACACTTATTTATATGATTCATGTTATTTGTTTAAGGAAACATGGCCCTACTTCAAACGATGTTCTATTCCTTGTATTTTTTAACAATATTTTGAAAAGTGACCATAATCATGTCATGAGTTACACCCAAAGAGAATTTATTCATCATCAAGTGTCTATGCATATCTCCAACCCTCCAAATTGAATTGGATTACATTTGACATAAAACTCTTTTCTAGATCTATTTCTAACCAAATTCTAACATAAGAGTAAATTTATCCGAATTGGATCATTATATTGTTTTTCATCCATCTCGATACATTTGGAGTTGAAAAAGTGGAGGAATCAACTCATAGGACCGTTTTTACTGGTGGGACCTATTTTGGCGAAATGAGGTTTGAAACCTTCTGGGAGCGTTTTGAGGCATCAAACAATATTTTTTGGGGGTAATACTCTATTTCGTTTGAGAAACACCTTTTCATGCTATTATACACTCAGATATATTTCCAACGGCACAATAAGCACATCAATCGGAGTCTGTATGAAAAAGTTATGGCACTCAGAAGTTGACCTTCATGTTTTCACACGTATAGTTCGGGAGGATGCCGCATTAGCCCCCATTATTCATGGAAAAGGGGCTAGCCACGTGTTTGTTATGTAAAATAATCTAGAAGAGTCTATTTTGTAACTCTAGTTAAGAGTTGATGTAGTCAAAATTAACCACTAGTAGGCTATTGTGCTATGTTATAACCGGGCCACTAGAAGGAAGAGGCATTCCATTCTTTTGAGAGAATTTTGTTCCATGGATGAGCAAAGATAGCTAGGAGAGATAGGAGGTAGATCACACAAATATGATCTATGCACTGTAGCAGTCCACGAGACACATGCATTACTTCTTTGTACCTGCAACCATATTTCTAGGCAGGAAAGAGAGCGAAGCGACCCCACCTTCCAGCTGGGTTTTCTCCTGAAAGGGTTTACTAGAGGAATATCTTATGTCTTATCTGTATGTGAGCTTATTTTGTTGTTCTTTACTTTTCTACACAATTTTCATTCACATGCATGCACTAATTACAGTAAAATCTATAAATCTATGATGTTAATAAAAATGTAAGTGTAAAAATATGGTATTTTAATTTATTATTATCAGATCTGTTGTGACGAACTGTCCAGTGGAATATCCACGGCATTTTCCGGATCATAAATATTCCTTTTAAGATTAGCCAAATTTATAGAATGAGCCAAATTGTTTCCTATGGATTTAAGAGAATCTGTGTCTTATAAAAGGATTGGGAGATGTGGCAATCTCACTCACACTAGGATAGTTGATATTTCCATGAATGAATCAAACTCCAAGGTCTAGTGGGGAAGGAATTATCCCTTGGAATTGATGAATTATGGACTTGATTTGAATATTTTATCTCATTCTTCCCTATTGTCAAATAAAAACAAATAATAATCTTGGCCACAATAATAACCAAAGATTTTACATGGGACAATAACTTGGTGCTTTGAGATCCATACTTGGACTTCTTTAGGGTGCGGAAAATACTAGTAAACTTTTCAATAAGAGCCCCCTTGTGCAATATTATGACTTTCCTCTTCAAATCTAGAGGCATATCCAACTATGGGATGGCTTCAACTCTTTTCACAAACTTACTCTTCTTCAGGCATTTTCCACCAATAAAATATCTAAACATAGTAGCATAGGGTTCTTCCTTGTGGTTATCAAAAACCTCCATGGTGATTCTGGACCTTCAACGTAGGTTTTAGGAAGTGATTACAAACAAAGAGACCATTAATGAAAAAAAAACACAATCTAGTGCTAATGATGTCCCTTCTCTAGGAAGGGTACACAGGTCAAAAGGTTTCAATGGTTTTCGATAGATAGGATTTTCCCTAGCCACTGAAAAAGTTACAATCAAGGCAATTCACTAGAAGGTGATAAAACTTATTATAACTATTTATATATTTAGGGCAATATATTCCCTGACTTTATATTAATATAACTTTCAATTTTAATTTTTCCATTTTTTTTACATTTTTTTTTTACTCTTTTTGTATCTTTTTTTATGTAAGTGAATACTGATTTTATCCCCTTCTCTTCTTAGTCCCATCCTTCGAGGTAAGAAATAGAAACCTTAAATGCTATGACTATATTTATTGCAAAAAAGGGAAAAAATAACATACTAAAGAAGTAAACCAACCATTATGTTTATCAAGAAAAGAGAAGAGAAGGCTTATGTGCCTGCATGTGAGATTCCTTAAACCAATGCCCTTTTATTTGCATAATTTCCCTTCTCTGGGAAAGTAAATTAGGTATGGCCATGTCCAAAAATATTTGAGGCATGGATTCAAGCTCAAAGACTTCCACTCACACAAGGAAAGGGAATTCACTTATATATATATATATATATATATATATATATATATATATATATATATATATATAATCTCTTTTCTATTTAAAGTGAAATTAGACAAAGATAAAAATTTTAAGGAGGGTTTTACTCCCCATAGATAATGGGTTTTACCAAAAATGTTAGTCATTAGATTTTGACCTTCAGAAGAAGTCCCAATTAATTCATTTGAAACTACCTTTCTTCCCTTACAACCATGGGATGAACAACCTTATCTAAAATAAAATACATGTTTAGAAAACAGATAAACATATCAAAAGAAATTATGGATATATGCATTCAATAAAATGTTTGTTGAAGTAGATTTATGAAAGTGGCTTATTCGTGATTAACATTCAAATAAGATCTTAGATCCATGTCTAAAAACTTGATTATGAACGAATATATTTTAATGTGACTTTTGTTATGAGTACAAACATTTTCCAATGATTCTATATGGAGAATATGACAACCTAAACTAGTCCCTAGAATGAAGAAGGACATGGCTTTAAGAAAGTTAGAAGTCCACAAAAGACAAAGGATATACATAAACTCATGGAAAAATTCATGACGTATTATGTATTTAGAATAAATATGAGGTGTTGAGAAAATACATTTAGGGAAATACAAATGACCTTTAAAAAATATAAGTTGCAAGCAACGATAATTGATAAAACAAACCAACAAATTAAAATGAGTAAGAAGGGGAAATTCATCCTAAGAAATATTGTTCTCATACAAAAAACATTGGTAAGCAACCATTTCATGACACTCTCACAAGGGCTTGCTAAGAAACCCAAATAATGGAAAAATATCTAGCTCTCCTATGAAGGGATGGAATCTTCCTTTGCCATTTGCTTTCACCTTGTTTGATTGTCCTAGATTACCTCATCTTCTTTGAGAGAATATGAAATGTAGCATAAAAAGCCTAGGATAAAAGCAAAGAAAGATGAAACTATGGAACTTGAAGTAAATAAAATCAAGGCTCGTGAAAATATGAAATAGTAAGAAAAATTAATGAAGAAAGTAATCAAACCCCAAAATTTTGAAGGTATTATCAAGGGAGTGTGGACCAAGAAAGAAGAAGAGTAAAATATTTAATTAAAAAACAAAATCTTACACTAACTCTTCTCCTTCAAGAAATAAACAAAATGTGAACATACTTAACCATGAATTCAAAAGAAATAATATTAAGGGGTGTTGAATTTATTATAATGTAAGAAAAATGTATGTCATGATGTCATGCAATTATATCATATCATTGTACCATATGTTTATAATGTTACTATATCTCTATAAATTAGATTGAATTTTTAGGTAAGTCGATGTCTATTTCCACTCTCATATAACAAATTCGTATGCCCCAAATAATTACATGGAAAATTATAATTATAGGTACTTTGTTCAAGAGTTTGTTGTTACATCAAATCTTCTTAATGAGATAAATACTAGAGATTTAAATTTTATTTTGAATAACAAGGAAAAGAAGGAACCACAATCATGGATCCTTACAAGAAGATTGTGAAGACTTTGGTTAGGGATGAAGCTTTGAGGACATGAAAATCAATAATCGAAAACACACTTGTAATAACAAGAGGATATGTGTAGATTTCATATCGAGACTAGATATGTATGTTTTAGTATATTAGTCTATATTGCTACTAACTTTGATTCAAATCTTTCATTATCAATAAAATTACTCAACATTTTAAATCTATTTTATTCATTGCATTGTAATAATTTCTTTAAATTCACCTCTAAATTTTTATTAAAAAAATAAACTTGAAAATTTAAAAAACTCCATTATTAAAATCTTTCCTTTAAACATTTTTATTTTTTTAATTTTATTTTTTAATTTTTTTATTTTAACTATTCTATTAATGATACAAAAAGTTTTACAAAGAGGCATCAGCCTCAACGGAGCTTGCCCATAGTAGCGGCATTCTTACACTGCAAAACTGGCTTAAAAATGTTAACCTAACATCCCAGACAAACAAAATCTAGACTGCTTACTCAATCTAAACAAACTGAAGCATGCCGCCCACGCAGGGGAAACCGGCCTTGAAATTTTAACATATTGTCCAAAATCTGAAACGATGAACTAGTTATCATGAAGAACATAGAAGTAAACCCAACCAAAAGACTATGTAGGAAAAAACTGCGACTGTTGACCAGATTAGGTGTCATGAGAGATGGAGGGGGGTTCCTTAACAACACGGCAACCATAAGCATACAAGTCATCTTCCTCCGCCTGCTTGTTGTCTTTGTTGCTGGAGCAGCCTTGCTTGATGTCGCCCGGGTTGTCTTCTTGGCTTATATCCTGAGTATCACTGCAGCTAGGAGCCTTTCTCTTCATTCCGGCACTTTGTGGAGGACAATGCTTGTCGACAACGCTTTTTTCCAACCCAACACCAGTTTGCTTAGCAGCCGAACCGAGTGGCTCCTCCTTGAGCTCGATGGTGATGGTGGCTATGATTGTAGGCCTGTTTAGAGTGCAGGGGAAACGAAGATGGGCAGTTTGGAGATGCGCAGGGATGATGATAGGAGAGGCTGGGATATGGGGAGAGCCCATCTCAAATTGAGATTGCTCATGCCCACGACCACTTCTGGTTTCAGGATAGTGCCCGGTGAAGTAATCAAAGGAGGGGGATGAAGAATCAGTAGAGGATGTGAAGGGCTGGCAAGTGAATTGTCCACGACTGCTGCCTCTTCGGCAGTGCATACGCTGTTGAAGGCGTGGCATGATTCTCTGTGCAAAGTGACGGGTTCGACTAACAGAATCACTGGGGACAGAATGGGCTTGAATGGTGGAAGTATCAGAGAATAGGGGTGGCCTTTCACGCAGAGCAGGGGAATTCACATTGGGCGAGCTGAGCCACAGATTATAGAGGGGGCTCTGCGTAATGTGAAGGTCGGGTGCCAAATCGATGCAACAGACAATGGAACAATGTATCCCCGTGCTGGTTCGAGAGCTGGGCTCTGCAGCAGCAGAGGAGTAGCTTGAGCGCAAGGGAGGCAGAGCACGAATGAAGCTGCCGGAGAGAGCCATGCTCGTTAAGGACGCTAGCTGATCTGGGCTTCTGTGCTGCATTAATGCAGCGGTGCAATTGACAGTAAGAGTATTAATGAAGAACTTCGTGTGAGGATGGGTGGCAGCATGGTGAATCCATGTGCCAACCCAAATCCCCAACAACATACATCTGTAGTTATTCCCCTGCATCCGAGGACCTTTTCTTTAAACATTAATTCTCTACACACTTTTAAATACTTTATAACATACCTCCCACATAATAAAAATAATTATTATACACTCTCATACAGAATATTGATTTCTTATTAAACAAAAATCCAAAAAAAACACTTACTAAAATTACATTCCAAACAAAGTTGCTAAATTACATTCCAACCAAAACTTACTAAATTTGTAAAAAGGATTTTTGATGCTTCAGTTTTAATCGTGCGAATAATATACTGTAAATCTGTGTGTAAATTGTAATTTACGGTGAGAAAGCGACTGTTCTAGGTGTTTGATGAGATAACCAAGATGGATTGTAAATTGTCATTCTAATTAAATGAGAAAGCGACTGTTCTAGGTGTTTGATGAGATAACCACGATGGATTGTAATTTGTTATTCTAATTAAATGAGAAAGCGACTGTAAGATTGGAAAACCAAGAAAACACACGCGCAGGCTTGATGGATTGTCATTCTAATTAAATGCAACGGTTCAACACGTAGTGGAAGGAATATTTTCTCACGTGTTAAGCCAGCCAGATGATAATCGCTGATGGATTGGAGAGTGGGAGCGTACTATGGTGGAAGGGCGTGATGGAAAGAATTGACGAAAAGGCCATCCTAGAAATGCTTTTTCGACTAAAGGGATTGGAGATTGGGAGCACCCGAGAAAATATTTTTCGACTAAAAAGCCATCGGCTTGGTTTATAAAATCCTTCGCCGACCTTGCTCACCAATTTAATTCTCTCTCTGGTGCATGTCTATATTTGTGTCGCTCTTTCTCTCTGTCTGTATACATATTATTTGAATTTGAAGTTGAATTTATCTCTTTGATTTGTATTTGCATTGGGTTTGCTTTCTCTGGTGTACGTCTATATTTGTGTAGCTCTTTGTCTATGGTTTCTCTCTGTCTGTATGTTGAAGTTGTATTTACATTGGATTTGTTTATCTGTACCTTGTAGCTTTATCTCTTGGATATGCATATTTTTTGAATTTGAAGTTGAATTTATCTCTTGGATATGCATCAAGGGAGCAGCAAGAAGGGACACATGGACAATGGACGAATGAATTGGAGCTAGTGTTCGATAGCACTAATTGAAGCACTGAATTGAATGAATGGAGGCACTTAAAATGGAGAGGAGGGAAACAGAGAGACTTAACAGTGATATTTGTTGCAGCCGTGACAGGTATATTTCTTGTTTTTATTTTATGTTCATATTCATGATTTATTCTTTGGTTTTGGTTCCATAGATTAGAGCATAATTTTCTTATACTTCCTCATCAAAGCTATGACCCACCCCATCAATCTGCCATCCCTGCAATTGAACTGACTCTCCTCCCCTGTTTTGACCTGACTCTCCTCCTCTGTTTTGATATGTTTTCCCCACCTGTTTTTAATCGATATACACTTATTCTCTTCTTACTATAGGGATTTTTTCTTGAGTCGGGATGATTGGCTGTGGGATAGGAATTATTATTTTCAGGGATGCACAGCCCATCCACTTTTGATTTATTCAGAGGCTAATTTAGACGTGTTTCTGCTTTCCACATCTACGATATATTTCATGGATGCATAGCCTAGTCACTGACGAACGTTGCAAGGAATTCTATCATTTTTATTGTTTTTCCACCGTATCACATTCCACGCGAGCGCCTTCTCCCAAACGACGAAGCAAATAGCCGGCGAGGGGATTGAGGAAGCCAACTGACTACCAGGTAAGCTTCAGTGTCGGGGTTTTATGTTATTTCGTTTTCTATATTTTGCCTCCCTTCACCTCTATATTTTCTATGTTTTGTCCCGCTCATTCTTTGTTTCGCTTCCTTACTATGGCCCGATCTGTAATATCAGCATTCATTGCATTTACCCTCATCCTCTTTATCGCCGGGGTTCGAACTCAGGAAGCTGGTAATTCTTGGTATAACTCTGTTTTTCCAAATTTTAGTATAGAAATCTGCATAAACTAATCTGAAACTTGATTTTGTTGGTGTGAACGAACAGAGGACGAGAGTGAATTTGAGTACAAAGAGGGTCCAAAGGGGCCTGAGCACTGGGGAGAACTCAAGGAGGAATGGAAAGCCTGCGGGAATGGGACACATCAGTCTCCCATCGATGTGGTGAAGAGACATACCATAATTTATCCGGTCCTGGGCAGGCTCAGCAGAATCTATTACCCTGCAAAAGCAACCCTTGTCAACAGGGGCCACTACATCATGGTCAGTAAGTGTTCTTTTAACGCTTTTGCCATCCAAAGGTTTCGGGTTCAATCTGTCTTACACCTATGGCTGTATTGCATCAGGTGAGCTGGTCGGAAGGCGCCGGCGGTGTTGAGATAGAAGGGAAAAGATTCACACTGCGTCAAAGCCATGGCACACCCCAGCCGAGCACACTGCAGATGGAAAATGGTACAATCTCAAACCCCTATTTTCAATCCCTAAATTATATTTTTGCTACTTAGGCGTTGTTAAAGGTTTTTGCATCGAAGTGTGCATTCATAATCGAAGAAAAGAATAGTACCAAGATGCCGAGGCAATCAACAAATTTTTCCCCCATATTTCAAATATTTATCCCTCAAATTTAAATTAGTTTGGGCCATTTGCTCAGATTTTTCCATCACTTTTTTGCTAACCTTTTCAACTCTTTAAATGTCGGAAACTTTGAGATCTAAAGGTTGTTTGGAAAATATTTGGATGCCAATGTTGGGTAGTGAAGGAAAAGCTAACACAGTAAATGACAGCTTTCCGACTGCCAATTACCATTTTAAAGGGTAATTGTAATGTATTGCAGGTTAGCCCTTGCTAGCCCTTGCCTTCTACTGTAGAGTATTCGTATTAGATTACACCGCCACAACTTAAAGCCAATGATCGCAGTAAACATTTAATGAAAATAACAACTACTCATTCTTCTTAGGCAGGGCAAATAACCTATTCCTATTTAGGTTTGGACTTCATAATGAGAAATCTCGATCTTCATTTTCCGGAGACCCCAAACATAATTGGAACCTATTGATGTCACCCTCATCCAATCTTGCACCCTCTTTGTAGTTCTCAATTGGTCTTATTTTCATTTTAGAGCTGCCACAACAACATGGATACTTGATTCCTTGACACATGTTGATATCACTTTTATCTGTCTTCTTCTGTACGCACACCAATAGGTTTTCTCGAGGAATCCTAGTAGGATCCTTCAAAATTTACTTTCACTCATCAATTATTGTTCCATATAAGCTCCTTGAAAACCTGTGAAACAAATCGTAGTAGTAACTGTCGTGGTACTTGAGGCGTTAGGGATGATTGTGTTGATCATCAAAGTGAAGGTCTGATAAAGCCTCCAAAAGTGCTACAGATCTTCCTTGAAAATCAAGCCAACCCTCTTTTCGAGTGTAGGTGGTTTTGTTTTACTTGTCCTATATCAACAAAGGTTCTTGTATGTATGCACCTTGGAGATTCTTTGATGTATGTATGTGAGAATTACATTTCATAGTAAGCTTATTCCATCGGAATTAGAATCCTTAAAATATTGGTCATTTCATAACACAATGATATCTAGGTATGCATATTTTCTTTGCTTCTCCTCTTTTCTAGCTGTGTTAATGTAGTATTGACCTCGATTGTTTAGTAGGATATATATACGTTTGCCACAATGTCAGACTAATAAACAATTCTCAACTTCATATGCTAATATCATATATGTCCATTCACCTTGCAAATCCATTGGGGAAGAGTAAGAGTAAATATGATAATTGTATACGGCCAAGTGATTCTTCAACAAATAAACTTTTAAATACTAAAGATCTCATTCCACATCTGAGTTGCCATGAAATTAGAGATTTCAATAAAAGAAACATTTAGAAAATTTCACCCCATCAATTTGTTTATATCTCCAAAATTAATCTACTTGATATATATTTTTTTCTCGTCCCTGTGTTCTTGTTGTCCTTTGAAGATTATAATTTTGTTTCAGAATTTTTGAAACCATTATGTGAAAATTCCTAGATCTAGAAATTTGAGTTTACTTCTCCTATTATGTAAATTACATTTATAGAATTATTTCAGAATGAATTATTGAAGTAACTACTGAAGCAACCTACACTTAATTAAATATGATTCTGAAACAAGAACACTGAGCAAGAAATTAATCACACATAGGACAACTTTATTTTGGACTAAGTTCCCGGAAAAACCCAATGTAGGAAAATCGGTGTAGCAGATCTGATGGTTTGTATTATTAAGTAGTAGCAATTTCTGAATACATCTCTAAATACCTCAAGGGTTATTCAATTACAGAGATGGAAAATCCGGCTAATCCGGTCACTGGAAGAGTTGCCCTTGGAAGTCTTTGCACAACCTCTGCGTAGATCTTGCATCACCTCCTCTAGGCATTGCGTCACATCAGCAATGGATCGATCTGATTCCCGGAATCACAGATCTCAGCCTCCCGGTCTCAGACCCCAACTTCCGGCTTCTGGATCAGTTCTGACATTGAAATCTCGGAAACCATCTCAGCCACAGTGTAGCTCTGCGTGGCTCTGCACTGGCTATGCACCAGCTTGACTGGCTCTACTGGACGTCTCTTTGCCTCTCTCTGCTGATGATTCTCCAACTGAGAAAATCTCTCTTCAGATGCTATCTCTGTCCCTTACTGCATTGAATCACTTAGATTTGATCTTTGTTTGAGCACTGTTCTGTCAGAAGAATTCGATCTCAAGATTCACTCCGTGTGTGTATTTCCAAGATTCACTACAACTCCCTCTCAAATGTTGTATCTTCTATGCTACTAACGCTGCCACTGCTAACACTACATCTGCACTGCAACTCAGTCGCTGATCCAAAAATATGCGCTGCTACCTATTGCACTGTCGTCTCCATCACTCTTGGGCTCTCACTGAAAATTCCTTCATTTTGTTATTGCTAATATGGGCTCCCATAGCAAGGTACCTGTTGATTATATAGTTTACTTTTAATATTTTTATGGTTTGCCGTGAGTAGCAAAGCATCGAATGGCATTATTCGTGGTGAATTTTTAAGTGATGGCTAGAAAGAAACAATGCTAAGCTAAGTCACGTGGCCAAATAATTAAGCGCATGTCTATAAGGGGGTGGAAAGATGTAAATGTTCCGAACATGAAACAAACAAAGGTATGGTATAAAAAGTTTAAAGCAGAGAGTATTATAACAGAGCCTGCCTCTACTTTATGCACGTTGGTACGAGTCTCCGCATGTGCTATTCCGGGGGGGTCACGGAGCGGAGGAGGGTGGTAGAGCCATACACTCGCGGAATTGTGGTGACGTGTCACGGGGTCGACACGATGTAAGGGTTATATGGGGAGTAAAGCGCGGGTCTTAAAGCCGTCGCGCTGTGTATTTCACGTTCCACGAAGAGTATGTTTCGAGAATAGAGTTGCTTACGCGGCAGAAAGGTAAGGTAAAGTCCGTAGGTGAACTGATATTGAGGTCCGTACCAGTATTAAACTCGGCACGCGGTGACCACCTACCTGCAGTTAAACGTCCAATCCCTATGCGCCGCGTGCTCCATTGTCAATGTCCTTACGATGCTCACCCCACTTGCTTCACCATTCCGCCTTTTCCCAAGAATCCTCAGTTCTATATAACGGTCCCCCGTCGTTTACTGTAGTAAAACTTTCAGGTACTCGACTAGGGTATAAACTAAAGTGGGAGCCCAGTGCCAGGTCCACCCAGTCACTGTCAGTACCCCCTGCCTCGCTTTCCCGAGCAGATTTCCTACTGCACAGGTATTCCGTCCCTCATACCCCCTCTGGTTTCCTTTTGTTATTAAAAGTTTTCATATCAGTCATGGGAAAGGTCACCCCCAAGAAGACAGAACCAGAGATCCCTTAGGTTCGTGAAACCAGCAACCCTCCCGGGTTTGAACCTTTCTTAGACCTGCAAGCCGAAATCTGTGACCTGCAATACCCATTTCCCATCAGCAGTATCAAACTCGAGCTTTTTAGAAGACATGTCGAAAATAGGGATAGAGATTGGGGGGTCTTTTCAGGTCTATACCATCAAATTACCCCTCCAGTTTATCCAGTGGTCGAGTTTATTTGCTGGCTCAGAGATGCCTGCGACGAACATTGAGGCACATTTATCTCGGCTCAAGGGAACAGGATATTTTCTCTTTCCCTCAACATTATCAGAAAAGCCCTTAGTTTTCCCTCTAGCGCGAACTACATCAGTTTCAGCGAAATGAATTTAACCCCTTAGTTTGCAAAATTGCCATGGGAACAACAAGGAAATTTCATCTCTTCCATAACCGACAACCAGACCACATCCCTTCCTTCTGCAGAACCTTTCCCTTTGAGTTTGTTCAAAGAAGAAGTGCAACCCATCCTCGCTCTAATTTGCAAGTCTATTAGGTGTGGATGGTTTGGGGCAAACCTCCAGGGCATGTGTCGCTTTCTTATGGTTAATGTCTCAAATGGGGGTAGTTCTGGATATTCCTGGTTTCTTAGCCTCCACCATTCAGACCCAGTTCCAAGAACTCTTAGAAACTGGCCGCTTCTGCTTTTGCTCTATGGTTTTCTACCTCTTCCTTTATCAGCATGCTGATAAATTTGAAGGTTTGGGTTTAGATAAGGTGAATAAGGTAAATTCTCAGCCCAGACCAATTTTCGACTAGAGCTTTGCAGCACACCAGTTACGAAACGGGGTGGGTTATTCCAGATTTCTAAATGAGTTCATGCCTATTGCGTACACTATCATCCACGACTCTCCCTCACCTAGGGTTTTTCCTGAGATGAAGAGATGGTTACAGGCTAGTCAAGCCCAAAGTACAGGGGATTGGTACTTGTTTGATAACTACACCGAAATTTGAGTTTATGGAGTTGAAGTTTCCCCCTATTAGTTGCCTGTGTTCCTTGCCCGGCGGATTTATGCTTTGGAGTACATTCGGCAGACCCTGAAATTTGATCAACTCCACTTCCTCTCTGCAAAAAAGGGGTTTATCCTTAAACTTCCCATTACCATTGGCCCTTTTGTTGTCAATTCAAGGCACACCCTCCCCATTGTTGAGAAGTTGCTTCAAGACATGGATTTTAGACAAGGGAAAGTTTGGCCCTACGATCCGAGGGGCATCATCTCTAACAGAAGGAGAAGGAACAAATCAACTCCTTATGTGCATGAAACGAGACCGTTCATAGAATGGAGGGCTAATCTTGAAACTTGGCCTTTGCTTTCGCAGATGGAGATAGATTCATCTGTGACAGGGGAAAAGGTAGAGGTAGCTTCGGGAAGAGAAGCTGGTAAAGGTCTAGAAGTGGAAGAAGCAGGTACGTCAGGAGCAGGTTCTCCCCCTCATAAAAGGCAGAAAACAGTGACAAGTCAAGCAGAAGTTATAGGGGAAGAACAGTGGCTCGAACCGGAAATACCATATGACGAACCCGATGAGAGCAGGATAGGGCTCAAGGTGTTACGAGATAGTGTTACGTCTTCTGACTACTCAGAAGTCTCATAGGCTATCAGTGCTGACACTTCACAGATCGCAACCGAAAGAAGCCTGAAAGCCAGAGTCATCAGAGATAAGTATAGGACCGAGCTAGAAGGATTCGTAGAGAAATACCATACCAGAATTTCAACCTCGATGAACTTGGACACAGAACATCTAGTGATGGCCATGGCTGAGGCCATTTTGGACCCGGATGTAGGTACTACCAGTTATGGAGTGCTAGAGTACGCGATTGACATGTCAAAGGTGCCAGCAATTGATAAATGCAACTTATTTAAGGTGTTTGGCGATATGTTAAAAGACGAAGTGATGCGGCTTACGATCACTTTAAAAAAGTTGGAGAGCAAGCACGCCCAAGTGAGGGAGAATTTCAGAAAAGAACAGGTAAATTCCCGTGCCCTCGCGAATCAAATATGTTCTCTCCAGGATTCGATTAAAGGAAAAGAGACTGGTGAAGCCAATCCACAACGTCACCTTATCGAGGAATTGCAAAAAGAAGTGGCATCCCTAGAACGCAAGATTAGCATACCAGCCTCCCATCATGTACAAACAGCGGAATTAGCCTAGGCTGAGAAAGATAAAGCAGACTTGGCCGATTCTCTTGCAAAGGAGAAGGAAGAAAAAGAAAATCTAGCAGAAGAGATGGTTGTTCTTCAGGGCAGGCTAATGGCATTATAGACGACTTGGGATACACATAGGTGTGCACCACCGCCAGCCCAACCGGAAACTAGTTCGTTGTCCGAACAGTTGACTACAACAGTGGCTACAAACGATGCATTACAGAAGCAGGTTTCTACAACGAGACTAAGAATCAGTGAGCTGGAAGTTGTTCTGGCCGAAAATTCCAAAAGGATTGAGGCTATGCGGAAGGAAGTCGAGTAGGGAAAAAAGGAGAAAGCTGACTAGCAGAAGACCATTGACGAACTCAACAGTCGCCTGAAAGGTACTATCACCCTCAGGGATGCCAGACGAATAATCTGGTCAGAAATTATCGCGGCGCTAAAAGGGCATTGGGATTTTCTAAAAGTCATCGAAGAAGTAAAGTCATCCGTGCTTTATCTCAGAAGAAAGCTTCATGAGGGGAACACTGAGGTATCCAGCAGAGCACAACACACAAGAAGTTATATCTCTTTCTTGAAAGGGCTGAGGTCTGAAGACGTGGAGAAGCATGGTATAGCAAGCAGGTTCAAGGAGGCCGTTGAATGTCAGAAAATAATTGATGAGGAGTCTGCTTGCACTATAGCTTCAAGAACCTTGGAAAACGTGGCAGTCAATTTGTATCGGTTTGAAATGATTTGGGCCGAGATCACAGCGGCTGGGCTTCCATCATGCTGGGGTCCTACTCCTACTGTGTTACTGCCATTACCAACATATGAGGCACGTCTCAAGGAGGAGATGAACCGTATAGATGTACTTCTAGATAAATGCACCCGGCTGAAAGCCTAGACTATAGTTTCAACACTCCTCCAGGAATTTGCCCTCCTGCACCTGGTAAAGCACAAAATTCCCACTGATGCAAATTTCGATGATCTCACTGAAGCTTATATCAGAGTGGAAGGTTTTGCGTCAATGCCTGAACTCGCAGTAGATAGTCAGCAAAGGTGCACCAAGTATGCCAGCCTGTTGGCCAGCTCAACAGCCAATGTCTCGCCACCTGTGTCAGCAACCGCATCGACTCCATCGCACCAGTGAATGTTGTTAATTCATGATTCGGCCCTAGTGGCCTTTACTTCTACTTTACTTTGTTACTTTTAAATTTCAAGTGGAATTCACATTTCACTCCTGCATTTTACTTTATATTAAAAACTGTTTTTTAATACTTTTGTTTTGAAACGGCCGTGAGCCTCATTGTAAGTGATGAGATGCCCCCATCCCTCATCATGAATTTTGGTTAATTTTGATTGAAACCTCAAACTGATTACTAGCACGCGGGGTCCCAAAAATATCTTCTCGCTCATGTTTTTGAGGATTCTATATAAGCATCAACCAAATAGGAAAAAGGGTTCCAGATTTTCTGAAGAATATGCTATGAAAGAATTTTTGTATGCATTTTGTCGAAACTTTAATATAAATGCAAAGAGCCCGTTGGGTCTCAGTGATAAGGAGTTCCATCTTAAACGAGGATTCTGGTCTTTGTGCTTTATAGTTTGTAACTCTTCCTTATTTGTTATAGCATAATTGTTCATTTCATTATATCCACTGCTCTTGTATCATGTTCTGGAATGCGAGTAGCTCACTGGTTTTGGTATGAATTTATCATAGCTGATACTTATGCTAAAACCTGTCTAGCACTTTAAATATGGCTAAGTCATGATATGATGTTTCATTTTCCACTTCAACCATACTTCTTCCATATTAACTGCTATGGGATGATATTTTTAAAAGGTTATTGTCATGTATGGATTCTTATTATCATAAGCCCATCACATGTTAATATGTGCTTCTGAATTTCATCTCATTAATAGTTAGCATTCTCTCTATATTTCATATACAGCAAATGCCTTCTGATTTTTCATCTATGTGAAGTATTTTTAGAATCCAGCCCTCCTTATAGAAAGTTGCCTTTGAATTGTCTGATACATTTTTATTGAGAATTCACACTTTGCCTCTACAGTATCGCTTTCTTTATGCTGAACTTATGAATATTCTGGTTCCATCTACATTGAATTTTCCTGTTAAACTTGAAATAGCACAAGAGCCTTGTTTTGATAACTATCCATTTTATATCATATGCTCCTTGCTATATAAGATGTCCTAGGCACTGGTCTTTCACAACTCAAGGCTGTCTCTAGGGTTGACAACATCTTTTTGGCGCCGTTGCCGGGGATACGAAGTTGAGAAAAGTTAAATCCCTGGGCCTCGACAAAACCCTATTCACTCTTCAAATAGGTGAGCATGAAGAGTTGAGAGTTGTATATCCTTCACCTTGGCGACTCCACAATCATTTATCAGAAAAATTTACATGCAATCCTGGCTCCTCGAAAGCCACACTTGAGGTCAGATACGTCTCAACCAAAGACACCTTCTGTGTCTGACCCAGAAAAGATCCTACATAGGAGAAGTTGGAGGGAAAGGCAATCAGTCCACATAGAGATCCCTGAATTCTCTTTAGAAGACTTTCCATCTTCCTCCTCCCAAGTAGCCCTAGTGTAAGGTCCCGACTCCACTGTGGGAGATACTGACTACTTCTCAGACAGTCCTCCTCAGGGAGGTATCCAAATCAAAGACGAAGCTGAATCAAGAGATACCACACCTTACACCTTTCACCCTACTCCTGAAGTCGAAGAGGTCAAAGAGGTCACCGAAGTATCTGTTATTAATAGCTCATTGTCCCTATCAACATCTCAAGCTGCTGTCTAATACATTCCTATTGTCATTCATACTTCACTTCCACCTCCTCCTCCTCTCACGCACCAAACTATAGCACTAACTCCACCACTCCCAATGGCAAATGTTCTTGGTTTCTTGCTGAATAAGTATGCTCCCCTGGCTCTACCTCAAATATTGAATGATATGCCACAGGACTATCTGAAGATTTTACCCCGTTTCAATGGGGAAAATGAGATTGAAGACCAAAAGCATTTCGAGGTCTTCTGTTCTTTTGCAGAGAATTTTAATGTGGAACATCTAGACGTGGTCTTAAGACTGTTTGTTCAATCTTTGGATGGAGAAGCCAGAAAGTGGTTTAAAACTCTAGGGGATTGTTCCATTACAAATTGGGAGCAGATGGAAAACTCCTTGCTCGGAAAATGGGGAGAGAGAAAGGATCATGGACATTGTCTTACTGAGTTTAACACACTCAAGAAAAGACATAACGAAGGGGTTTCAGAGTTTATCAAGAGGTTTAACAAATTGTATTTGAGCCTTCCGGCTGATATGAAATCCCATCCAACTGCTGCTAAAGTCGTTTTCGTAGCAGCCTTTGACTCGGAATTCGGTTTCTCTTTGAGAGAGAGAGAAAGCCTGCCACCCTGGATGATGCTCAAACGGATGCCCTGGAGCTCGAGGCAAACTTCGCCTCCACTGGTAAATCAAAGGGAAAGTCAGATCAGGATGCCAAAAGAAGAGGTGTCTACTTCTAGCCAAGACAAAGATTCGGTTGATAACAAGATAGAAGAAATGAACAAAATGATTAAAAACCTTAGAAGTAAGCTGGTCAAACTTGAACTGGAGGCCAAGAATTCATCCTCCAATAATTTCTAGAATGCCCCAAACAAGGGTTACAACCCCCAGTATAGGAAACCATCCCTGCAGATACTAGAGAGGGAACAGAAGGAGCAATAGGATCAAGTACCTCACCCACTGTACTTGGAAGTTCAGGTAGAAGGCCCTACCGAGGACGTCGCTTATGAGCAAGATGATCCATATCTTGCTTATGCAAATAGTGATGAAGTAGAATGTCCCCTGCAAGAAAGTGATGAAGTGGAGATTCCATTACATGAAGATGAAAAGGTCAAAGAAAGCACCGAAGATGTTGAAATCGATGACTACTGCAAGCAGTTTGTCGATTTCATGCAAGCATAGTTTAATACAAGATATGACCTCAGATCTTCTAGGAAAAGAACTCGCACTCAGGATCAGGAGGAAGACACACCCCAGAAGGAAAGCATCTGCTCAGAAGGAGACGACAACACAAAGGGCCACAAACAAAGGTAAGAAGCCTCTTAATGAATCTTTGTAGTCTGATGATCGAATTCCTTCCTGTTCACAAGCGGCCACTCCCCCTAATGTCAAGTCAGTCACGAAAGAAGTCAAACCCACGAAAGAAGTCAAACCCCTTGTCCAAAGCAAAGAGTCGAAGGAGATTTTAGCAAATAAGTCCTCTTCTGCCTTTAGTTTGCAAAAGGAGCTTGAGAAGGTCAAAATCCCAGTTCCCCTGACCGAATTGTTGAAGCAGCCTACATATCAGTCTCAGGTCACGTCATTTATGCTTCCCCCAGAAGCAACACATATCCATGACAGTTTGAACCTTCAAGAAGAAAGACTCTTGGTTGTATTTGGCCCACATGTCGAGGAATTAGATGCCTCTACTCCTCCCTTTTATGTGTCTTTAGTAATTCATGACCTGCTGTTACATAACTATATGTTAGACTCGGGAGCTTCCCACAATCTATTGCCCTTGTCAGTCATGGAACAACTAGGATTACAAATCACTCGTCCATACAAGGATCTCTATTAATTTGATTCTAAAAGAGTCAAATGCCTAGGTATGATCAAGGATTTGGTGGTCAATTTGGCCCAGATCCCAGCAAAAAGTGTGGTGATGGACATTGTGGTGGCTGACACCCTAACTCGCTTCGGCATGTTGCTATCAAGGTCTTGGGGGACTAAAATCGGCGGGTCAATCAAGCTAGACTTGACATATGCTACTATCTTGGTTTTTGGTGGCCAGGAGAGGAGGTTGTACAGGGAAACAAGATTTGTCAAGATGGTCACTAAGGCTGACAACTCGGTTAATTCTCCAGTCTATAGTAAAGATGGAGATTTCTCATGTTTGATGTTGGAGGAAGACCAAGATTATGCTCAAGAACCATCGTTCTGCCAGATCAAGACCGAGCAATCCTTAGAGAGCCGTGAAGCAGGAATCTGGACACTTCACTTTGACGGAGCAAATTCCAGAGAAGGTAATGGGGCTGGAGTATTATTGATTTCTCCTACAGGAAAATGGGTCCCATTGTCTTTCAAGCTAGAGTATGAAGCCACTAATAATGTGGCCGAGTATGAAGCACTTCTGTTAGGGTTACAGACAGCCAGAAGCATGAATATACAAAGTTCAAAAGTTTTGGGAGATTCGGAACTGGTGGTTAGACAAGTGAAGAATCAGTGCCAAACCAAACATCATAGGTTGAGGGCTTATAGGAAGGAAGTTTGGGACCTGGTGGAATTTTTTTTCTCGTCATTTAATATTCAGTTCATGCCCAGAGAGCAGAATAGGATGACGAACTCCCTTGCAGTTGTTGCTAGTACGTTTCGCCCACCTCAAAACCCTCTCCTAAGATATGAAATTGAGGTGCGTTATCGACCATCAATCCCAGATAACATCAAGCATTGGCAGGTGTTTGAGGACGAAGACCAAGTGAAAAGATTTCTGGAAATAGTTGGGGAATTCTCAAACATGGAGATTGATGCTTGCGAAGAAGAAGAGGCTAAGGACATTTCAAAAAATAAATGGGAAGAAAAGGTGTCTGGCCATAAAGTTCTGCAACTAAAAGGAAACGTTATACCTAGAGGACTAGTACCTCTTGAAAGGTTGTTTGACAGGAACGATGTCCCACTGCAGCCAAACAAAGTGGTAGAGGAAAATCAGGTAGAAGATCTTAACCTTGGTACTGTTGAAGCCTAGAAAATCTCTGCTTCAAACATTGGGGAAAACCACCCGGTCGGGACCTTAAGACAGCTCCTTTTCCGTTTGGAATGGTGGCTCCGACTGGATTTAAAGGACCAGTTTCCTTGTAACTAAGTGGATTGGATTGGATGGGTGGAAATGGGACTAAATTAACTAAAATAAAACTATCTAATTTAAGCTAAATACTGGTAAAGAAATTCTAATACTAACCCGGGTAATTATATGTGAATACAACTTAAGATTGTTTCAATCTAATAATAACCAGGAAAATGTATTATTATTTAAATTGAAATGTGCAGAAACAAATAAAGATAACTCTGTTTAAGAAATTAAACAGAGTTATATTAGCATATTGCATTCATCATTGTATACCATCTATATATGCTTATAAAAGATAACATTTCAATTATACTCAGAAATGATATATAAAAGGAAACATTATGAAAACCAAATATATAAATGATAGCAAATTCTTCAAACGAATACCATATAACAAAGAAAATCAACAGTGAACAGATAGAAATACCTCATTCATCTTGAAGACTGTCAAATGAAATGTGATACTCTGATCCAGTAACTCCGATGTAAAATTAAATCCAAAGGTACATAAATGCAACACTTCAAAGATAATTTCAGCACAAAAATCACCAGATGTGATCCTTCATAAAATATAATAAGGAATGGAGTACAGAAATGTTAGCTCCAAGTCCAAAAAATATTACAACTTCAGATCCCTCTCTAAATGCATGAGAGGAATTTAAATAAGAAATTACATAACAAAATCCTACTACTACTGCTACAATCTATCAAATTAAAAACTGAAAGGCTATCTTAAATGAAACTGATTCATTGTTTTTCTCTCATGCTTGATGAAGCCAAGTTGCAAATCTTCAACATATCTTGGAGTCTCGGTGGATGACTCATCTCAGAATGCAGCTGTCCAGCATAGGTGGCATCGGAAAATTCTGGAATTAAACAATCGACAGCACTTGAAAGGAATTTGATAGCCATTTGTTGATTGTTCGGTTTGATTAAATGAGTCCACATATTGTCCCAGGATATTGTTTGAAGTTTGTTGATTTGTTGACTTTTCTTCACCATTTCTTCTCTCCATCTGTTTTCAGTTTCTTTCTGTAAATTTTTGTAGATGTTCTATGCTTGATGCAAATTTACTTTTATAACAGCAATCACATAAACAGTTAAGTAAAAACGCTGATAGAACATACCAATGGATCTATAGAAGACAAACCAGAAATAGGTGGATGTGTTGATGCGTTACGACGATCAGCAGGATGCTTCAACCAACAAAGTCTTCTTGGTCGGCCAACCCAAAATGTGTCACAACAGTCCTCAAATCAATCACCCAGTCAACTCAAAGTCAACCCCAGAAAATTCAATGCAGAGCAGTAGCAATAAAGTCAACGCAGCTCCAACTTAGGTCAACCTTTTGACCTCGATTTTTGTGCCAAAGTGTACGGCCTTCAAAAATCGAACTCTCCACAAAATTTCAACTCAAACGGACCATGCGTTGACCAAAATCAACGCTGGTCAAACTTGTCCAAAAACCCTAACTGCAGAAATTTCGTTCTTTTTCCACGTGAGAACTGCTTCTTAGATGCTCGTATCCAATGAGAAGTGTGTGGATGAGATGAGTGAAAAGCTCTCCAACGTTGACTGTATTTATATCCATCATTGAGATGTGTGACACATCTGTTGGGGGTGTAAAACCTTAAGGCCGACCTGCACTTAAATTTATTATAAATAATAAATTCAAAATAAATGTTCTGCTCATCAGATTAAAATCAATTTTATATCGATTTTACACCTCTCCGAAAAAAGAATCCAATACAAATATTGGAATCTTCATTTGAGCATCACAAAATGGAGTTTGGACCTAGTTGTCCAAATTTAACACTTTCACTTTAGGCAAACTGCCAGGAACACAGTCTGAAATGAGATTGATTGAGTACAAGCTGTCATTTATGAATTGCGTGATATTATTCATCATACTCCTGGCCCTTGATATTGCTCTCTCAGCTTTCATTATTTGATGTTCCCATTCTGTAAACAAGATTTCTTTGTGTTTTTCCTCTATTATAGGAAGATTGGCTTCTTTTCCCTTTTTCTATGTCTTTCCAATTGAGAAATTCGGAAATCTTTTCATCAGCATCATCTATTTCTTGTCTGAGAGTAATAACATTTTGGATCAAAGATGAAGTAATATCACAAAAAGGTTCTGCCTGTGACAGCTTTGCACAAAATTGATTTAATTGCTGAGACAATAGTTTATTAGCCTCAAGGGCTTCTGATTTGAATTCACTTAACTTCGGGTAATCTTTAAACTTATCCAAAGTTGCTTGAAATTCCTTTTCTTGAATCATTTTTGCATTTTTCTCATTTTGTAACAGACTTTGTAACTTAGAAATTTCTTCATTTAGTTGTTGTTGTTTGCCTAAGAGTTGTTCATCAACTTTCTTCTTTTCTTCAGCAAGTTGTTTTTCCAATTCTTTGGACCTGAGTGTCTGATTTTGTAGTTGTTGTTGCAATTGGGTAATCTGTTGCTGACTTTCCTTAGCTTGCTCTTCAAGTGAAGCTATGTGGAGATCTTTCTGAGTTATCAGCTGAGAAACTTCTACAACTTTATCCACTGTTGCAGCACTATAAGCTCCTGTATACTGGGACAATTTTGTGAGGTCTTCGAATGGATTCACTTCATTATTCTTATAAACAATATTCATAAATTCCTCTGATGGAGTAGAAAATATGTCCTGTTCTGTCTTTCTTCTCTTTCTTTGTCTTCTAACAACAGCCTTATGTTTAGGGCTGTAAAATACATCCAAAGGAGGGATCTCCTCAACTTTTAATACAATATGCCCTGTCGGATGTTCAGGAATGACTTCAACATCCTGCTCTATTTGTTCTTTATCGTTATCTTGCAATCCAAGCTGTTGAGCAAATTGATCATATTGTCTTAATAACTGAGAAGAAACATTAAGATCAGTAGAAACCATAATCTCCTTAGTTGTTTCTTTTCCTTTTTCTGTATCTATGTTCTGCTCAGTGCTTTTGCCATCTGATCCACCTTTTTGATTATGCACATCATCATTGATACTTGTGCATTTCTCTGTTGTTTGAGCAGTAGACTTCTGACCAGTATTTGGACCGGATTTATCCTCAGTATTTCCCTTTTGGACATCAGGTTTGTCAATAGTGACCACTTTTTGAGTATGTACAGTTGGCTGGTTAACAGCCAATTGTGTAATGACTTTGCCAGTAGATGTTTCTACTGGCGTTTGGCTGGATGTACCTTCTGTCTCTGACCTTTGTGTTTGAATTCTTAGCTGGTCCAGAGGAACTCTTAACAATCTCTGGCTTCTAAATAACAAAAATTTATTCATTTCCTCCTGTTGGAATTTAGACTTGGCTAAGTCATAAATTCGAGGAAAATTATCTAATGAAACAAACAAATCATCAAACGGATCTGACTCATGCTCAAATCGAGAAATTGAAACTGAAGTAGTAACATTAAATGCTATCTGTTTCGGATCATATTGTCTTCCAGGAATGGTTGCAAATTTACAACCTTTTATCTTGGAGACTTCTTTTTCCGCATGCTTGAAATCATTTAAAGTAAACTGACCACAATTGAGTGGGAATTGAGGCCACATTCTCTTCTTACTGTTATTCAAAGACCTAGATATTCCTTCAACTGTCAATTGATAGGAAATTTCTTGAGCAAGAAGTTTGTCTGGAACAATAAGAGGAAGAACATGTGGTTCCACAATACTACCAAAAACCCTGATGTATGTAAATTTCTCCTCCCCAAACCAATCTCCTATTGCAAATAAGTCGGCCTTAGCTTTATCAGAGAATCTAGGAGGGAAGCGATTAAAAATGGTTTGGAAAACAGGGATAAGGAAACCATGGCAGATTCTATATACATTATCTTGGAAATGAACCTTCCAAAGCAGTTTATGATAAATATGAATTGGGGTAGGGTCTTTGGGAGTCCATTTCCATCCAAATAAGGGAAACTCTGAATTAAAACAAAGAGCATCAATAATATAGGCACAAAAGAAAAAGGGAGTGGAATTTCCAGCGGTTTTTTCTTGTCTGTACTCAAGTATCCTATTGGCCATTCTATCAGAAAGAATAACAACCCAATCCATGATGTCGGAATTGACAGCAGCTAGGATTAATGGGACCATTTGTATAGAAAACCTAGCTGAATTATCATTGCCAAATAATCTACACATCATGGCAGCGGCATAGCAATACGGAGGTAAAAGGGAATCTACAGAATACATACCGGAGATAATACTGCATATCAAAATAGGGTAATGGCTTATAAATATAAGACAAGGGGTCTCATCACGAGCCAGCTTGTTCAGTTTAATTATAACTATTGAATGGCATTGTTATCAACTGGCTACACAATGGCTCTTAAAAATTGAAAAAATAAATAAAAGACAAAAACATGAGATAATGTGTCTTATGAATTTATCTTTTAAAAAGTCATAATCTTAGTTGAATGGGACAATGAATAGTTAATGGTTAAAAGGTAACCCTGTCGAGACTATAAACGTTTGCAGGCAGCAGAGGCAATACCTATGACAATAGAGTATATTATAAAACCAAACTTGGAAAAATCCACTTACTTCATTATTAATACCAATCAAAGCTTAAGATAACCCAAAATGTTTTTATTCTCAAGAAACTAGAAATAAATTGTTAATAATTTTTATTCTTTTTCATAAGTTAGATTTTATTTTTGATTATCCAAGGATAGTTTTCATTATCTTTAAAAATCTTTACTTACTTAAAATATAGTATTCATTTTATTTTTCAGAGATAACTGGTTCTTTCAGTGAATCGCCAATTGTTGTACTATACAACAACTCTCCCTTTTTCTTAAAAAATTTTAGAAATAAAATTCATTTAGAAATAGAGTCCCTTTCTCTTTTTATAGAAATAAAAGACTTAGAAATAAAGATTCATTGTTTTGAAAAAACTCATCTTTTGTTTACTAACCAAATACAACATTCAAAACTTCCGATCCGATCCAATATAGAAGGCCTTATCATAAAAAACAAATCAAGTTTAAAAGTCCAATCGCAATCGGAGAATCGGAGAAAACCCTTAAAAGAAGTTTCATATACTTATTTCAAATCCTTCGATGCGATTAGTTCGATCGGAAATCTTCAATCGCTAAGAGTTTAAATTGTTTATTTGTATAACTTCCGATGCGATGTGGCCAGTCGCAATCGAATAATCAGGATATTCTTTAATAAACTCTTTACGGTCAATTGAAATTCCCCGATCCGACGCGCGTTATTACAATAAACGCTTTCAAAAGAAAATCAAACATTTGTTCGTTTAAATTTTATATGGTAAACCCCACCATTAGAAATCGGAAAAGTTTTCAATCGGAATCGGCCAATCGAGAAAAACGTATTGTGATGTTTATGTGCCATTGGAAAACTTTCGATGCGATTGATAGATGTCATTTATTACATGCGAAAAGTTCAGAATGGATGAATATTTTAATATTTCACAAGCACCAAATCTCTGTTTGTACGAGGGCATTCAATAACAAATCGAATGAATATTGTTAATGATTTGGTTTTTAATACGTTAGTGTGACCCAAAAGGAGCATTTACGCGGTATACGAAACAAATAAATGAAAAATCATAAGTTCATAAATCATCCCGTTTAAGTTGCTTGTTTGTCATGACTGAGAGTTTATTGTCTTGCAGAGCCAAAGAACACTAAGCCCTTTCATTCACAGACAAAGGGAAGCAATAGCAAACACAGAAATGTCGAAGAGAGCGAGAAGAACCAAGACTGCTGTTCCAGTTAAGTTTGTTGAGACTCCTACGGTTCCAAAAGAAAAGCCCACAAAACTAAGATTAGCCACAGATACATCATGCCAGGGGCTTGGGAGAATGACGTGGGAAGGAGTCTACAACCTATTGGAAAGAGAAAACCCCAAGGTCACAGTGGAAAAGGCATCGGTTCCAGATGAAGATAGCTCAGATTCCGACTCTGAGATCACTGAAAAATCACTTGCAAATTCATTTTTACATCGAATTGCAGCCAGAGCGAGCATCATGCCTTATTATGATGCAATTCGATGGGTTATTGACAGTGTGAAGATACAAGACAAAACGTTTGTTTCAGCATCTGGAGTGTCTTTTGGCTCGTTTAAAGCAGAAGACCTAAAGGCAATGTATCACCTTCCAGACCCGCAGAAGGTGTATAACAAGGAGTTTATCAAAGACTTTGTTGATAATAACAAAGTCCAATCTGACCCTATCAGAGATTGGAAGAAAAATCCAGAGAAGCACCGAAATGAAGCGTCCGGTATGTATTCTGTAGATTCCCTTTTACCTCCGTATTGCTATGCCGCTGCCATGATGTGTAGATTATTTGGCAATGATAATTCAACTAGGTTTTCTATACAAATGGTCCCATTAATCCTAGCTGCTGTCAATTCCGACATCATGGATTGGGCTGTTATTCTTTCTGATAGAATGGCCAATAGGATACTTGAGTACAGACAAGAAAAAACCGCTGGAAATTCCACTCCCTTTTTCTTTTGTGCCTATATTCTTGATGCTCTTTGTTTTAATTCCGAGTTTCCCTTATTTGGATGGAAATGGACACTCCCAAAGACCCTACCCCAATTCATATTTATCATAAACTGCTTTGGAAGGTTCATTTCCAAGATAATGTATATAGAATCTGCCATGGTTTCCTTATCCTTGTTTTCCAAACCATTTTTAATCGCTTCCCTCCTAGATTCTCTGATAAAGCTAAGGCCGACTTATCTGCATTAGGAGATTGGTTTGGGGAGGAGAAATTTACATACATCAGGGTTTTTGGTAGTATTGTGGAACCACATGTTCTTCCTCTTATTGTTCCAGACAAACTTTTTGCTCAAGAAATTTCCTATCAATTAACAGTTGAAGGAATATCCAGGTCTTTAAATAACAGTAAGAAGAGAATGTGGCCTCAATTCCCATTCAATTGTGGTCAATTTACTTTGAATGACTTCAAGCATGTTGAAAAAGAAGTAGCCAAGATAAAAGGTTGTAAATTTGCGACCATTCCTGGAAGACAATATGATCCGCGACAAATAGCCTTTAATGTTACTGCTTCAGTTTCAATTGCTCGATTTGAGCATGAGCCAGATCCGTTTGATGATTTGTTTGTTTCGTTGGATAATTTTCCTCAAATTTATGATTTAGCCAAGTCTAAATTCCAAAAGGAGGAAATGAATAAATTTTTGTTATTCAGAAGTCAGAGATTGTTAAGAGTTCCTCTGGACCAACTAAGAATTCCAACACAAGGGTCAGAGACAGAAGGTACATCTAGCAAAACGCCAATAGAAACATCTACTGTTAAAGTCATTACACAATCGGCTGTTAACCAGCCAACTGTACATACTCAAAAGGTGGTCACTGTTGGCAAGCCTGATGCTCAAAAGGGAAATACTGATGATAAATCCGATCAAAATACTGGTCAGCAGTCTACTGCTCAAACAACAGAAAAATGCACAAGTACTGATGATGATGTGCATAATCAAAAAGGTGGATCGGATAGCAAAACCATTGAGCAGAAAACAGATACAGGGAAAGCAGACATGCAATCAGGAGGAAAAGAAACAACTAAGGAGATTAAAGATTCTGCTGATCTTAATCTTTCTTCTCAGTTATTGAAACAATATGATCAATTCGCTCAACAACTGGGACTGCAAGATAAAGATAAAGAGCAAATAGAGCAGGATGTTGAAATCATTCCTGAACATCCGACAGGGCAGATTGTATTGAAGGTCGAGGAGATCCCTCCTTTAGATGTATTTTACAGCCCCAAACATAAGGCTGTTGTTAGAAGACAAAGAAAAAGAAGGAAGACAGAACCGGACATGTTTTCTACTCCATCGGAAGAGTTTATGAATATTGTTTACAAAAACAATGAGGTGAATCCATCCGAAGACCTCACAAAATTGTCCCAGTATGCAGGAGCTTATAGTGCTGAGACAGTGGATAAAGTTGTAGAAGTTTCTCAGATGATAACTCAGAAAGATCTCCATATAGCTTCACTTGAAGAGCAAGCTAAGGAAAGTCAGCAACAGATTACTCAATTGCAACAACAAATACAAAATCAGACACTCAGGTCCAAAGAGTTGGAAAAACAGCTTGCTGAAGAAAAGAAGAAAGTTGATGAGCAGCTCTTAGGCAAACAACAACAACTGAATGAAGAAATTTCCAAGTTACAAAGTCTGTTACAAAATGAGAAAAATGCAAAGATTGTACAAGAAAAGGAATTTCAAACAACTTTGGATAAGTTTAAAGATTTCCTGAAGTTAAGTGAATTCAAATCAGAAGCCCTTGAGGCTAATAAACTATTGTCTCAGCAATTGAATGAATTTTGTGCAAAGCTATCACAGGCAGAACCTTTTTGTGATATTACCTCATCTTTGATCCAAAATGTTATTACTCTCAGACAAGAAATAGATGATGCTGATGAAAAGATTTCCGAATTTCTCAATTGGCAAGATACAGAAAAAGGAAAAGAAGCCAATCTTCCTAGAATAGAGCAAAGACACAAAGAAGTCTTGTTTACAGAATGGGAACATCAAATAATGAAAGCTGAGAGAGCAATATCAAGGGCCAGGAGTATGATGAATAATATCACGCAATTCATAAATGACAGCTTGTACTCAATCAATCTCATTTCAGACTGTGTTCCTGGCAGTTTGCCTAAAGTGAAAGAAACTGAAAACAGATGGAGAGAAGAAATGGTGAAGAAAAGTCAACAAATCAACAAACTTCAAACAATATCCTGGGACAATATGTGGACTCATTTAATCAAACCAAACAATCAACAAATGGCTATCAAATTCCTTTCAAGTGCTGTCGATTGTTTGATTCCAGAATTTTCCGATGCCACTTATGCTGGACAGCTGCATTCCAAGATGAGTCATCCACCGAGACTCCAAGATATGTTGAAGATTTGCAACTTGGCTTCATCAAGCGAGAGAGAAAAACAATGAATCAGTTTCATTCAAGATAGCCTTTCAGTTTTTAATTTGATAGATTGTAGCAGTAGTAGTAGGATTTTGTTATGTAATTTCTTATTTAAATCCCTCTCATGCATTTAGAGAGGGATTTGAAGTTGTAATATTTTTTGGACTTGGAGCTAACATTTCTGTACTCCATTTCTTATTATATTTTATGAAGGATCACATCTGGTGATTTTTGTGCTGAAATTATCTTTGAAGTGTTGCATTTCTGTACCTTTGGATTTAATTTTACATTGGAGTTACTGGATCAGAGTATCACATTTCATTTGACAGTCTTCAAGATGAATGAGGTATTTCTATCTGTTCACTGTTGATTTTCTTTGTTATATGGTATTCGCTTGAAGAATTTGCTATCATTTATATATTTGGTTTTCATAACATTTCCTTTTATATATCATTTCTGAGTATAATTGAAATGTTATCTTTTATAAGCATATATAGATGGTATACAATGATGAATACAATATGCTAATATAACTCTGTTTAATTTCTTAAACAAAGTTATCTTTATTTGTTTCTGCACATTTCAATTTGATTAATAATACATTTTCATGGTTATTATTAGATTGAAACAATCTTAAGTTGTATTCACATATAATTACCCGGGTTAATATTAGAATTTCTTTATCAGTATTTAGCTTAGATTAGATAGTTTTATTTTAGTTAATTTAGTCCCATTTCCACCATCCAATCCAATCCACTTAGTTACAAGGAAACTGGTCCTTTAAATCCAGTCGGAGCCACCATTCCAAACGGAAAAGGAGCTGTCTTAAGGTCCCGACTGGGTGGTTTTCCCCAATGTTTGAAGCAGAGATTTTCTAGGTTTAACAGGTACCAAGGTTACTTGGGAGCGGGAGAAAAAACACGGAGCGGGAGTGGGAGCGCCATTTTTAGAAGCTTCTGGTCCGGAGCGTTTTTGGGAGCGTTTTTTTTTTTTATATATATATTTTATATTTTTTATATTTTGATGCATATATGTCAACAAAAACATATAGAATGATGAATTAGACATAAAAAACATAAAAACATAGATTGAATCATATAACATCAATCATCTAGAAGTTATAATCTTCATCAAACACGCCCACAAGTTGGAAACATACAACATATTGACTCTTGAGTCTCGCGAATCATCAATTTGAAGGTTTCAAGCTTTCAAAATTCAATATATAACATTTATCATCATTGATATATAACATTTATCATCATTGATTTCAAATTTCAATATCTAACATTTATCATCATTGATTTCAAAATTCAATATACATTTATCATCATTGATATATAACATTTATCGTCATTGATTCTTTGATTTCAAATTTCAATATATAACATTTATCATCATTGATATATATTATTTATCATCATTGATTAATTGATTTCAAAATTCAATATATAACATTTATCATCATTGATATTATATAACATTTATCATTTTTGATTCATTGATCACCATATAACTTTCATGAAGCATCATATTCATAATTCATAATGACTTGTAAACTTATAAATGCCAACTTCAAAGTTTTACCTTTCAAATTCAAACTTCAAACTTAAATTGTCATTAAATATATGAAAGAGTCAAGTTTCAACTGTTCAACTGTCAACAACAATTAGAAAAGACTAGTAAACAACAAATCTATTTTATCTACTGGCTGGCCCCTTGCCACGCCCACGAGAAATGTCTAATTTGTGCGAGTCACGAGGAAATGGTGGTCTTCTAGTACTCTCAGGAGTACCACGACCATGACTAGAAGGTGGAGGCTTGATCTGCAAAGGAACAATAGTGTGATATCGAGAACTGGCACTGGCACCCGCACTGCTACCAGTAGATGGTGGGACTAGCCCTGTGTGTGGCGGTGCTGCTGATGCTTCATCATCATCCTTAAAAAGTTCTGCTTCCAATTCTTCCATATGTATCGTGCTGTCCTCCAAATTATCATCCTCTGGGTTGTTGTCCCAGAGTCTAGACTCTGTATGATTGATCCTCATTTGCCCGATCACAGTAATGGTCAACAACCTCAAGTTGTAATGCACATAAACCAAGCTTTCAGCTTGGTTTTCATTTAGCTTGTTTCTTCTTACATTGTGTATGAAGCTGTAGGTGTTCCAACACCTCTCTGCAGAAGAAGTGTTCACAACCTGTGAGAGAACTTTTTTAGCCAACTTTGGAAAAAGTCCCATGCCACCATATGCTTCCCACCATGTGAGAGCATCAAATCTGTCCATGTGTTCCATTGCATGGAAAGAACCAAAGTTAGCAGTGCAACTGAAGTATTTGCCTAATTCAAGGCGCAATCTAGCACACTCCTCCCTGTCAGGTACCAACTTGTCCAATGCCTTCATGTACCCCTCTTGTACTTTTGGATTTGTGTGAGCATAGTTATTAAAACTGGAACCGGTGACTGGACCGGTGGACCTAATGAACCGGGTTTCTAATTGGAACCGGTCTAACCGGGAGCGGTCAGATCTCAATGAACCGGTTTTAAAAAAAATACATTAAATAATTATTTTTTTTATAAAAAAAACTATTTTTAAGATTTGCAACCATGATTCCAAGCCAATAGAGACAAAATATGCAAAGTTTGCTCATTTATATACCATGCAAAGGTGAATATATCAAAATGGCACCGAGTGCAATACATATCATCGAAAAATACATAAGCAATGAGGCTCCAAATGGCCCATAAAGTCCAAAAACAATGCTACAAGCTATGATGCCATTAGCCTAATACAAGACTACATATTAGTGATCAACAACATGATCACTCCTCATCATGATCAAAATCATCACCACTACTAGACAAGGGATCATCAACATGAGCTACATAAATAATATGGCTCAAAGTTTGAGGACTCCTAAAACTCCTCTACAATTTTAGTAGTAGTAGTAGCAAAAATAGACATCAAAACTACAAATCACTGAGCAACATGGTCTCTCATGAAACTCATCATTGATTCATCACTACTAGAAATGGGATCATCAACAAGAGATACATAAACATCATCTAGCTCAAAGTCTTCAGACTTGGATTGCTCAACCTTATAACATGATAGAAATTGAAAATTTTTAACATGCCTAACCAATGATTTTGGTTTGAGTGAAGGGTTCATCTCCTCAACCTTAAAATGCGGTAGAAAAAGATTAGCATGCCTAACCAATTGTTTTCCTTTGATTGAAGGGTACATCAAGGTTCTTAAAGGACTTCATGCTCTTGATCAAATGCCAATATCATACCCTTACACATGATAGAATCAAATGGAAACATTGCAAATTCCCAAACCATGAAACCCTGAAAACCATTAAGTCTGTTGAATTTTGAGTGAAACCTAAAATTCTAGTTTTTCCATATAAAATCCAATGAGGTCGAAACCACTCTTAAACATCCAGAGTCATTTCATGGTAATGTTAAAAATTTAAGTAAAAGGATGAAAATGAAAAATAAAGGAAATGCCACTTTTACTTTAAGAATCTCCCGAAGTGTTTTTTAAACGCCGGAAGCGCTCATGGAGCATTCGCTCCCGAGCGTTTTCGGAAATGCTCCCGAAAAGGTAGGGAGCGTTTTAACAGGTTTGGAAACGCGCTCCCGAAAACGCTTCCTGAGTCCCGAAAACGCTTCCGAGCGCGTTTCCGAACGCTCCCGCACGAAGCGCGTTTCAGGAGCGGGAACGAGGGGGGGGGGACGCTTTCTCGCAACCCTGCTTGGTACTGATGCTGATCCCAAAATTGTGAAATTGTCCAAGAAAGTCCCAAAGGAATATAAAGAGCTCTACCAAAAATTATTCCAGTCATACAAAGATGTGTTTGCATGGTCTTATCAGGACCTAAAAACTTTTGACATCAGCATCATGCAGCATAAAATTCCACTAAAGGGAGATGCGAAACCACATAAACAGAAGCTTAGACAGATAAATCCCCTGCTGCTTCCATCCATTGAGAAAGAAAATAAGAAATTGTTAAAGGCCAAAATCATTGTGCCATTGAGGTACTTTGAGTGGGTAGCAAACCTAGTCCCTGTCCGGAAAAAGAATGGAGAGATAAGGCTATGTGTTGATTTCCGAAATTTAAACCGAGCATCCTTAAAAGATAATTATCCACTGCCCAAGATGGATCACATTCTACAGAAAGTGGTGGGAGCTTCCCGGATGTCGATGATGGATGGATTCTTTGGTTACAATCAGGTGGTTGTACTACCAGAAGATCAGGAGAAGACTAACTTCACCACAGCATGGGGTACGTTTATGTATGCCAGGATGCCTTTCGGGTTGATTAATGCAGGGGCCACTTTCCAAAGGGCCATGGACATTGCCTTTGTTGGGGAGCAAGATAAGTTTGTGGTGGTCTATCTGGATGATATCATTGTGTTTTCAAAAGATGACGCAGAGCACATTGAACACTTGCGTAGAACTTTCGAGAAGTGCAGAAGGTACGGTCTCTCTCTCAATCCACAGAAGTCATTGTTTGCATTGGAAGAGGGTAAGCTTTTGGGACATATTGTGACCAAAGATGGGGTAAAAATAGATCCTAGGAGAGTAGAAGTTATAAATGGCATTTCTCTCCCCAGAAATAAAAAGGAGGTGCAGGTGTTCCTAGGGCGCATTAACTTTCTGAGAAGGTTTATCCCTAACTATGCAGAGATAGTTAGACATATAACTGACATGCTGAAGAAAAATAACGAGGTGAAGTGGTCCCAGGAATCACGAGAGGCCTTTTCCAGGATAAAAAACGCCTTTGCAGAAGCCCCAGTGCTAGCTGGACCAGACTATGCCAAACACTTCATGATTTTTTCATTTGCATCGCCTCATACAGTGGTAGGAGTTTTATTGCAGAAGAATGAAGAGGGGTATGAGCAGCCCATCGCTTTCTTCAGTCAAGTGCTCCGTGATGCAGAGTTGAAGTACAACATATTAGAAAAACAGGCTTATGCTCTGGTGAAGTCTCTTAAGGCATTTCGTATGTATGTCTTGCAATCACATATCACTGCGTTTGTGCCTATAGCAGTTGTGAAAGACATCCTTATCCAAGGAGATAGCGAAGGAAAGAGAGGGAAATGGATTGCCAAAATACAAGAATATGAGCTAGAAATTCGCCCTACCAAACTGATTAAGGGACAAGGATTAGCCAAAATCCTGTTTGAATCAAAATGTCAGGCTCTGGGTATAAATTTGTCCATGATAGCAAATGAGGAGTCTGAGAAGAAGGAAGAGCAACAGGGAGTAGAGATAGCTACTCAGAAGACGCATATGAAGTATCTCATCAGCTCGTGGTACAAGGAGATCGTGGAGTATCTTTTGACACTCAGTTGCCCTCCTAGCTGTGACAAAGCTAAATACAGAACACTAAGGTTGAGATCACAGAAATTCGTTATTGCCAATGGTCGGCTGTACTGGCGAGATCCTTCAGGCATTCTGCTCCTGTGCCTCACACAGGACGAGGTAGAAAATATATTAGCCGAATTTCATGAAGGGATCTGTGGGGGTCATTATAGCTGGAGGGCCACTGCTCACAAAATCCTGAAGGCTGGTTTCTACTGGCCCAAACTCTTTGGAGATGTGTTTGCCCGGGTCAAAGCTTGTGAGAAATGCCAAAAATTTGTTGAAAGACAGAAGTTGGCACCTCTGCCCATGATCCCTGTTCACGTGGACGAACCATTCCAGCAATGGGGGATTGACTTTATCGGTGAAATACATCCTCCGTCGAGTGGTCAACACAAGTGGATATTAACTGCTACAGATTATTTCACAAAGTGGGTGGAGGCTATACCCACGAGGAATGCAACAGATACTGTGGTAATGAAATTTATGGAAGAAAATATTATATCTAGATTTGGCTGCCCTGCCAAGATAGTGACCGACAATGGCTAGGCCTTTAAGTCTGCAAAGTTTGTTAGTTTCTGCCAGCAGTATAACATTGCGTTGGGTCACTCCATGGCCTATTACCCCCAAGGAAATGGCCTGGCAGAGTCTTCAAATAAGACCCTAGTGAGAGCACTGAAAAAAGCTATCAATGAAAATCAGAAAAATTGGGACTCCCAGTTGAAATTCGCTCTATGGGCCAACAGGATCACCAGCAAGAGATCCACCGGGAAGTCCCCATATGAATTAGTATATGGGAGGGAAGCAGTATTCCCTGTACAGTTAGCTTTACCAGTAGCCCGATTCATGCAAGAAAGCCAAGAAGAACCTGATGATGTGACCAGGAGAATCAATCAGCTGGTAGAGTTAGAAGAAACACAAAACCAGGTAAGTCAGAGGCTAACTGAATACCAAGATAAGATGAAGGATCTTTTCGACCAGCATGCCAAGGACAGGAAGATGCAGGTTGGGGATTTAGTGCTCAGATGGGATATTCAAAGATTTGATAAGGGGAAACATGGTAAATTTGACCCACTATGGTTTGGCCCTTTTAAAATTGTGGAGCAAGGGGGCAACAACACATTCAGGTTGGAAAATTTATAGGGAGACTTACTTGATGCCCCTGTAAACAGTCAGTTCCTCAAACCTTACTTCTAGTTCTGATTCAGGCCAAGAGAGCCTGATGTATTATACTGTACATTAGTTATTTGCTTTCATCTTTGTTTGAATGATGTTTGTTGTGATGAATCATGAAGAGAAAAATAAAAAGTGCTGAAGAGTGGTGTCCACATGGAAGATTAACAAGTGGTCTGCGAAGTTCTCGACACGCCCAAAGATGAACGTGCCGCCCCCAGGTGGAGCCAATGTTGATTATATAGTTTACTTTTAATATTTTTATGGTTTGCCGTGAGTAGCAAAGCATCGAATGGCATTACTCGTGGTGAATTTTTAAGTGATGGCTAGAAAGAAACAATGCTAAGCTAAGTCACGTGGCCGAATAATTAAGTGCATGTCTATAAGGGGGTGGAAAGACGTAAATGTTTTGAACATGAAACAAATAAAGGTATGGTATAAAAAGTTTAAAGCAGAGAGTATTATAACAGAGCCCGCCTCTACTTTATGCACGTTGGTACGAGTCTTCGCATGTGCTATTCCGGGGGGGGTCACGGAGTGGAGGAGGGTGGTAGAGCCATACCCCCGAGGAATTGTGGTGACGTGTCACAGGGTCGACACGATGTAAGGGTTATATGGGGAGTAAAGCGCAGGTCTTAAAGCTGTCGCGCTGTGTATTTCACGTTCCACGAAGAGTATGTTTCGAGAACAGAGTTGCTTACGTGGCAGAAAGGTAAGGTAAAGTCCTTAGGTGAATTGATACCGAGGCTCGTACCAGTATTAAACCCGACACGCAGTGACCACCTACCTGCAGTTAAATGCCAATCCCTATGCGCTGCGTGCTCCATTGTCAATGTCCTTACGATTCTCACCCCACTTGCTTCACCATTCTGCCTTTTCCCAAGAATCCTTAGTTCTATATAACGGTCCCCCGTCTTTTACTGCAGTAAAACTTTCAGGTACTCGGCTACGGTATAAACTAAAGTGGGAGCCTAGTGCCAGGTCCACCCAGTGACTGTCAGTACCCCTTGCGTCGCTTTCCTGAGCAGATTTCTTACTGCACATGTATTCCGTCCCTCATACCCCCTCTGGTTTCCTTTTGTTATTAAAAGTTTTCATATCAGTCATGGGAAAGGTCACCCCCAAGAAGACAAAACCAGAGACCCCTCAGGTTCGTGAAACAAGAAACCCTCTAGGGTTTGAACCTTTCTTAGACTTGCAAGCCGAAATCTGTGACCTGCAATACCCATTTCCCATCAGCAGTATCAAACCTGAGCTTTTTAGAAGACATGTTGAAAATAGGGATAGATATTGGGTGGTTTTATCAGGTCTATACCGTCAAATTACCCCTCCAGTTTATCCAGTGGTCGAGTTTATCTGCTGGCTTAGAGATGCCTACGACGAACGTTGAGGCATGTTTATCTCGGCTCAAGGGAAGAAAATATTTTCTCTTTCCCCCGACATTATTAGAAAATCCCTTCGTTTTCCCTCTAGCGTGAACTACATCAGTTTCAACGAAATGACTTTAACCCCTCAGTTTGCAAAATTGCCATGGGAAAAACAAGGAAATTTCATCTCTTCCATAACCGACAACCAGACCACATCCCTTCCTTCTGCAAAACCTTTCCCTTTGAGTTTGTTCAAAGAAGAAGTGCAGCCCATCCTCGCTCTCATCGCAGGTCTATTGGGTGTGGACGGTTTGGGGCAAACCTCCATGGCATGTGTCGCTTTCTTATGGTTATAATGTCTCAAACGGGGGTAGTTCTGGATATTCCTGGTTTCCTGGCCTACACCATTCAGACCCAGTTCCAAGAACTCTTAGAAACTGGCCGCTTCTGCTTTTGCTCTATGGTTTTCTACCTCTTCCTTTATCAGCATGCTGATAACTTTGAAGGTTTGGGTTTAGATAAGGTGAATAAGGTAAATTCTCAGCCCAGACCAATTTTTGACTAAAGATTTGCAACACACCAGTTACCAAACGGGGTGGGTTATTCCAGATTTCTAAATGAGTTCATGCCTATTGCGTACACTATCATCCACGACTCTCCCTCACCTAGGGTTTTTCCTGAGATGAAGAGATGGTTACAAGCTAGTCAAGCCCAAAGTACTAGGGATTGGTACCTGTTTGATAACTACACCGAAATTTGAGTTTATGGAGCTGAAGTTCCCCCCCCTATCAGTTGCTTGTGTTCCCTACCCAGTGGATTTATGCTTTGGAGTACATTCGGCAGACCCTGAAATCTGACCAACTCCACTTCCTCCCTGCAAAAAAGGGGGTTATCCTTAAACTTCCCATTACCATTGGCCCTTTTGTTGTCAATTCAAGGCACGCCCTCCCCATCGTTGAGAAGTTGCTTCAAGAGATGGATTTTAGACAAGGGAAAGTCTGGCCCTACGATCCGAGGGGCATCATCTCTAACAGAAGGAGAAGGAACAAATCAACTCCTTATGTGCATGAAACGAGACCGTTCATAGAATGGAGGGCTAATCTTGAAACTTGGCCTTTGCTTTTGCAGATGGAGACAGATTCATCTGCGACAGCGGAAAAGGCAGAGGCAGCTTCAGGAAGAGAAGCTGGTAAAGGTCTAGAAGCGGAAGAAGCAGGTACGTCAGGAGCAGGTTCTCCCCCTCATAAAAGGCAGAAAATAGTGACAAGTGAAGCAGAAGTTATAGGGGAAGAACAGTTGCTCAAACCGGAAATACCATATGGCAAACCTAATGAGAGCAGGATAGGGCTCAAGGTGTTACGTCTTCTGACTACTTAGAAGTCTCATAGGCTATCAGAGCTGACACTTCACAGTTCGCAACCGAAATAAGCCTGAAAGCTAGAGCCATCAGAGATAAGTATAGGACCGAGCTAGAAGGATTTGTAGAGAAATACCATACTCGAATTTTAGCCTCGATGAACCTGAACACAGAACATCTAGTGATGGCCATGGCTGAGGCCATTTTGGACCTGGATGTAGGTACTACCAGTTACAGAGTGCTAGAGTACGCAGTCGACATGTCAAAGGTGATAGCAATTGATAAATACAACCTATTTCAGTTGTTTGGTGATATGTTAAAAGACGAAGTGATGCGGCTTACGATCACTTTAAAAAAGTTGGAGAGCAAGCATGCCCAAGTGAGGGAGAATTTCAGAAAAGAACAGGTAAATTCCTGTGCCCTCGCGAATCAAATACGTTCTCTCCAGGATTCGATTAAAGGAAAAGAGACTGGTGAAGCCAATCCACAACATCACCTTATCGAGGAATTGCAGAAAGAAATGGCATCCCTGAAACGCAAGATTAGCATATCGGCCTCCCATCATGTACAAACAGCCGAATTAGCCCAAGTTGAGAAAGATAAAGCAGACTTGGCCGATTCTCTTGCAAAGGAGAAGGAAGAAAAAGAAAAGATAGCAGAAGAGATGGCTGTTCTTCAGGGCAGGCTAACAGCATTACAGACGACTTGGGATACACATAGTTGTGCACAACCGCCAGCCCAACCGGAAAGTAGTTCGCTGTCCGAACAATTGACTACAGCAGTGGCTACAAACGATGCATTAGAGAAGCAGGTTTCTACAACGAGACTAAGAATCAGTGAGCTGGAAGCTGTTCTGGTCGAAAATTCCAAAAGGATCGAGGCTATGTGGAAGGAAGTCGAGTAGGGAAAAAAGGAGAAAGCTGACCAGCAGAAGACCATCGACGAACTCAACAGTTGCCTGAAAGGTAATATCACCCTCAGGGATGCTAGACGAATAATCTGGTCAGAAATTATCGCGGCGGTAAAAGGGCATTGGGATTTTCTAAAAGTCATCGAAGAAAAAGTCATCCGTGCTTTATCTCAGAAGAAAGCTTCATGAGGGGAACACTGAGGTATCCAGCAGAGCACAACACACAAGAAGTTATATCTCTTTATTGAAAGGGCTGAGGTCTAAAGATGTGGAGAAGCATGGTATAGCAAGCAGGATCAAGGAGGCCGTTGAATGTCAAAAAATAATTGATAAAGACTCTGCCCGCACTATAGCTTCAAGAACCTTGGAAAATGTGGTAGTTAATTTGGATCAATTTGAAATGATTTGAGCCGAGATCATAGCGGCTGGGCTTCCATCATGCTGGGGTCCTACTCCTATCGTGTTACTGCCATTACCAACATATGAGGCACGTCTCAAGGAGGAGATGAACCGGACAGATGTAGTTTCAGATAAATCCACCCGGCTGAAAGCCGAGCTTATAGTTTCAACACTCCACAGGGAATTTTCCCTCCTGCACCTGGTAAAGCACAAAATTCCCACTAATGCAAATTTCGATGATCTCACTGAAGCTTATATCAGAGTGGAAGGTTTTGCGTCAATGCCTGAACCCGCAGCAGACAGTCAGCAAAGGTGCACCTAGTATGCCAACCTATTGGCCAGCTCATCAGCCAATGTCTCGCCCCCTGTTTCAGCAACCGCATCGACTCCATCGCACCAGTGAATGTTGTTAATTCATGATTCGGCCCTAGTGGCTTTTACTTCTACCTTACTTTGTTACTTTTAAATTTCGAGTGGAATTCACATTTCACTCCTGCATTTTACTTTCTGTTAAAAACTGTTTTTTAATACTTTTGTTTTGAAACGGCCGTGAGCCTAACTGTAAGTGATTAGATGCCCCCATTCCTCATCATGAATTTTGGTTATTTTTTATTGAGACCTCAAATTGATTACTAGCACGCGGGGTCCCAAAAATATCTTCTCGCTCATGTTTCTGAGGATTCTATATAAGCAGCAACCAAATAGGAAAAAGGGTTCTAGAGTTTTTGAAGAATATGCTATGAAAGAGTTTTTGTATGCATTTTGTCGAAACTTTAATATAAATGTGAAGAGCCCGTTGGGTCTCAGTGATGAGGAGTTCCATCTTAAACGAGGATTCTGGTCTTTGTGCTTTATAGTTTGTAACTCTTCCTTATGTGTTATAGCATAATTGTTCATTTCATTATATCCACTGCTCTTGTATCATGTTTTGGAATGCGAGTAGCTCACTGGTTTTGGTATGAATTTATCATAGCTGATACTTATGCTAAAACCTGTCTAGCACTTTAAATATGGCTCAGTCATGATATGCTGTTTCATTTTCCACTTCAACCATACTTCTTCCATATTAACTGCGATGGGATGATATTTTTAAAATGTTATTGTCATGTATGGATTCTTATTATCATAAGCCCATCACATGTTAATATGTGCTTCTGAATTTCATCTCATTAACAGTTAGTATTCTCTCTATATTTCATACACAACAAATGCCTTCTGATTTTTCATCTTTGTGAAGTATTTTTAGAATCCATCCCTCCTTATAGAAAGCTGCCTTTGAATTGTCTGATACATTTATATTGAGAATTCACACTTTGCCTCTGCAGTATCGCTTTCTTTATGCTGAACTTATGAGTATTCTGGTTCCATCTACATTGAATTTTCCTGTTAAACTTGAAATAGCCCAAGAGCCTTGTTCTAATAACTATCCATGTTATATCATATGCTCCTTGCTATATAAGATGTCCTAGGAACTGGTCTTTCACAACTCAAGGCTGTCTTTAGGGTTGACAATAGTACCGATCCATGAGGTGGGCTCCTCAAGGATCCTGCCCAACTGAAGTTCAAGATGAACTACAGTTCTATGTCACCCCATTTCTCTCCTCGGGAAGCGTGGGTACTCATAGCGAACTCATCTTGTTCGATCTTTGCAGCTGCAACTTTCGAATCATGCTTCTCATCCTTGTCAATTTTCTTCAAAGGACACTGTGATGCAAAGTGGCCCATCTCATGACATTTGAAGCTTTTTACCTTCGAGACATCTCTCTTTTGTCTCTGTTGCCCTTTTGATGGTAGGGTTGCATTCTCCTCCTCCTACTGACTCTTAGATCCGCTTCCGCTGCTACCGTCAATCTTGCACTTGACTAGATCTCTTCTCAGCTCTTTCGCCTGAAGTGTTGGCCTCATCTACTCCCAACTAGGAAGTGTAACCCTACCCAAAATGCTTTGGACAAAAACTTGCCACCCCTCCATGACTGTGTTAAGGGCTAGCCTCACCATATTTGACGAAGGTGGGGTGGATCGCACGATTGCCAATTGGTCTCGAATCTCCTGAAGTATTGTAAGGAACGAAGCAATGCGCTCCCTCTTCTGCATCTGGATCATCCGGGGCTTCTGTTCCAAGTACATCTTCTGCTGCTCGGAAGTTCTTTTGTATAACGAGGACAAGGCTTCCCACATCTCCCTGGTGGTGTTCTTGCCAGCTACATGAGAGACTATGTGATCCTTGATACCATCATTCTCTTGGCCTTTGCCATATCGGACCAATACTTCTTAAGTTTATCTGGATCTGAAGGTACAACAACTACATTCAACACGAACGTCTTCAGATCGTATTCATCCAGAAGGAATTGGATCCTTTCTTTCCAGATTACGTAGTTGGAGGAACCTTGCAACCGGTCCTGATCTCTAACAACTGTCGAACAACTGTCGAATTACCATCTCAGCCGAACAACTGTCGAATTGCTCTTTCTTTCTCCCCCTCTGTGTAGCATTAGGTAGGCTTTCACACTCCTTCTGGAGCTCGTAGATCTACTGCTCAGATCTTGGAAAAATGTTGAATTCCTCGGCTAGGAGCTCACTGAGGAAGAATTCCCCACTATGTGCTCTTTTATTTCTTCTGACGCTTTTATGCCTGGCAACTACTTGTAGAAAAAATGCGTCCCTTTGGCTTTGCGTAGCTCCCTCTGCCTCGGAAAAATCTCAAACCGGAAGTCCTACCTCTTTATCGACTCACTCAGAGAGAGAGACAACCTCGAAAAATCAGTCGTTATGGCTAGAACTGCGCAATCCCCTTGGCGATTCGATTTGCTGCTGCTGCAGCAATTTGGCCTTCACTTCCAGCCTCAGATCTGGTCTTCCTATGTCACATCAAATGCTTTGATACCATGTGAAATTCCTAGATTTGACAATCTTAGGAATCCTATTGCAACAATATGAGTTTACTTCTCTTATTATGTAAATTACATTTACAAAATTAAATTCATAATGAATTATTGAAGTAACTACCAAAGTAGCTTGCACTTAATTAAATATGATTTCGAAACAAGAAAACTGAGCAAGAAATCAATCACACATAGGACACCATTTTGGACTAAGTTCCCAGAAAAACCCAATGCAGGAAAACCGGTGTAGCAGATATGAGGGTTTGTATTATCAAGTAGTAGCAATTTCTGAATACATCTCTTAATACCTCGAGGGTTATTCAGTTACAGAGATAGAAATATTGGCAGAAAGAATTGTGAGAATACCTCACTCAATCATTGGAAATCCGACTGATTTGGTCATTGGAAAAGTTGCCCCTGGAGGTCTCTGCGCAGTCACTGTGTAGGCCCTGCGTCACCCTAGCAATGGATTGATCCGACTCTCGGAATCACAGATCTTAGCCTCCCGATCTCACATCCCGGCTTTCGGCTTCTAGATCAGTTCCGATAGTGAAATCTAGGAAACCCTCTTAGCCATAGCGCAGAGCGCAGCCTCTTCGTAGCCCTGCGTGGCTCTGCGTTGGCTCTGTTGGACGTCTCTCTGCCTCCCTTTGCTGATGATTCTCCGGCTGAGAAAATCTCTCTCTAGATGCTATCTGAGCCCCTCGCTACACTCAATCACTTAGTTCTGATCTTCGTCCAAGCACTGCTCCGTCAGAAGAATTTGATCTCAAGATTCACTCCGTGTGTGTCTTTCCAAATGACCTTCAAGCTTTCCTTTATAGTCTTCTAGTTGAAAAATCAACGTCGGAGATTAGATCTCTAATCAATGGCTAAGATCATAATATGACTTGATCTTCACTTTCTAGATCATTCTCACTCTGTTTTATTAATACCTTTTAATTATTTACTTTCCCTAAGTTAGACATAAGGTCTCCATTAAAATAATTAATTTTTATAATAAAACATGGACCGACTGGAATTTTTACAAACGGTTTCTGGGTTCTTTGGAATGCCAGTGTCTAAGCCTCTCCACCTAATTTAGGGCTTAGAGCACTTTTGATGCTACCAAAAATCAGCGCATTCTTACTTATAGGGTGTTATATACATTTAATGAAAATAAAAGCTAATTGTGAATTTTTTTATAGAGAAGTTGGTTTAAAAAAGGAATTGGGAAATTTTCTTTAAATTTGTCAATATAATTTAACCTAGATTTATGTCATGAATGTTATGTGGTTGTTGTAGAAAATAGAATTGACTAGCATTTTAGGTGTATTTTTTGAAGTTTGTATTAGTGTATTTTTAAAACAACATCAACAATTAAGTCAATTTCTATTCGTGTTACCCCCAAGTTCTAACCATTCATTGATTCTTTCCATATCTAGAGGATAGGATAGCCTTCCCTCGATAGCTTTTCTCCCATAGAGGGAAAACCGACATAGCCATCTTCTCTGTAACCGTGACGGATGAGTTAGCAATTTTGAAGTAGGTTGTTCGGAAGGGTTCGTTCAACAATTTTGTCCATGTGAAAGTAAAGGAATGAAAATCATACAATGGTGCGACGAACACAAATATATTAGGCAACTTTGTTTGGGATATGGAGCAGTACTTGGACTGATTTGGGGTGATTTCGGAGGAGGGAAAATAAGAATTGTTCTATCATTCTTAACAAAGGATGCGACGATGTGGTGGAGAAGGCGAGCAAAACAAATTGTATTTGGTAACATGATAGAGTACATCACCACATGGGAGAAGATGAAGGAAGACTTGATTGCTCATTTTGGACCACAAGATGAGAATAGGGGTGTGAGAGCGAAGGTGAAGTTCATTAAGCAAACAGGGAGCCTGCAAGCACATGTGAGGAAGTATTCAAGTTTGATGTTGGAGCTTTTGGATATGGTTGAGAAGGATAGGTTGTTCAATTTTGTGATTGAGTTGCAACCATGGGCTCAAGTTGAAGTAAAGAGGCAGAAGGTTTAGTCTCTTGAAGAAGCTATCACTGCTACAGACAAACTTCTAGATTACCATGAATGCAAGACATAAGGAAAGGAGCAAGGCGAGAGGAGGAAGAAAGCAGATAAAGGGAAATAGAAGCCTTCGAAGGAAGATGGAACGAAGTCGGGTGACTTTTTGAAGGGGAAGAAACGTCTTGTGTGTTGGTTGTGCATTAAAGAGCACATGATCAAGCATTTTCCATTAATGCAGAAGGCGACAACTTTGCAACAAGTCGAGAAGGAAGCGAGAGAACATGGTTCTCGTGCATTAGGAGTTACGTAGGTTTTAGGAGCAACTACGGTGAAGGAAGCTACCTCGAAACATGATTCGGAAAGGAGGAAGCTAAATTTCATGAAAGTGGATGTAGTTGGGAGTCCAGTGATGGCTATGTTGGATAGTGGACCATCTCACAACTTCATGAAGGAAGATGTGGCTAGGAGATTGGGACTGAGGTTCATTCCAATCCATGCATCTTTTGAAGCCTCCGAAGGAAGATGGAACGAAGTCGGGTGACTTTCTGAAGGGGAAGTAACCTCTTGTGTGTTGGTTGTGCATTAAAGAGCACATGATCAAGCATTTTCCATTAATGCAGAAGGCGACAACTTTGCAACAAGTCGAGAAGGAAGCGGGAGAACAAGGTTCTCGTGCATTAGGAGTTATGTAGGTTTTAGGAGCAACTACAGTGAAGGAAGCTATCTCGAAACATGATCTGTAAAGGAGGAAGCTAAATTTCATGAAAGTGGATGTAGTTGGGAGTCTAGTGATGGTTATGTTGGATAGTGGACCATCTCACAACTTCATGAAGGAAGATGTGGCTAGGAGATTGGGACTGAGGTTCATTCCAAGCCATGCATCTTTTGAAGCGGTGAATTTAGAAGGAAGTAGAGTCCTTGGGATGCGACAAATGTTTCGATGAAGATTGGAAGTTGGCAAGGAAAGGTGGACTTCACTATCATTAGGATGAATGACTATGAAGTTGTACTTGGCATAGATTTTATGATTGAGTAGGAGGTTGTGCTAGTACTGCCCTTGGGGAAATTGTTCATTCATGCAGGAGTGAAGGAGCCAACGATCGTTCCTACTGCAGGAGCTATGGTAGGAGAATGTAGGATGATATCCATTCATGTGGAGGTAGGACAACAGGAATATGAGGTCATGACAAGAGTCATTTGTGTGGAGGTAGGACAACTAGAATATGAGGTTCATGAGAGGTTAGATCAGGTGGAGTCTATGCTCATGGAACACTCGAAATTGATAACATCATTGTTAGATGTATTTTGAGTTTATCAGATAAGCCAAAGATGATGGATGCGGGGACTTGCACTAGAGAGTGCAAGGCTGTTGATGCCCAAAATTCTATGCTGAAAAGTGTACAAGGGATGAGGATCAACGTGAAGAGGAGTATGTCGATTTGGAGGAAGATGTTGATAGATGGATTGAGAGTTTGGAGTAGGAATCAAACGGACAAGAGGATGAAGATGGAGGGATGTTCGTGGACCAGGATGGAACCGTGAAGACAAATATACTAGGCCATTACAATCCAGTTTCAATGAAGTTGATGGAAGAGAGTATGGGTAGGTGTTCCTATTCGCCTTTGATAAATTATATTGTAGAGAAGAATGGAGGGTTCATACCAGGGATGGGTGGATTCTTCTCGGAGATGAAGAGAGATGGCCTTGTGATGTGGAAAGGGAAGTCGTATGACTTCCCCCACACCACCATCCTTTTGAAGCTCATGAAAGAGATGGGCTCACTATAACTTGCTTGAGATGGTGAGACCAATGGGAGCTTGAGATGCCATTGAATGACACCTCATGATGAGGAGAACCAGAGGAAATATTTTGTGAGAGGGAAGAGGTGACAATGGTTGCACATGTTTGGGTGCATGTGTTCTTGTGGAGTTGATGCTATGATCATAGTAGCTACCTGACTAGTCGATTACAAGAGGGGATCCAACACATGTCATTCTTATAGGTTGCGATACATGAATATACATGGTATATATGGTGGAGATGAGATTATTCTGTATTGATGAAGACATTTGATGCGAAGGTTGTTCATGATGAGGACAATCTTCAGGATTTGGTTAAGAAGTTTGTTGAGGACGGCAACCATTTTGAAGTGGGGGGGCGGATGTCAAGCCCTTAGGCAAGGCACTCGAGCACGCCTGAGTTAGGGCGAGTTGAATTCGGTGGAACGACTTGGTCGACACGATGAGTGCGTTTGAGATGAGTTTGATGGAAAGAATCCAGTGAGACAAGTGCACGAAGAACATAACCATGATGAGTTCCGTGGAATGATTGGAACAAATTGGAGAGTCGACACGATGAGGGTGCCTAGCTGAGGCACACTTGAACGAAGACAAGTCGTGCTTTGCCGAGATGTGCTCAAATGACGACAAGGTGTGCCCAACTGAGACGCGCTCGACTGATAACAAGGTGTGCCCAACTTAGATGTGCCTGCTTGAATTGCGAAGGTACGTGACTGAGGATGAGACGTGAAGGCACATGACTGAAGGTGAACCAAAGGAAAGTTTGTATGCAACAAATGATGTGACATAATTTGGCGTTTATGGTCGGCTTGAACGAAGGAAGGTTGGCTCAAATGCCCATCTGACAAATCCCTTGGAAGAGACACGACTGTTCATGGAGGGTGACTCATATTTATAAGTTGAGAAGAGAGGAGTTAGAACATCAATCAACTGAAGATCAACAACCTATCATAACAAGACAAGGAGGAGACAACGAAGGAAGAAGAGAGTTGGGTCTCACGAAGGAGCTTGCTCCCTAAAGCAAGTCGCGGAAGGAAGTTGTGCAAGCTTGTGGAACAAAGTATTGTTGAGGGTGGTACGCCATGGGGTTTTTCGGTATTAAGGTTGTGTGTAGGTTGAGGGGATGCAACTTGGTTATTTTTTATGTTTGGTTGTGGATTGCTAGTTGAAGGGTTTGTAACTCTATTACTGTATATTTGTATTAGTGAAGGGTTGTGGTAGTGAACTGCTTGGAGCTTGGCCCAACCGAACCGAAGTCCATTATAAACTGAAGTTTTGTATATTGAAGTTTTATAGTCAAAGAGCAGTTGGGAAATTGTTTTGAGAGTTCACCCTCCCTTTTATTGAAGTGTTATTTCTGTACATGATTCATGTTGTTTATAAATGAATGTGATTATTGCTGAAGTTAAGTTAACTGAAGTAAACTGTAATTGAAGTTAAGTCTTGAAGTGGCTATTGTTACTTGTACTAAGATTTGATTGAACAGTAATTTCGCAAGTATAATATATCGGTCTCGCTACAACGTACATGGGCTAGAGGCATAGTATGAGCATTAGTAAACTCAAATTGGTTTCGCCATTAAGGAGAAAGCACATCGATGTTGCACATCTCAAGGGACTCGGAAAGCTCATAGCTCAGAGGTGCACCTTGGGGGTCACCAGCGCTGCAAGCTCACTCGAAAATTCTTAGCAAACCGCGCCCCATAATTTCGACTTAGCTCAAGTGCTACCGCTCTGTGTATATTCTCCAACTGACCTCAAGCCTTCCTTTAATACTTTTCTCGTTGAACATTCAACGATCGTGATCTAATCTCTAATCAATGACAAAGATTAGAAAAGAGTTGATCCACGTCACTTAGAACATTCTCACCCACATGTCTAAATTATATCACTTGAATTATTTAATTTCCCTAAGTTAGACTTAGGGTCTCCATTAAAATAATTAATATTTTGAATAACTTAGGTTCCAGGTGGAATTTATTCAAACAATTTCTGGGTCTTGGAGATCTCATGTGTTCTAGCCCCTCCACAAAGTTTCGGAGCTAGAATACATCCGATGCTACCCAAAATCTCAACATGATTGCTATAATTAGAACCTGCACATACAATCATAACAAGCCAAAGACCTACAACATCTATGCAACATTATTGAATTACTCTATTTGATGGATCAACAAAGCATTGAAACATATGAATATAAACATAACATAACATATAAAAAAATGATATACTCTTTGTATTAATATGAATAGGAGAGATTTTACGACCAAGAATAGTAGCTAATCTTGTAGAGATCTCCCCATGTTGACTTGTCCTTCCTTGTCACAAATCACACCTCAATGTTACCCTAATGCATGAAGATGATAACTCTCTTAGATTCAAGGCAGCAACATGAGGGTATGATTAGTCTCGAAAAGCCAACCCTAATGTTGTAGATGTTTGTGGATTTATAGGAGAGTGTGGTGGTTTAGGAATTCTTATCCATTTACAAATCTTGGCTTGAGATCCACTCTTGATGGGAGGATGAGCTCAAGGGATAAGAGGTGAAATCTCTAAGGTAGGATTTAGATAGGATTTGAAGTTCTTATCCAAGGTAAATGGTTGGAACAACTCCTGGAAGCTTCTGGAAGAGGAAGCTACGAGATTCATTTTATTTTTCCCAAATTTTTAGAATCAACGCACCCCTAACAAGGGGCAACTTGCTGCTGAACATAGGTCCCTAAAGGGCCAAGGTGTGTTGGGCCTTAAAAACACAGTTTTGAAGTAGTAAGACTAAAAAACTTAGCGATTTGAAAGAGTCATGCTTAGGGCTTTGTGTAGGGATGATGATTTGCAGGCCTATTGACCATATTCAACAAAATGGCCTATAACAGTGGAATTAGTCTTTTCCATCTTTTCCTTTTTGTCTCTCTCTAGTATTTCTCATTTTGTCAACTCTATTTTTGGTCACCTCACTAGTGATTGATTCCCTCTAAGTCATTGTCATGAGTGGGCCCAACTTGAGATACTTCTTCCTAGATAGTTCCAGTAACCATGCTCCTTCCTTGGAATGTTGGTTTTGGTTGTTGCATTCTATAGACTGCAACTATGGGATTGGTTAGTCATTTATACAACACATCCTTCTGTTGAAAAGTGTAATTAGGTTGGTCTTCATATTAACTATGTAATTATGTATTTTATGTGAAGAAGAAGACAAAGATAATAAAATGTATTTTGTACTTGCTTCATGGGTTTCATGAGCAAGATTTTATTATAGATTAAATAGACTTCTTCTTGATGTCTATCTAGGGTTTTGTCTTCTAGATATAAATGTAATAAGTGTCATATATGAAGGATCTAGAAATCAGGGAAAATTTTAAGAACCCCCCTAAATTTATATATATAAAAAATGGGTGAATCCCCATGATACATAGGAAAAATGGAAGGCGATTTTATTAATAATATAATATGTATATATAATTTTTTGGCGAATCTCTCACGAGATTATATTATCTTGTAAAATCATGGCGAATCACTAGTACAAATGGCGAATCATTACTACAAAATGGTGAATCATTGTCTAGTGGAGTTCGGGGTGTTGGTTCCAATGAAGATATGGTAGTTGAACCAATAGTAGAAGGAAGAGAACCACTGAGACCAAGCATGGCACATGGTGACTCGTGAGGGAAGTAGTTCTCGTGCAGTTTGGAAAACGTGTTCTTTTAGTTCTGCTAAGCGTAGTGTTTTGCTCATGCTACTACTAACACTGATATTGAGGTTGGAGAGGAGTTTGAGGAAGCATGGAAGGTAGCAGTGGTGGAGAATTACAAAGAGTACCCCATGATGGGCTCCATTTTTCCCTTTGGTATTTGTGCCTGCAAGATCTTCTGTCCATTGAACCAACAATTAATCGTTCAACCAACAATCAACTTGACTGAGTTGATTAGGTACGAGTCAACTTAGACTAATCTTCAAAACTATGCTTTGCACTATCCCATATTTGTCACACTAATGCTACACAACATTGTGCATTTGCACCCAACTCTCATGCATGCACACAAAATTTTCATTAACATCTCTAACCCTAACCAAGTGAGAATTGATCAACAATTTGCACCAAAGTTTGTTAGTGTTGAAAGTTCATAAGAAATTTAGATCCATGGTACCTGAAATAAATTTTGAGATAACCTCCACAAATTCGACCACAATAGAGAAAACTTGTGATAAATTTTAAACCTACAAAAATTACGATTCATGTTCCTAGGAACAATCATAAGAAGTAGTTGGCATATAGGTCGAGTTTTGAGCCTTGACACATTGATAATGCAATGGCTTAGGTCAAAATCACACATTGAAAAGTCATCAATGAAGAGAAGACAAGATCATTATGAATTACACATACTCCAAACTTCCTACCAAACTCTACTTAGTTGTTCGCAACTCAGCTATACATAATCTTATAGTAAATAAAAATTCCACAAAGCCTTCTTCACATAGCTAATAAATGGCCATTGGAAGAGCACCCCTTATATAATAGTAATAGTAGCAATCAATAGATTATTTCATATTGAACTTCATAGCCATAGCGCTCCTATGTATTGTATAATGTATTCAACTTGCATTATCAAATATAGATAAAATCATACTTTTGATTGATCCATTTAAAACATACTTGTGCACAATGTTGAATGCAATGCCATTCAAGGAGTAAAGTCGGTTTAACGTGTAATGATCTATAAAATAATGGAACATATATGGAACATAGATTGATTTCATTTAGATATAGGTAACCCTCTGAATGTAGACCATTACTTGAAGAACATTTTTATTGATGAGGAATTTAATACAATATTCAATTTTCGAACTAAAAATATTATTTCTATAGATTTGTGTATGGGGTAAACAATAAATAAAAAATTTAACTATCCTTGGGGTGGTTAATATTTATAAATTTTATTTATACTTGCTTTACCATGTATATCATATACCTATCAATCACAAACATGAAAAGTTGTGGAATTCACAGTGATGATCTGCTCTGGAAACACAACCAACCTTTATTATTACCAATATTAACTTTTATATAGTAGCACATACGTAGATAAAATTTCCAGCTTCCAAAGAGACAAACTTGCTTCTCCAACATGATGGCACATTCTTAACTACTAACATTTCTGATTGTTGAATGTAAGAAAGCTTTCTAAGTACATCTAATCTACTGTGAGGCTTGAACTCCTAGACTATGTTCTTTTTTACCATGTATCTATAGGTTGTAGCCTTCTTCTTGTTTGAAGAGGAGTTGTCTATTATCAGAACTACCTTCCCTGCCTCTGATGCCTTGAAGGAATTTCAAATTGACTCATCAGATGAAGACAACTTTTTGTTCTTGTCAATTAGAGTTGAATAGCTTCCCTGTGCACTCAACAAAAACTCTGACCGATAGGAAACATCCCACCCACCAACTATGAGGTCCCACAGAATTGTTGCTCCCGCCTGAACAACAGACAACTTGAATGTGAGAATTCAAAAACAAAGAAAAATCCCAATTTCATATATCTTGAGGATGAACTCGATCTCAAATCCAACACCCATAAAATTTATATCCAAAACTAAAACTCATCAAATTTGGAAGTATATTGGAAACAAAACTGAGGCAAAAGAGCTAAATTTGAATGCAGGAACTGACACAATCTGCAAACTTGAGCAATTTTTGATGTACATTATTTTGTTTGACAAAATAGATCAGGGAAGAAAGGCCTCAGGGAAGATCACACTAGACTAGGGGTAAGTAAAAACCACCAAGGTGAAGCATGGGAACAAGAATACAACAAAAAATGATCTATAATTTTGTTCAATCAGTGATCCATCCATAGGACAAAATTTATCTCCTAGTGGTTACCCACTTGGGTGTGTAACAAAGCCCATCAAACAGTTTATGAAATTGTTGACCCTTCTCCTCGAAGAGTGAAAATAAAATGACATAGGAGCGATAGAGGAAAGAGAGATATTCGGTGTAGAAGATTTTGGACGCCCTTAATCTTCTCATTAACCTGAAGAATACCAGAAGTTAGAGCTCTGTTTTCAAAGCAGCAGTAAATTTAAAGTGGCCAGTCGAGGATATGATAGCTGCTCAGGTGAAAGATAATTTGGAAAGGATCAAGAAGATAGTAAAGATATGCATGTTTAGCACAGATTCTGCCATAGAAGCTCAACAAGAATAATGGACACTGGCACTTGGTTCTCAAAATGATGACTGGCCTCAGATCCTTCATGCAACATAGCTCAGGTCCATCACGCCAAGCGAGAGAGGGATCCCAACATGGACAATAGGTATAAAACATATCCCTTCTGCATTCAATAGTAGCAATTTCTGCATACTTCCAGATCATGACCCATTATATTTGGCAAAAGTTGGAGTCAATACGCTGACTGTCAATAGGAAGTCTGTGATCCATCCTACAGCAATAAAGAACCAAACACAAGGAGAGCCTGCAGCTCAAGAGTAACTCTGTCCCATGGAAAGATATTCTCTTTTTGAGATTTCATTTTCAGCTAGCAGAAAAAGTAATAACATGGGATAATACAGTAGTAATCTGGTTTACCGGTTTATAGTTTAACAGAAAACAAGTGGTTGTCCTTATCAAACCTGTAATGCATTTTAGGTTGTTTAGATGAAAAAGATAGAATCGGAAGCATAGATCTTGCTAGACCTGATCCACTTGGGTTTATTTTCAGAAACTTTCAAAATCTCAGTACTTTTTGTTAAAATGGAAAGGTTGATTTATCCTCAAAACCATGTTTTGATGTCCAGATTCCAGGCAGAATTGCATCTTAGGATGAAGTTAAAAATCCTAGTGGATATCTATCTGAAATCCTTGTAATATTGCTTGTATATTAACAGAATATCTTTCTATTTATCCAAAAAAAACGACAATAGATGTTTTGTTGCATTAGAATTGGTATTGATAAGATACTTCAAGCAAACTAAGTGATCAATATTACTTTTCCCTTTCTTGTGGTTTCTTGACATTACTTCAGTTTTAGGAAACTTGGATGAGATATCAAGATAAGCCGCAGATCATATCCAGCTGTTCTGAATTAAACTTCACAGCATGAAACTAAGTTGTGGACAAAGCCCTTGATCCATAGCAGGCTACTCGAGTACTCAGATATCTTTTAATGACAAAAGGTCCATGTCTTATCAACATTGGCTTTTAAAAAAATCTTTTTATTTCGCTGAAACTATAAAATTGTCCAGTCCATTAGGTATCTCAAACAAATATTTCAAGTTTCAACAAGTGGAACAATCCCTGAAATACCTGCTGCTAAGCTTCTAAACGAGTATGGATGTAAAAAAGGCTCCCAAACACTATTTTAGCTTTGCTTGGTTTATGATCCATATGGTAACATTGTATCAAAAAGGAAGTTAATAAACAAAAATTACCAATTAAATTCACTACTGACAAAATATTAATAAAGCAAATACCCAAACTGAACTAAACAAAAGTAACAGATCTTTGTAAAGACTTTAAGTCCCATATCATATCATTGAATTCCAAGATGCTTATAGTGAGCAATATACAAAACCAGGGAAGGTTACTGAGAAGAGTTCTGATGCGATCTGGACTTTTGATAATGGAATAGACTGGGATAACAGGTTCATGTTACTCAACAATTTATTTCCTTGTTTTGCAATCCCAAAAGGTTTTTCCGCTTAACAAGCTGGAAAAGTAAAAAGCACCTAAAAATCAGGTCACATCACCTCAGGTTACCATGCTTCTGTATTCAAAAGTTGTTACATGACCTCCACTCTTACCATGCTTCTGCCTGCAAATATCATAATATACAGTGACAATGTTACCTGTCGAATCCTAACAAATGGAAAAAAACAACTGCAATAAAATGTCACTGCATCTGCACACCAATTCAACCTTTTCAACACAAGAATAAGTTTGTAAATTTTTATTGAAACTTGTAGATATTTGTTGGAAATCCCACAGAGGCAAGCATCTTCTGGGTTTCCTGGAAAATATAACTTTTGCACAACTAATTTGCAACGTTTCCCACGATTTTATGAAACAAATTCCGTGGAAATTAAATGGATTTTAATAATTATTCTTAAATTTTAAAGATGGAAATAAGTGAGCACGCTCAAACAACGTTTTGGTTCAGAGATATATGATGTCAAAATAAATCCTACATTGGTGCATCTTTTGGACTGCAAGAGCATTGGAGAGGCCAGTGAGGATAATCTTGTTGGTGAAAAACTTAACACAAAAGACTCTAGTTTTTAAATTTCTAAGCATATAACCTAGCGTTACTCCTGCTGATACTTAGAAAAAGTCATATTTTAGGGAAACTAGTGTGCATGGTTCAAGCAATCCAATACAATATGATAAAAATTATTTTTGTAGTCATGGTGTGCAGGTAACTGTTTGTGCAGAAGCAACAATACATTTACGGGAGATGAAATATGGACTTATCTCAATAGCAAATGAGTTACTTGATAATGTTGCTGAAATAATCCCTCAACAATATGAAAATATTTGTCTAGAACAGTTACAAATGAATAAGAAAGTTCAATACCTAGAACAACAACTTCAATACCCAATTTCAGATGAAGATAGGCACCAACCACATTATATAGCATCTGTGACCCCTGCAAGTTGCATTTCTACAACCACATTTATGAGGCAGACAAATGGTGGTGGAGGGATGAGCACTGTGAATATCTTTAGTTCTCCTTATGCATGTCAAAATTCCAATGTTCCAAACTTTGGTGTAAAAAGTTTTGAATCCAATTTGAATAACTGTAAGAAATTTTTTGGAGAAAGTACAGGGTGCTTTAGGACGACTCCTCTATATTTCACATGATTTTGTTGACAATAAAATCAATCATTTACATCAACCAGTCAAGGGAGGAGCCCATAAGGTCCAATATAGCGTTCAATGCATTAAATAAGATTATAAGAAAATGGGATATCTAAAATAGAAAAACACATTTTAGTTTATGAAGGTCTCTTAAAACAACTATTTTGTACTATAATATGTGTATTGTCCTCTCTGAAACAATTCATTTTGATTCAAATTTACCACATTAAAAGACAAAGCATGGAGAATACAGAGATCAATCAGGAAATGGGTGTGTTGTGTCATCACCTTTGATATGGGTAGAAGCTCTTTACCTCATACTGAACAAATTGAAGAAGGAGAATTTAAAGTTTGATAAAATCTGGACTAAATCTGGAAGTGCGCAGTATCTCGGGAGTGTTTATTGGAGAAATGGTTCCTTGGAATCCATTCTAAAATGAGTGAATCCAAAAGAACCTTTGGTTTCTAGCTTCAGGATGATTTCTCCACAAATGAATCATCTATTTGTATGGACAATAGTACAACATCACAGTGCAGAGAAATTGAGAAGGTTTTTGGCGCAATACTTGAATTGGATTTTCTTACTGGGTCTTGTGCACATGAAAGATACACAGGACCTCAGATACGGAAATTATATCAGAAAAACAAGGATATCTATGATAACACTGAAATAATTTCTCTTGTAATTTCTTTCATGACATCCCCTTTTATTGGTGGCTATGCCAATATTGATGAAACCGATGGAACATGGATGAATTTGATGGATCTAAGAGAAAGAAATTGGTCTAAGGAAGCTTTAGAGGCCACTGCTCCAAACTTGGAAAAGAAACTTGGACCATTGGCTCCATCATATGCTATTGCTGGTAATTTAAGGTCAAATTTTGTAGACAAATTCATGTTTGACAAAAATTGTTTGGTTATCTAGTGGTTTGGAGACAATCCAAATAGATTGGCAGGTTTAGCTTTGAATCATCCTAGAGACCTTGCAATCAATTTGGGTACAAGTGATGTGGTTTTTTGGATTAGACCTAAAACCAAACCTTGGCATAAAAGGACATGCTTTACCCATTCCTGTTGATCCAAATTTCTATATGGTGATGCTGGTTGAAAAAAGGGTCCTCTCCTGGAGTTTCTAAGGAACGACCCCATCTTGAATCTCTTAAAACGTTAATGTTAGGACTCCAATATGTCAAGCCTGCCAAGCCAACATTGTGCATGGCTGGGGCTTCAGTGGACACCACCTGCATTCAATGCTATTCTATTCAATTCAAAGTCTTTATTGTCATCCCATAGATCCTTTCAAAAATAATCTAGAATTGAAATTTTTGATTGGGAACTGGGTGCTGAAATGTATACTAATTAATAAACAACTAATACTTACCTCTCCAATGGTTCTCTATAGAGTTTCATTAAAATAAGCAGCTGTTAAAATGACAAGAGGAAAGCTCGTTGTAGCAGACACAGGGCCTTCGAATTTGACACCAGGACCAATGTTAGACACTCCATGCAATGCCTCAGATCACCATTCATATTGGCGAACTCCGAGCCTCTGTATTCTAGTAGCAGTGTTTCCCATCTGGTTAGCTTTCTCAGCCAAAGTCAACCTACTCGCCAAGTCTTTTGCACGCTCTACAAATGGTAATGATTTATCACAATATGCCAGATCCTTCATATTCAATCCCAAAGCTTGAAATCTCAAAGGATCTCACACATATTCGGTAGACACTGCTGTGGCATATTCAGCCCATCCGAGTACAACAATAATTGCTAAGAACGCAGCCATATAACTGTGAGCCATAGTCAAACTGAATGACTAGCTTTTGCAAAGATCAAGCAATAAATTCAAACACATGCCCAATAAACAATAAATTCCTAGCCACTAGCTCAAAATTGGCTAGGCCTAAAAGATCAAGCAAGGCCCAGGGTCTTGAAACCCATGGTCTAGGCCCCCAGTTCTATCTCTGAAATTAGCGGCTTTTTACTTTCCTGCTGCATGTCAATGTGTTTAATTCTTGTTTTTACATGTTCGTTCTAACAGCTGCCACTATTCAACCAAAATGTCTGAGTGTGATTTTTCTTGTTAGCAGTGATCATCGACCTAAGTGCAATAACTTTAATCTTTACAGTCCATTATAAACTGATTTTGGGGCTCTCAAATTAAAATTATACCTCTGAACAACATAGAAGAAACTTGCTGATTATTTGTTACTGCCTTGTACACTACAATGCCATAGTGGCTCTAAAGTTGATTTCTCATTGTGATGTATTATTATTTGACAGATTCCTGCAATGATGTCTGCATAGAATATTGTTACATCAACACTGGTGACGATTCAATTGCTATAGAGAGTGGCTGGGATGAGTATGGTATTGCTTTTGGCCATCCCAGTTTCAACATTATTATCCACCACATAGTCAGTTAAAGCCATACAAGTGCAAGACTTGCATTTGGTAGTGAAATGTATGGAGGGATCATAGATGTTCATGTAGAAGATATTCTTGTAATCAACACAGAAACTGCTATCAGTGTAAAGACGTCTGCAGGCAGAGGAGGTTATGTGAAGGGCATCTTTATATCCAATGTGACCATGAAAAATGTGAAGTGTGCCATTCGTTTTACTGGGTTCTATGGTGACCATCTTGATGATCGCTATAATCCTGATGCTCTCCTTGTCATAGATAGGATCGTCTTTAAGGACATTGTGGGTGAGAATATCACTATTGCAGGTTACTTTAATGGGATCCAGAAAGCTCCCTTCAGTAATATTTATATGTCAAACATTTCCTTCAATGTCACCTCAGAAGCTGCACGGAGCTGTTCAAATGTGAAAGGCTTTTTAGAGTTAGTTTATCCTCAGCCTTGTGCAGATCTTCAACATCGTATCTCCAATGAGTCCTCAGTTTGTTCATTTTCATCTGTGAGCAATTCATTCAAAGACCTCTAGGATGAAACCCATGGTCTAGGCCCCCATCCGGCAGGAGGAGGAGGAGGAAAGTAGGATCCAGGAACTATGGACGAAGACAAACAAAAGGGTCGTGTGCACATGAAAGATACACAGGACCTCATATATGGAAATTATATCAGAAAAACAATGATATCTATGATAACACTGAAATAACTTTCATGACATCCCTTTTTATTAGTGGCTATGCCAATATTGATGAAATCGATGGAGCAGGGATGAATTTGATGAATCTAAGAGAAAGAAATTGGTCTAAGGAAGCCTTAGAGGCCACTGCTCCAAACTTGGAAAAGAAACTTGGACCATTGGCTCCATCATATGCTATTGCTGGTAATTTAAGGTCATATTTTGTAGACAAATTCATGTTTGACAAAAATTGTTTGGTTACCCAGTGGTTTGGAGACAATCCAAATAGATTGGTAGGTTTAGCTTTGAATCATCCTAGAGACCTTGCAATCAATTTGGGTACAAGTGATGTGGTTTTTTGAATTAGACCTAAACCAAACCTTGGCCTAAAAGGACATGTTTTACCCAATCCTGTTGATCCAAATTTCTATATGGTGATGCTGGTTGAAAAAATGGGTCACTAACACGAGAAGAGGTTTGAAACCGATGTGAAAATGGATCATGGGACATGTTCAAGAAATTTTTATATCAAAATCCTCCTCTGAATGGACACTCCACCTCCAGACATGATGACCATTATAACTGGTCCTTTGGAAGCACTGGCCACTGAAGTTACAAGTTCCATTTGATATCCAGGTAACAATAGACTTTGTCTATCATGTGATTCTACCTCGTGATTTAGATTTAACCCCACATTGGTGCATATTTTGGTGATTTAGATCATTTTTCACTAAATGAAGGTGAAAAATACCCAACCACATTTATATATTCGCACTAGGCTGCCAAGATGATTTGATCTGGGATCAATTAGTCACCTGTAAGATTTCTCATCATTGCCAACATCTTTGTGCCCATCTGTACTGGAACTATACTCTATTCGTGCTTCTCAATAAATCAATATATTACAGACTATCCATAGGCAAGCTCCAAAAATAGGAAACAAACAATTCATCCACGGATTCCTTACTTGTCTTACATAAAATACATATTCCTGCATGTTTATCTTCTGGAAATTATCCCAAATTAAAATTTTGTTGTCAAATGTTAACCAGAGAAAGACTTAGCTTTAAGAGGAATTTCTAACTTTCAGACTAAGTGCCACCACAAGGATCTTTCCCTCATCATTTCTTCTTCCACCTTTAGCATGTATTTTAATATGGAAATATATTTGTCAGACCCCTCATTTTTTACCATTTAAACTAGCTTATCTTGTTCAAAAAGTTTAATGGCACTAGAATTTAAGCTATGGTTCCTTTCCTCGGTTTTTACTCCTTGAAATTTCAAATCCCATGCTAACTTCAAGCCATGAGATCAAATATTCTTGCCATCATTTGTTCATGCATTTTCCATGGAATAAATCCCTAAAAGATAGAGATTTCTTATTAGCTCCTTACACAGTTTTAAATTGTCTTTACAACCAATCTAGGGGTCTTCCCCTATGTCATTTCCATAGAAGAACAGTGCATACCTTTTCAAGTTCAATCCCTTGCAACCCTAAGTGCTTCAAGCACTGCTCTAACTGTTTCTTGCCAAGATGGAGCCTGAACTGCATTGAATGAAATCCCATATGCATATATGGCTTAGGAAACTCTAAAATTTGTCTCTTCCCTCTCACACATGTCAAACCTTTTTTTCCGAACTTCTAATGTTGAATCTCTGACTGGCATCTTCAACAACTAGGGAACCTTGTTGTACCATTCTTGAATATGTTAAGAGTATTTCTCAGTTTAGACTTGTTTCTCCTCCTTTGTTCCTTGGATAATTGTGCTTCACCACGTTGCTTTTGAAATTATGCCTCCTCCTTTTGGCTCATATGCATACAAAAAGAAAATGAATCATTAAGAATCCAAAAACCCTTGTATATGACTCTGTTAACATTTTTTTCCACTTGCTTCAATTCCATAAGCAGCTTCCACCCGATATTTCATCCTTGTTCCCTATATTTGTGAGATATTTCTAGAAAGAAGAATCATTAGTATAATTTTGTCTATTTTCCCTCCCATTTCGAGTTCCAGACCTCAAAATAGAATGGCTTGAGGGTCAAATCGATTAGACCAGCTGGTTCCACTGGTTTTGATAACATTGGTCTTCCCCCATCATCTTTCCCTTCAAATACCCGTGCTTGAGATTTTTCCTGCTATTTATCCTTGCCAGGAACCTTTTTCCGCTGTGGGAAATATTTCTCAGGTTTCCTGGAATGAATTTGGTAGAAAACTCTATGTTAAAATTGGACAACTAGGTCCAAACTCCATGTTGTGATGCTCAGATGAAGATACCAATATTTTTATTGGGTTCCTCTTTCACAGAAGTGTAAGACCGATCTAAAATTGATCTTAATCCGATGAGCAGAACATTTATTTTTAATTTATTTTAATACTTTCAAAATATGTGCAGTTTGGCCTTAAGGTTTTACACCCCCAGCAAATGTGTCACACGCCCTTAGTGATTGGTATAAATAGAGTCAACCTTGGAGGACATTTAACTCATCTCATCCTCACACAACATCTCCTCTTCTGATTTAGTACGAACTCCCTGGAAGCAGTGTTGGTTCACATGTGGGAAAGAAGGATGCCTTTATTGCAGCTAGGGTTTGGACGAATTTACTACATCTAGGGTTTCCACGCAAGTTTGACCAGCGTTGACTTTGGTCAACGCATGGTCCAAAGAGGCTGAATTTTGGTGGAGACTTCGATTTTGGAACGCCGTACATATTGGCACAAGAACCGAGATCAAAAGGTTGACCGAAGACCGAGTTGCGTTGACTTTCTTGCTGTTGTCATGTGTTGACTTTTCTGGACAACGTTGACTTTGAGTTAACCGTGTCGTCGTTTTGAGGGCTATTGTGACACCTGCTGGGTTGGTTGATCAAGGAGTCTTTGTTGGTTGAAGCATCCTGTTGACCGTCGTAACACGCCAACACCTTTATTTGTTTATGACTTGTCTTCTATTGATCTATTGGTATGTTCTATCAGTGTTTTACTTGATTGTTTATGTGATTACCGTTGTAAAAAGTAAAGTTGCATCAAGCATAGAACATCTACAAAATTTGCATGGTATCAGAGCTAAGGTGAAGACAAGCCCTAATTTGTAGTAATCACCAAAGAGAAAATGGGTTCCACAAACTATGGCTTCAAGGAGGATGACAAGTTTACTGGGAAGGATGACTTCCATGCTTGGAAGATGATATTGGATCTTAAATTAGAAGACCAAGATGTCATGGACTATGTGCAGGGTAAAATCCAAGAACCTCCATCCACTGCTACTATTGTTGCCAAAACAAAATATAAGAAGGGGGAGATCAAAGCAAAGCTGATTATCAGGGAATCAATTCATAAGAGTCTAGTGGCCTACATCTCTGAGCTAGGCACATCTAAAAAGATGTATGATAAGTTGATCCAAATGTTCAAGGCCAACAATGCAAACCAGGTGCTATTCTTCATGAATCAATTGAAGAATCTGAAGAAAGGCAAGGATGAGTCTATCCAATCATACTTTTTGAAGCTGACCGAGATCAAGAACAATCTGCTGGCTATTGGGGAGACAATAGTTGATCGAGAGATGGTACTCACCACACTTGGAGGGATCTGATCTAAATGGCAAGTATTCAACACTACCATTCTCAATAATAATGTCATACCTGACTCCGACAAGGTACTGTCGAGTTGCGTTCAAGAAGAGAAAAGAATGAAGGAGTATGAAAATGAAGGAAATGTTGCCTACACTGCTCATTCTAGAAAGAAGAACTTTGGTGGTCCAACGAACAAAGGAAGAGCAGGGGCCCAAGGGAAGAAGGGCAAGTGTTTCACCTATCATAGGTCAGGTCACTATGCTAGAGAATGCCCTTTCAAGAAGGATTCTCCTGATGATGATGACAACAACAACAACCGAAGGGATGGTAATCAAAGGAACAACAGGTTCTAGGGAAAGTGGAAGGATCCCTCCAGCAGAAATGATCAACCTTTCAAAAGGCCAAGAAATTCTAGGTATGAGGAATCAAATGTTGTTGATAAAAGAAATGAATTCATTCTTGTATCTGCCCTCTCTGCTGCATCTCCACCTGACACTATGGATGTCTGGTTGATGGATAGTGGTGCCTCAAGGCACATCATTGGGTTCGAGGAAGCACTCTCTGATATAGTTGAGAACTTAGAAGGATACGAATCTGGAAATTATCCTTGGAGATAATGCCACATATCCCGTGAAAGGGACAGGGACTGTGACCCTCCACTTGTCTCAAGGACAAGTCCTCCATTTGCAAGATGTACTCTATGTACCAAATTTGAAGAAGAACCTTGTGACTATATCGACCATGGAAGACAAAGGTTTCAATATGGCATTCATTGATGAAAAGGTGCACATGTGGAAGAAGAGCTTCATGGAAGCTATCACGATTGGGTTTAGAGTTGATGCACTCTACTAGGTGGGATGAAGTCCATTAGGAACGATGATATGTGATTATATGACACCGGAGGTTTGGACACCTTCACTATCATGAAGGTGTATGGCAGGGTTGTGCCGAAGGAAAACACACAAGGGAACCTTTCCCCTCAAGCGTCACAAAGATATCTGATGTCTTGCACTGATACATTCTAATATGTCTAGTATTTTGCCCATGACATCCTTGGGAAGATGTTCTTATTATATGAGACAAATGATTTTAAGAACATTTGCAGAGGAGCTAGCATCAAGAGGGAGACCACAATGTTTGTGGGCTACAGTGAAATTTCGAAGGCCTATAGACTCTACGTGCCTGGTCAAAGGGAAGTGGAGATATGCCACGATGTCACTTCTGACAAAGATGCTTCCCTGAAGAAAGTAATCAATCTTCCAAGATCTAAGGAAGATCATGAATCAAGGCCTGGAAATCAAGAAGAATCGAAGGATGAGACGATGCCCGATAGTGAAGGATTGACGGACCCGATTGATTCACCTCCTTCACTGGGGAAGAGACCATCATGGTTCAGGGACACTCTCGAGGATGCTGAGGGACATATGGCCCCAAGGGGGACATTACGTGAAAGCAAGAAGCTGAGTAGATACCAAGGGTATCTAGCTGCCATGAGTACTACTGTACAATCTGAGCCTGGATCCTTTGAGGAAGCCATAAAGCATCAAGTTTGGAAGGATGCTATGCACAAAGAGTATGAGTCCATAATGAAGAATGATGTCTGGGATGTGGTCCCAAGACCGGAGGACAAAGCAGTTGTCACAGCGAAATGGCTCTACAAAAGTTTAAGGAAAGATTCGTTGCTCGTGGCTTCTCTCAAAAGGAAGGAATAGACTATGATAACATATTTGTACCTGTGGCATGTTATACCACCATTCGATCAATCATAGCCCTTGCTGCTATGCAAGGATGGAGTCTTCATTAGATGGATGTAAAGACCGCATTTCTGCATGGTGCGATAAAGGAAGAGGTGTATGTAGAGGAACCTCTGGGGTTCGAAGTCCAGGATCGAGACACCCATGTCTGCAGGTTGAAGAAAGCCCTTTATGGTCTTAAGCAAGCACCCAGAGCTTGGTATGAGAGGATAGATAGCTACCTGATGAAGCTGGGCTTCACTCGTAGCAATGCTGATCCAAACCTTTACTTCAAAGTTGATAGAGAGAAGCCTTTCATTCTGGTGTTGTATGTGGACGATCTCTTCCTGATAGGTGCTGACCCTCTCATTCATCAGTGTTAAGTCCCTATATTAATAGTGTAGTCCCTTATTATGTTAGTGTAGCCCCCCTTATTGTTATTATTGTACCCTTGTAACCCCCATATTGTTATTATTGTGCCCTTACATTATTATTGTTAGGTCGGCTAGGATTACATTGTGGCCCCACTAGGATTATATTGTGGCCCCATGGACTCCTATATATAGAAGGAGGTTTTGTTCATTTGAATCATCCAAGAATTGTTCATTTATGTAATGTATTGGAGGTTGCCGCCTCGAAGTGGCTCATTTCTATGGCATTGATATCTCTTTTCTTCTATTTTTGGAGCTGGTTACACAACATTTGGTATTAGAGCGTTGGATTCTAGGGTTTCGCCGTTCCAATCAAGTCAGACCTGTGGCATTCAAAAGATAATTCAGAGGGCTACTTCAGTGCTGAATTTAAAATATTGAAAGGCCACAATCACAGAGATAATCCAATTTCAATATCGAGCGCCTCAAAAGCAAGAAAAAGGTGTGTATTGTTTTTTTTCCGAATTCCATAAGTCTTGTTTGAAGAATCAAGTTGAATTGATTCCAAGGGCATATTAAAGAATTTTTGTCAGTAATGGGTTCTATTATGCCTCAAAAAAATAATTCCATACCCATTAAGCCCTCAGAAAGCTATACTATGACGCATGAGGAGGAAAAATTCCAATATGAGATATCAAAATTATGGTACCAAGTGCAACAAATTTCGATCTTACGAAGAGCAACCGAAGATGACATAGATGGTTTAAAAGCAGAAATGGAGGCTAAGTTGGATGGTTTGAAGGATCAAATAATAGCTAATATGGATGATAAATTGGTGGAAGATCACATCGAGCATCAACAACAAGTTCTCCAACTCTCAAAGGATAACCTAACTTTGGTGCAGAATCTAATGAAACAACAGGAAGATCAACATCACATCGAAAGAATTTATGAAGCAGTCATAGAAACAAGAACTTGACAAGTACGATCAATTTCAGAGTATCTCAGCAAGTGGAAGAAATTTCCTGTAGAATATTTCACATGGGAGGATGAGAATTTTATACAGAAGCATCAAGAAATAATCAAGCGTTGAGGACAACACTTGTTTGAAGGAGAGGGGCATGTTAAGTCCCTATATTAATAGTGTAGCCCCTTCTTATGTTAGTGTAGCCCCCCTTATTGTTATTATTGTACCCCTGTAACCCCCATATTGTTATTATTGTGCCCTTACATTATTATTGTTAGGTCGGCTAGGATTACATTATGGCCCCACTAGGATTATATTGTAGCCCCATGGACTCCTATATATAGAAGGAGGTTTTGTTCATTTGTATCATCCAAGAATTGTCCATTTATGTAATGTATTGGAGGTTGCCCCCTCGAAGTGGCTTATTTCTAAGGCGTTGATATCTCTTTTCTTCTATTTTTGGAGCTGGTTACACAACAATCAGTGTAAGAGGGAGCTTGTTGTTGAGTTCGAGATGAAGGACCTAGGACTGATGCCTAGGCCTGGAGGTCTGGCAGAGACCTGGCGAGATTTTCCTCTCTCAAGGAAAATACATTATGAAGCTTCCGATATAGTGGACTGTAAGTTTGTGTCGACACCGATGGAACTCAACTTTAAGAAGTTGAGTGGCAGCGCTGCTGGGCCCATGTTAGAAAATCCTACTGAGTATCATCAACTAGTAGGGGTCGTGATGTTCTTAGTGAACCCCTGTCCGGACGTATGTTGTGCAGTGAACACTATGAGTCAACAAATGGTTGATCATAACATTCACTGGGTTGGTGCCAAGAAACTCTTGAGATATCTCTGAGGCACGATAGACCATGGGTTGAGATACACTGCCGGGAGTATGACACTCCATGGATATATTGATGCCGATTGGGCTGGCAGTGTGGTGGATCGCAAGAGCACATCTGGATGCTACTTTACACGTAGATTCGCTTCGGGCAGGAAACTGAAGTCGGTAGGAGCACCGCTAAGGCCGAATACATTGTAACATGTATGGCCTGTTGTAAAGTCACTTGGTTGTGAAATCTCTTCAGTGAGTTGTCCGAGCATGTGCTAGATGCCACCGTTATCCTTTGTGATAACTAGAGGGGGATTCGTTTGTCATAGAATCCCATGTTCCACGAACGATCCAAGCATGTTGATGGTTGGTACCAATTTATTCGGGATATGGTACAGCGAGGCGCCGCAAGGCTCGATCATATAGGAACTGATGAGCAGGTCGCGAATATTCTCACAATGCCCTTGGGGAAGGTCATGTTCCTAACCTTCTGTGAGAATTTTGGTATTGTGGAATGACCCTATTCTGAGGGTCTTGTTGGACGATGAACTCTGCGAGCTCTGGGGGGCTTTGGGGATAGCTTCTCGGACCTATAAGCAACCACGGGGCTAGGCTTGCCGAACCTTGTTGGTGTGCTTGGGCCCCACTGTTATGATGATTGAGTTGGTTCGCCTCTCATGATCTCTGCCCCGTATGCATCCTACCCATTTGAGTTCCGGACTCATGGGAAGTACCTCTCATTTGGCCAATGAGGTGGGAAAAGCTAGAGACTAGTAGCAAAGACTGATGGACGCATCAGAGATTGCCATAATCTCTATCTAGGATGACACGTGTCCAACCACTTGATCTGGGATCAAGTCTAGTGAGGTTTCGGACCTCTTACTGACTTCAGGTCAGATAAACCAACTTTGAGTTGGTATGTGACTCTTTTGAGTCCATGTGAGGTTCGGACCTCCAACTGACTTCAGGTCAGTGAGACTAACTTCGGGTTAGTACATATGACTCTCTTGAGTCCAAGCGAGGTTTCGGACCTCCTACTGACTTCGGGTCAGATAAAATAACTTCGGGTTGGTATGAGACCCTTTGGGAGTCTTATAGAGGTTTTGTACCTCTGCGCTGAATCTGTCAGCCAGGAATGATGTCTTTGTGACTGACCCACTTTTGTTCTGAAATAAAGAGGCCAACAAAGAAAGTTGCGGCGGGATGACGCACGATGTTTGATTGCACTTGTGGATGGAGTTATCCCTAGTTGAGAGGGAGTGTTAAAATTGGACAACTATGTCCAAACTCCTTGTTGTGATGCTCAGATGAAGATACCAATATTTTTATTGGGTTCCTCTTTCACAGAGGTGTAAGATCGATCTAAAATTGATCTTAATCCGATGAGCTGAACATTTATTTTGAATTTATTTTAATACTTTCAAAATATGTGCAGGTCGGCCTTAAGGTTTTACACCCCCAGCAAATGTGTCACACGCCCTCAGTGATTGGTATAAATAGAGTCAACGTTGGAGGACATTTAACTCATCTCATCCTCACACAACATCTCCTCTTTTGATTTAGTACGAGCTCCTTGGAAGCAGTTTCGGTTCACATGTGAGAAAGAAGGACGAATTTATTGCAGCTAGGGTTTGGACGAATTTACTACAACTAGGGTTTCCACGCAAGTTTGACCAGTGTTGACTTTGGTCAACTCATGGTCCAAGAGGCTGAATTTTGGTGGAGACTTTGATTTTGGAAGTCCGTACATATTGGCACAAGAACCGAGGTCAAAAGGTTGATCGAAGACCGATTTGCGTTGACTTTCTTGCTGTTGTCCTGCGTTGAATTTTCTAGACAAAATTGACTTTTTCTGGGGTTGACTTTGAGTTGACAGTGTCGTTGTTTTAAGGGCTATTGTGACACACGTTGGGTTGGCTGATTAAGGAGTCTTTGCTAGTTGAAGCATCCTGTTGACCGCCGTAACGCGGCAACACCTTTATCTGTTTCTGACTTGTCTTCTATTGATCTACTGGTATGTTCTATCAACATTTTGCCCGATTGTTTATGTGATTGCTGTTGTAAAAAGTAACGCTGCATCAAGTATAGAACATCTACAAGCATATAATTTCTCAGGTTTCCTGGAATGAATTTGGTAGAAAACTCTAGCACCCTAGCGAACTGGTGTGGATTCGAAAATCTGAAATTTTGATCCTAACCAGAAACTGGTTTGACACCCTAGTGTGGAAAATCTGGTAATTATGTCTAGAGTTATTTTCAACATTCTCCAGACTGTGGTGGGGTTTCCTGATTTTGTACAGCTACTTCTCTAATAAGATGGGTTGCTTCTAGATTTTTTTCTGCAATACCAGAGACTTGGAGTGTGCACCATGGTTGTACCTTCATCCTGGAGTACATCGAACTATAATTTTTTGCAAAAATAGTGAAGGTGTTAAGGGAACTATCTATATTTTCTTCAGTATTCCCATCCACCACTTGATCATCTCCTGTATCTATATCTTGTTCTTCACAGTCTAGATATTCCTTGCCTAATTATGAAATTAAGATTATTTCCTTTCTATTTGTGTTGGGTTTCTCATTAGATTTCATATATAATTTTCACCACTTGTAGATGTGAAATGGTTAGAAACTGCTGGGTCAAAGGAATTCAAAGAATAATCTATCAACATCTGAATTAAATAAGAGGATTCCAATCCTTCATATCTTGACATATGGAATTTTTTAGAAACTTTACCAAATTTACTACCAGACTCTTCTTCCACATTGTAAGAAGTCTAAGAGATGGGATAAAAATTGAGGATAGGTGCTTCTTACTCAGAATCAATGTTGATGTCACCCTAGCTACCTCCTTCCAGTCAGTCAGTACTTCAGATGTTTATAAATACTTCTGTTTCGGAATTCACCCTTTCTAGAAATGTTTCTGCCAACGATTTCACAACATAACTCATCCAAATCATTTGTCCATTTCTTTAATCCCATTTTTTTCTTTCTTTTCGGACCTTTGTTGCTACCACTATCATCTTCTCATCTATAATTATTTTATTTATTTATTGTTTTCCTATCCTACAAAAAATGTTTTGCAAACTGAAGAAGTTGAGGGAAACAATATCTTGTGGCACTTTGCATAACTATCCAAGGCCTACTCTAACAGTAACAAGTAGTTTCACTGTCCTAATGAATTCATCATAATTCTTCTATAATTTTTCTATAGGGATATGAGAAGTTTAGGTTCAACCTAAAAATCTGCTGCTATGATCTCCGAGGAACATTGACTGATATTTTAATACCCTTCTTGTATGTCTTTCCTCTTTCAAAAATATCTCTTTTGGCTCTCCAGTCATCTCTTAAAATGTATTAAATCCTCCTAAAATCCATGTTGGTTGAACTGTTATTGCAAGGTCTATAGGATGCTAAAACAACTGGAAGTTGCAGAGGTTCTGCTATCATTAGATAATTTCCAGATATTAATGCTACCCTTGCTGCTTGTATTCTCCTTTGGTGGGAAATTATCCCCCGGTCTTTTCTTCTCGGGATAGGAAATAGTTAACTGTCTTGTGTTGTTGCTTTACTGGTACTTTAGCCTATAAACATGGCCATACCAAGTTTCCCCTTTTGATGGTTTTCAATAGTGTAGAGTGAAGCTTTTATAGAAAATAGATACAGGTGTAGGAATAAGTAATTTAGAGAAATAATAGTGAAATTCTTTGGATTTGAATTTTGAAGTATAGAAACATCAAAATTTAAAAATACTTAAAGTAAATGGTTGTAGCCTAATGTCATGTGCTTGAATCTGGTACTCTAGATGTGCTATTGGTATGTTTGTCCAATATTGGTCACCTAGGGATAGAAAAGGTAGAGGGTGGTATGAAGGAAAGTTCATGAGGCTTTGTAAATATAACACCCCTAGTCTTTAATTCCCCATAGATACCATAACTATCATTAAATATGTTAACGATTACCGTAGGGTCAAGTAAATGTAAATGGATCAAAAGGTCCTAGAACAACTGTAATATGCATTTTTTGAAATATATTTCCAAAGACTAAAGAAGAGAGAAGCTAACACGGATCTTAATTCCTGTGATAGAAGCTTTTTTGGGGGGAAAAGCTATAATGTGGATTCGGGAAGTTTCTTGCCTTACCTGAATTAAATGTATTAATTTTCTGATTTGATATTGAACCACCCACCTACTAGTAGTAATGGGAAAGAATGGGAGTAGTATTGAGCTCCTCTAGGAGTATGTCCATGGACCCATTCTAGAGACCTCTGATTTACCACACAACCTGAGGAAGGACCCAAAGAAATTCTCATGTTGAGATCATGTGTGGTGTGTGTGAACAAAGTGAATAGAGAGTAAGAGCAGAGGATGGTAGTGAGTAGTGGAATGGGAATGTGTTAGAGATATAGAAAAGGGTATGCGATTGAACTAGTGGAATTTATGAGCAAAAAACTAAATCACATGTATGGTTGAATGTGTGGCTCTGCTCAGGGTGATAGACCCTCTATGTCACCGAAAACCTGTGTGGCATTGTAGACTACTTGATTGGTGAGGGAATTCAGTGCTAAATCCATTAGCCTGAGCTAGAAGGCTAGATGATAATACTGAGAAATTTTGTTGTATATATGTAGAAAAAGTGTTAAAAAATGGAAGTACTCAGGGATTATTGGGTCAGTGAAGGACTCTTTATGTTGTGAAGACCCAGAGTGACCACAAGATGAAAAATAACAGGCCCTAGCTCTATATTATTTAGATGAAAATTAAATAGTTTTTGACTTGTCTAACAGTTCTTATCAGGTGGTTCAAATTCTGGTTGGCTGGGAGGCATTGAAAAATATAGTGTATTTTTTATATACTGGAGAAATAAGCAGATGCAAGACAGGCTGTTTATGGAATAATAAAAATGAAGAGCAACAATAACAGGGATTTTCCACAAAAAAAATTAACCGAGTACAAGGGCTGGGAAATACCTTGCTAGTAGTAGAAACCAGTCCACCTTGCCTCAAATAGGAGTGCATTCGACAAAGGACACACGCACACTGTAGACTTCACACACACAGGCTGTATAATTTACACACCCATAGCTTACACGCCTGCAGCTCAACAATGCTGGGTTACACAGAGAAAAAAATATGACTTCCAAAGTCTCTTGCTCGAATATTTAGACCAAGAGTCCGCATTATCTTGCCTCACCTTTAAATGATTTGTGTTTTTCCACAGTCCAACCTGTGCTCTTCCACGCCCTGAATTAAGCTGAAAAATCTGAAAATTGACCGGTGCAAAATACTGATGGTCTCCTTGGTGCTGCTCTGCTCTGATATGGTCTCCTTGGTGTTGCTCTGTCTATAGAACAAAAGTATTAAGGGCTGAAAGTTTCTATCAAACGCCTTTGAATGGGTATGCACCCCTCCTAGGGTAAGGAGACACCAAGTTAAGTGCAGTAGACCTTCATTATGCTCCTTTGTAAAGTGAATAAAGACCCAAGGAGGACATGATAGGAGGGCCGATGTCTATAAGAAATATTCTTAGTGAGGTGATACCGTTAACCAACGATTAAGGATCCTCTTTCCCTCCTCCCTCTTACCTAAAAAATCATGCTTATCAGGTGATCAGAGGGAAGAAAACAGACAGAAAGATCAGCGTTTTCTCTTGCTCGAAAATGACGGAAGGAATCAACATTGTATCTTGCTCGAAAATGAAATAAGGATCAGTGCTCTTGCTCGAAAATGAGCTGTGTTATTGCTCGAAAACATTCGACCTGTTTATACTCTTTCATGTAAAATTAAAACTACCAAATGGAAACTGTAACTTATAGATGCGAATTTCAACTTGCCCTTGATTTGCAAACCAGAAAATCCAGCGATTGCAACCAAAACCAACTTCAAAACCTTTAAATTCTTTATAGAGGCAAATTTCAACCTTGCCCTTGATTTGCAAACCAAAAAATCGAGCGATTGCAACCAAAAACAAACTTCAAACCAACTTCAAAACCTGTAAATCCCGGCGATTGTAACCAAATGCATTGATTCCAACCTCCTAACCAGGCGAATCGAGCATTTTGCAATGAAAATCGAGGGCGAATCGAGCCTTTGCAATGAAAATCAAGGGCGAATCCGACCTTTGCAAGTTTTATCCGCTTTAATTTTTGGGGCTAAGATATAATAATTATTTATTTTTTAAATAAAATTTGGGCTAACTATATAAAATGGGTAAAATGGGTGCAATTTAAAAAATTCGCCTCTCCAAACTATAAAACTCCTTAAATTTCGCCTTTGGGCTAAAATTCGTTGCTAAAATTTTCCATGTTAGAAATGGTCCACGACCAGGTGCAAAAATTGTGGAAGAATAACTCTCACTCAAACGCTGGAAGAGAAGCTCTATTAATGTGTCAAGTTGACCTCCCTACAGTTGACAAGTCAACCTACTAGTAAGAGGTGTTGAAAATGCAGCAAGATGATGGAGCTTAGTGAAATGAAGTCGCCTTCACTAAGTGGGCCCGCAGGCAAATTCTGGCGCAAAGTCTATTTTTAGACTATGTCTATTTTTAGACATATGGAGCATGGTTCGGGGATTGCAGTATGTTATTCTTGGAGTATTGGTCATGTTGGTAAAAATAGATGGACCTCTATTTTTAGACATTTAGGTCGAAGTCTATTTTTAGACTGCCTATCCTAAAAATAGGGAAGTCAAATATTATTTACCTTAATAATATTTGGACTCTAAACTTCAGTTTACTCTCTTGGAGCACTTCAGTTCGAGCTACAGAAGTGGCTCATGCATCTGACAGAGGAATTACGCTATTCCTAGGGGTTTGGTGAGCTCATGCATGGTTGACTTCAGTTAGGACTTCAGTGGCAAAAGTTTGGTGGAGTTAATGAGACAGCTAGTGGAGTTGTGTTCGGTTTAATTTAGTTGAACTGGTTGAGATTAGTTTAACTAGCTAATCAATTAGTTATGAGTGGAGTGAATTAAATATTATTTAATTCATTAATTAGTAACTCATTATTCAACTCAAGAACACATCAGTTCACTACAGTGCATGATCAGTTCAGTGGAGACCAGTGAAAGAGGTAGATGAAAGGGTGGAGTTAGCTATCAGTGGCGACATTAGTTGTGCATGAGATTTGCACCACACTTGGAGGAATTGCCCATGATGATTGCGCTGTCAAGCCAAGGAGATTCGAACCTTGGATCTCTATTTAGACAGGCCATGATTGCGCAATAGAGGAAAGGCAAATAGTGGTGAGTTTTGAACCAGTAACCTGTTCAAAACCAAGCTAGTTTGTGTGTAACTTTATGAGAAAGTACTTAGTACTTGTGAGGAGTATTGTACTGAGTTTGTTACATGATTTCTCCATTATAATATACACAATAGCTGCGGGGTTTTCAGCTATAAGCTTTCCCCATACATACTGTGTTAATGTGTATGATGATTTGATGTGTTATCGCTTGATTTTATTTTCCGCATGTTTGATGATCTGAGTGGAAGAGATTATGTGTTGCATATGAATTCGAATTGTATGTGATCGGGATAGTCTCGGTGGGTAATTAATTATTATTCAGCAAATTTCTACATGGTATCGGAGCCATTGAAGCAGAGATTGATCATCACAGTTATTACAAACTTATTTCGGTAGACAGAGTCTGCATGCGGGCCAGGTAGCCTCCGGATTCATCTTTCTTCGGAAAGTGAAAGGTCTGGTAAATGCCCCTTGCAGTCAATCTCTGTGCTAGAAATAATTTGTTCTCACAGATCTAGAGCGGTTGAGCTTTGAGGTGGAATTTGAATTTTGCAGCAGTTTTGTTTTCTTGGTGCCGGTGTTGAAAATGTCTTTCAACGGTTTACGACTCGAATATGCTCTTGAAGGCAGTTCGAATTATGTTGCATGGAAGGATCGCATGGAGGCAGTATTAGAAGATAATGGTCTGAAGGAGTTTGTAGATACGGATGTCCAAAAGCCCACTGATCCTGCTGAAGTCGAAGCATGGCAAAAGAAGATGGCGAAGTGTCGAAGGATCCTGTTGGAGGGCGTCAAGGATCATATTATATCCAGCCTGCATGGAAAGGCTACTCCATATTTAATGTGGGAAAGCTTTGACGGATCTATTCCAGAGTAAGAGTGACCAAAGGAAGCTGGCGCTCAAAGATAAGCTCAGGAACATCGAGATGGAGAAGGGCGACAGTATCGCCAAATACCTCACGAAGTTCACTCAATGCAGAGATGAGCTGGGAAGTGTGGGGGTGACTGTCGAAGACGAGGACATGGTCGACCTGGCTCTCCTTGGTCTTCCGAAGGCTTGGCACTCATATCAAGATAGTGTCAATGGTCGGGAGAAGCTGCAGGGATGGGAGCGCCTTTGGGCGGATCTCATGCAGGAGGAGATAAGGAGGACTACTCGAGATGGATCTTCATCAAAGGGAGCTGATGAAGAAAACTGCGCTTTGGTTGCCAAAGCAAAGAAGGGGAAGGGTAAGAAAACCTCTCATTCTGGTGCAAAGGGCAAGAAGCAAGATATGGCAAAAGTGAAGTGTTTTCACTGCCATGATCATGGACATTATGCTACCAATTGTCCAAAGAAGAAGAAGAACAAGCAAGCGGGAAGATCTGCAGATGGAGAAGCTTTGGCTTCACAGTTCGAGCTTGACTTTTCACTGATTGCATGCTTGGTTTCAAGTGTGATGGGATCGGTGTGGTTCTTGGACAGCGGTGCGTCATTTCATATGACGGGAGATCGAGAGTTGTTCTCAGATCTGGAGGACAAAGATTTGGGTGTGCACATCGAGATGGGCGATGATGGTAGATACAGTGCGACTAGTATCGGTACCATATCCTTTCAGAGGGAGTCTGGTAAACCCTTTGTATTGAAGGATGTCATGCATGTACCTGGATTGAAGAAGAACTTGATCTCTGTGGCGATGTTGGAGGATAAGGGGTATGATGTGGTCTTCGGCGAAGGAAAAGCCTTCCTGCGCAGTAAGACTACTGGAGAGACCCGGAAGATAGGGGTTCGAACTCAGAACCTTTATCAGTTGCAGGTAGATGACTGCGCAGCTATGGCATGCAAGGCGAGAGAAGTGGTGAGCCGGGATGATGAGGGCGAACTATGGCACAGGAGATTGGGCCATCTTCACCATGGAGCTTTGAAGATTCTGCAGCAGATTTCTACTGGACTTCCTAAAGGCACCCTTGCGCAGTCAGATCAGTGCAAGGGGTGTACTTTAGGGAAGTATGTGAAAGCCACTTTTCACGAGAAGGATAGTCGCGCCACGACGATCCTTGAGAGAGTTCACACAGACGTGTGTGGTCCTTTCTCAGTTGCTTCGACAGCAAAGCACAAGTATTATGTGATCTTTGTTGATGACTTCTCTCGAAAGTGCTGGATCTTCTTCATGCAGAAGAAGAGCGATACATTCGCGAAGTTCTGTGAGTTTAAAGCACTGGTCGAGAAGGAGTCGGGGAAGAAGGTGATTGCTCTAAGGAGTGATAACGATGGTGAATTCATCTCGGTTGAATTCAAGGAGTTCTGCAGCGCAGAAGGGATTCGGAGAGAGCTCATCGCACCCCATAACCCACAGCAGAATGGGGTGGCTGAGCGGAAGAACAGAACGATCGTGGGTGCTGCACGGACGATGTTGCATGATCAGGGCCTACCCCTTCACTTGTGGGCTGAGGCATGCAATACAGCAGTGTATGTGCAGAACCGTTGTCCTCACAAGGTTCTTGGCATGAGTACACCAGAGGAGGCTTATTCTGGCAAGAGGCCTGATATTTCCCATTTGCGGATTTTTGGTTCTCCTGTCTACATGTATGTGACGAAGGATGCGAGAAGGAAGCTGGATCCAACTGCTGAAGTTGGAATATTTGTGGGGTACACTGATACACCTCACAACTATCGGGTGTATGTGCCAGACAGTCGCAAGACTGTTGTGCGACGGGATATAAAATTTCGGGAGGAGAAAGCCATGCAGTGTTCGCTTGAGAGGGAGCTACACTTGCATGCAGATGAGGAGCTGTTAGTTCCTAAGGAGGAGCTTCCGGATGTGGATCAGCCACAAGAGGAGGTTCGGGAGGTGGAAGAAACCACCCAGGCAGCGCCAACCATCAGAGGGCGCATGCGCACTACAGAAGCTGAGCGACTGGCTCGGGATGCAGAGAAGGTTGTAGGACCACCTACAGCACAGCGCAGACAGAGACAGTCACCGGATCGGTACACTGGATACATGGCTCTTATGAGTCAATGTGTTGTGAGAGAGCCATCCTCTTTTGAGGAAGCTGTGGAGGAACCCGCATGGGTTGATGCCATGATCGAAGAATATGATTCGATCATCAGGAACAGTGCATGGGAGATTGTCCCAAGACCGGTTGGGAAATCAGTTGTAGGTTCGCGATGGATCTACAAGGTGAAGCAGGCGGCTGGCGGGAGTGTGGAGAAGTACAAGGCGAGATTTGTCGCCCGTGGCTTCTCACAGATCGAGGGGATTGACTATGAGGAGACTTTTGCACCTGTCGCAAGGTACTCTTCCATACGGACGATCCTTGCTCTCTCAGCGCAGATGGGGTGGCACATTCATCGGATGGATGTGAAGACTGCGTTCCTCAATGGAGTTATTGAGGAAGAGGTGTACATAGAGCAGCCTGAAGGTTTTGAGATCTTCAGCAGTGAGTCGCATGTGTGCGGACTCAAGAGAGCACTGTACGGGCTGAAGCAAGCACCTCGTGCTTGGTACACTCGGATAGACAGCTACTTCACCGGGCTTGGATTCTCCAAGAGTGAGGCGGATCCTAACCTGTACCGGATTGTGGTGGAGGGGAAGCTGTTGATCATCGTACTGTATGTAGATGATCTGATTTTGACTGGCGATGAGCAGTTGATACTTTCATGCAAGGAGGATCTTGCACGAGAGTTTGAGATGAAGGACTTGGGCATCCTTAATTATTTCCTGGGATTGGAGATTTGGCAGCGCAGCGGAGGACTGTTTGTTTCTCAGGGCAAGTATTCTTGGGAGATTCTGGAGAGGTTCAACATGCAAGGCTGCAAGCCTGTTGACACTCCTCTTCCTGGTGGTTGGAGGAAGGAGGATGCTACTTCAGCGGAGGTAGTGGATGCCACTGTCTATCGACAGTTGGTGGGGTCGCTTATGTATCTGGTCAATACACGACCCGATATATGCTATGCAGTTAACCAGCTTTCGCAAGCTATGGTTAAGCCTACCAAGCTCTTTTGGAAGGCAGGCAAGCATGTATTGCGCTATATCAAAGGCACATCGGGATATGGTCTATGGTACAGACAGGAGGATGGAGCGAAGCTTTCTGGCTTCACTGATGCAGATTGGGCAGGGAGCCCAACGGACCGAAAGAGCACTTCTGGAGGAGTTTTCAGCATTGGGTCGACAGCAGTTTCCTGGTACAGCAGGAAGTAGAGATCCGTGGCACTCAGTTCAGCAGAGGCCGAGTACATGGCAGCTATCTTGGCTGCATGCGAGGCTATTTGGATGAGGAAGATCCTCGCAGGTTTGTTCAGGTTGCATTTGGAGCCTACAGTGATCTACTGTGATAACCAGAGTTGCATTAAACTCTCGGCTAATCCAGTATTTCATGATAGGTCCAAACACATCGACATCAGGTACCATCATATCAGAGATTGTGTTCGGCGGAGAATCATGATGCTTTCATATGTTCCCACGGAGGATCAGGATGCCGACATCCTGACGAAGGCGCTCACCAGGAGCAAGTTCGAATTCCACAGAGGCAGGATAGGGGTTGCAGATAATCCATATCTTGCTGAGAGGGAGTGTTGAGAAAGCAGCAAGATGATGGAGCTTAGTGAAATGAAGTCGCCTTCACTAAGTGGGCCCGCAGGCAAATTCTGGCGCAAAGTCTATTTTTAGACTATGTCTATTTTTAGACATATGGAGCATGGTCCAGGGGTTGCAGTATGTTATTGTTGGAGTATTGGTCATGTTGGTAAAAATAGATGGACCTCTATTTTTGGACCTATAGGTCGAAGTCTATTTTTAGACTGCCTATCCTAAAAATAGGGAAGTCAAATATTATTTACCCTTAATAATATTTGGACTCTAAACTTCAGTTTACTCTCTTGGAGCACTTCAATTCGAGCCTTGGAAGTGGCTCATGCATCTGACAGAGGAATTACGCTATTCCTAAGGGTTTGGTGAGCACATGCATGGTTGACTTCAGTTAGGACTTCAGTGGCAGAAGTTTGGTGGAGTTAATGAGACGGCTAGTGGAGTTGTGTTCGGTTTAACTTAGTTGAACTAGTTGAGATTAGTTTAACTAGCTAATCAACTAGTAATGAGTGGAGTGAATTAAATATTATTTAATTCATTAATTAGTAACTCATTATTCAACTCAAGAACACATCAGTTCACTACAGTGCATGGACAGTTCAGTGGAGACCAATGAAAGAGGTAGATGAAAGGGTGGAGTTAGCTATCAGTGGCGACATCAGTTGTGCATGAGATTTGCATCACACTTGGAGGAATTTCCCATGATGATTGCACTGTCAAGCCAAGGAGATTCGAACCTTGGATCTCTATTTAGAAAGTCCATGATTGCACAATAGAGGAAAGGCAATTAATGGTGAGTTTTGAACCAGTAACCTGTTCAAAACCAAGCTAGTTTGTGTGTAACTTTATGAGAAAGTACTGAGTACTTGTGAGGAGTATTGTACTGAGTTTGTTACATGATTTCTCCATTATAATATACACAATAGCTGCGGGGTTTTCGGCTATAAGCTTTCCCCATACATACTGTGTTAATGTGTATGATGAATTGATGTGCTATCGCTTGTTTTATTTCCGCATGTGTGATGATCTGAGTGGAAGAGATTATGTGTTGCATATGAATTCGAATTGTATGTGATCAGGATAGTCTCGGTGGATAATTAATCATTATTCAACAAATTTCTACAAGAGGTATGGTTTGCCTAAATTCAGTGAACGTATTCCTATATATACACAGAAGCTACAGATGATTTGCAAGACTGAAACATGTGGATTTCTCTGTGATTCGAATAATATAAATTGCAGACTATTATATGAAGTGAAGTGCAGATATGTTTTGGGTTCGTGTAGCTTTTGATGCGGATTAAGGAGAATAGATATGCGGTCATTTTGTGGAGACAAGTTCTGGTCATCTCTGAAATAGCATGAGGATAACATCTCTGAAATAAGATGCGGATAACAAGTTTTCAGTTATCTTTGAAACAATTTGCTGAAGAACTTCAGTGTGGAATATATCACCGAAAAGTGCAGTGCAGATCATATCTTTAAGGTGTAGTGCGGATCACATTTTGAAGTGCAGTGTGAAAGTTTTCGAAAGGTTACAGAACTGGTCTATGTATATATACATCCATATATCATGGAAAATTTTAGCGGATTTCAGAACTGGGCCATACATATATATCCGTGTATCATCTAAGTACTGCGGCATACTGAAGCAGGCGTGCGGATCCATTAAGTGCATAAGCATGAGCATAATATCTCCTGTAGTGTGGATCTAAAGTGAAGCATAACTTGTAGTGAAGTTGTTGAGATAGTGGTCTATAAAGAAGAAGCAGTTGGAAAGTAAAGGAAAGAAGGAAAGTAAATTTGAGATTTACTTTCCTATCCACAACCTATATATATCTCAATCAACTGAAGATTCAATTGAAGGTTCAAGGAAGTACCGGTGCATAACAGTGCAACTTGTTAAAGAGAAGGAGGACCAAAATTGAAGGACATCAAAGAAGTAAGGACAAGGTCTTGGATGCATAAATAGGTCAAGGGTTTAAGTTTGGGTCATGGTACTTGTCATCTAAAATCTATAAGAAGAATTTATCGTGGGTTTTCCTCTCCAAGAGGGAGAGGTTTTCCCTGGCTCTAGGAGCCTAACTCTTGTGTCTCGCGTCTTTTGATAATTGACTTGATGAAAGATTTATTAAGCTAATGAAGGAAAGACATAAGTAACTCGAGTAATCTCACAAGTAATTATCAAGAAGAAAATTTTGTATTAATCACTAGCCATCCAAAATTCTCAACATGGGATCAGAGCTAAGGTGGTAACGACAAAGGGCTATTTGACAAGAAGACACTCAAGGATCAAAATTCAGTTTTCTAAGCATCAAAGCAAAAGTCAAAGATTACATTGAAAAGTCAAATCAGGAAATCCTCAAGCCATCTCAAGAAGACTTTCAACCTTGTTCAAATAATCTACACATCGGGGAGGTAATCTTTGACATCAAAGATCCTTGATATTGAAGACATTGTTGGAAGACACATCATTAAGCACCACCCAACACTATTGAAGACATATTCATTATGAAGTAATCCTTGATCATCAAGGATCCAAGATCACCTACTTTGAAATCAATCTAAGAGGGAGGTCCTACCATCATCCTCAACAAGGAAGCTAATAAAAGAGGAAAAGCATCTCTACTCGAGTAAGTATCTTTATGACTTCATATGAATCTATCAGAATGTCTTCTTTGCAAAGAAAACATTGAACTAGTTAGGGGTTCAAACTTTCCTGCATGGAAGACCAGGACAATCAAGTCATGCCAAGTACATGAAGGGAGATATAAGAGTCGAAAGGATTCTTACAGAATCCATAAAAGACTCTCTCATCTCCGATGTATCAAATCTAGAATCATCAAAAGGAATATATGAGAAATTGGTGTAGCTATTCTCTGTGAGTACTGCAGGAGAAGCAATCTCTTTGATCAACTGTAGGAACTAGAAGAAGTAATGTCTGACACTGATATGTTTACAGTGGTGCTGAATTCTCTGCCAGAAGAATGGGGAAACTTCACTTCAGGTTTATACAGGAAGAAAGAAGCCACACCATTCCACGATTTTGGGTCTCTATGTAAAATAGAGGAAACAAGATTGAAAGCCAAAGCTGTTACAGGATCAAGTGAAGGGAATCAAGCCTTTGCAGCCATGTCCAGGAAGAAAGGAAGATTCGGTAAGTTTGGTCCTTAGAGTAAAAGAAGAAATATGGACAAAGCACGATGCTTTGGAAATTGTCCTTAATATGAAAAGGACAAGAGAAATAGGGAAGAAGCCCATGTCTCTGAAATGAGGGAAGAACCTGATGCAAAGAAATCTAAGAAAGAAGAAGTGAGGGATCACCACTACGATTGAGATCATCTTCTCCTTCAAGTGATCTTTGTTGGTTGTATGATAGGAAGCAGTGTAGCATCCTGATCAAAGCATGATAGGAGCTCCTGGTGAAACAGCTCTGGGAAAAGCTCTCTGATAACATTACTAATGGAAGGTAGTCATCAAGATCAAGGATCATCATGGAAACAAAATTCTGGGATGTGATGACATACTGATGGAGCAAGTCAAGGGAATGAAGCTTTTCATTCTAGAAAAACTGCTACAGGATGACTCAAGGAAAAAGGTACGAGGTATGTATATATTTATATGCTGACACTGGATACTGTGAAGTCATGTCATATGGTTGCAGGTAATGGACTTCTATATTTAGAAGTATGATCTATGGAGGAGTATCTCTCGGTGCACTGACAGATGAAATCAACATAATCTATCCTCATGGAATATGAGGAGGTTGTATATGAACAAGGAATTGGAAAAATTTGTAAGTTCCTGGGAATGAAGAATGTGCCGAAAGGAAGAGATCATGAAATGCAACCATGTCAAGAGGTAGTTATCATCCGGAAGCCAACAAGATGTGACTAGGAGATCTCTTGGGAGGATATGTAGACTTTGATAGAAGTCTGGTAAAGAAGAAGACCCTTGACAAAACATATCATTAGGGGATGTGTCAATCTGAATAAAGGATGTCGATGCCTACATGAAGATGTCATGGTGAAAGATCATCACTGAGGTAACTTTTATTTTAAAAGTTCATATGTATATGTTTATCTGGATGAATTTGTGTAGGGCTTCTAATCATGAGAAAGGATGTATGATCCTTGGAGATGATTCGAAGGAAAGCAACATGGCGTAACGGTGGACCAGATGAGAAAGACTGATGAATCAATTTTTGATAGTGGACATGACTCATTACTGAAAATGATAGATGATCTTGTGCCCTATGAAGCCAAAAGTTGAAGATTCCTCAATATCGAAATCCATGACATCAAGGGGAGGAATTGTTCATGAGTAGCTGGATTGCTGCTGCAGGACCCTGGTTGAAAGGGAGGCTGGTGGTAAGTTTCTTACTTGGAAGAAACTTGGAGTATGTCCTTCTTGAGTTGAGAGGGAGTGACATATGTGATTCTCTCATACATGTGTCATGCACTAGACGAGGATTAATAACCGTAAGTATTAGTGAAGGCCATGTGGAGAGAATGGATAGACACATCATTCTGGTCTTCACCTGAAAGACAAAATGGAGGATTGGGTAATCATCTAGCATTTGATACTCTTTGAGAATGAAATAGGGCATTCAAGATAAGGGTAGTTGAGGACCGATACTCTTTGAGGGTTGGCTACCCAAGAGAAGAATAGTCTAAGAAGGTCATACTCTGGGAACACCTGGGTGGAGTATGTACCTTGGAGAGACAATGACTTTGGTGTCTATAAGTCATGTGTCTCGCCAGCATTGTAGCCCATTGTCTCGTTGAGAGATGGGGTTGTTAGTCAAGGCCTTGCACTAGGACAATGCTGGTTGATAGGATGCTATACAAATGCGATTACCAATCCGATTCTTCTTATGAGATTCTTCAGTGTGAAAGTGACCATGTACCTGTATGAATACCTCCCTAGTTAAGAGGGAGTGTTGAAAAGTGTAACTAGGTCGGTCTTCATATTGACTAAGTAATTATGTATTTTATGTAAAGAAGAAGACAAAGATAATAAAATGTATTTTGTACTGGCTTCATGGGTTTCATGAGCACGATTTTATTATAGGTTAAATAGACTTCTTCTTGATGTCTATCTAGGGATTTGTCTTCTAGATATAAATGTAATAAGTGTCATATATGAAGGATCTAGAAATGGTCCAAGACCAAGTTTAGAAACCATGGAAGAATAGCTCTCACTCAAACGCTGGAAGAGAAACAATATTAATGTTTCATGTCGGCCTCCCTATAGTTGACAAGTCGGCCTACTAGTAAGAGGTATGGTTGGCCTAAATTCAGTGAACGTACTCCTATATACACATAGAAGCTGCAGATCATTTGCAAGATTGAAACATGCGGATTTTTCTATGATTCAAATAGTATAAATTGCGGATTGTTATATGAAGTGAAGTGCGGATATGTTTTGGGTTCGTGTAGCTTTTGATGCAGATTAAGCAGAAGAGATATGCGGTCATTTTGTGGAGACAAGTTCCGGTCACCTCTGAAGTAACATGCGGATAACATCTCTGAATTAACATGCAGATAACAAGTTTTCTGCTATCTCTGAAACAATTTGCTAAAGAACTTCAGTGCAGAATATATCACCGAAAAGTGCAGTGCGAATCATATCTTTAAGGTGCAGTGCAGATCACATTTTGAAGTGCAGTGCGAAAGTTTTCGAAAGGTTACAAAACTAGTCTATGTATATATACATCCTTATATCACAAGGTGTTGCATTTCAATGCAGATTTTAGAACTGGGCTATACATATATATCCGTGTATCATCTAAGTACTGCGGCATACTGAAGCAGGAGTGCGGATCCATCAAGTGCATAAGCATGAGCATAATATCTCCTGTAGTGCGAATCTAAAGTGAAGCATAGCTTGCAATGAAGTTGTTGAGACAATGGTCTACAAAAAAGAAGTAGTCGGAAAGTAAAGGAAAGAAGGAAAGTAAATCTGAGATTTAATTTCCTATCCACAACCTATATATATCTGAAGCAACTGAAGATTCAGCTGAAGGTTCAAGGAAGTACTGGTGCAGAACAATGCAACTTGGTGAAGAGAAGGAGGATCAGCATTGAAGGACATCAAAGAAGTAAGGACAAGGTCTTGGATGTATAAATAGGTCAAGGGTCTAAGTCTGGGTCATGGTACTTGTCATCTGAAATCTATAAGAAGAATTTCTCGTGGGTTTTCCTCTCCAAGAGGGAGAGGTTTTGCCCTGGCTCTAGGAGCCTAACTCTTGTGTCTCATGTCTTTTGATAATTGACTTGATGAAATATTTAATAAGCTAACGAAGGAAAGACATAAGTAACTCTAGTAATCTCACAAGTAATTATGAAGAAGAGAATTTTGATTTAATCACTAGCCATCCAAAATTCTCAACACCTTCCTCTAATCTTTTGCTTCTTAACATAGCTAGTAGCACCCTAGTGTCGTAACCAATTTTCTCTCTTTCTATATCTACCTTTTTCTATTGTTTTCATTCGTATTTTCTCATTCTCTCAACATCTACATACTCATGTTAGATATTTTCATCTTCATTAGTATGTCAATAGTTCATCGCAACTCAAACCTTTGCTTGTTTTGTGATAGCATTATCTCATGTAGCTGTTGCTTTTGCCTCTCGAAAGTCACTTCTTTTCATGCTAGAAGTACCACCCTAGTGTTGTAACCAATTTTCTCTCTTTCGATATCTACCTTTTTTATTGTTTTCATTCTTCTTTTCTCATTCTCTCAACATCTACATACTCATGTTAGATATTTTCGTTGGGAGTGTAAAAACTCTGGTAAACTTGATAAATATATATTATTAATGATGAAGATGAAAAGATGATTACAATGAGGGATCGCCTAGGCTTTAAATATAGCCTCAAGGTGTCCCTTGGCGAAGAGGCATGATCTTTGATCATGCCCTTCCACATTAATAACCTAAGATAACTAAATCTAATTAACAATTAATAAAATTTACATAACATTGCCCCTCTCTTAAAGATGCTTTGTCCTCAAAGCATATGTAATGATGGACAATGTTGACGAATGTCTGGTTTTCTCAAGCGATGAGCTCTTGCTTCCCACATTTTAAAAAGATCGTGGAGCATCTTCTCGAGTTCAATCTTTTGGTGATGTGGATAGTGACAAGATCTGATATTGACAGGGTCAGATCCTGTTCCTGGTACTGCTGGTGATTCTTCTTTGTTCCTTTTTAGATTTAGAGGTAAGTTACCAGCAATTATTGTCTGATGTAACTTCTCCTCATCATCAAATGCTTCTTTCCTAACAACTGTATGTGCCTCATTACCGAAGGCCTCAATAGCTTTTGGCGCTTCTCAGTGGCTTCGGATGTGTTTGTCGCTTCACATGTTTCGTTCAATTCTGTGGATGGAACATTTTGTTGTTTATAAACATCTGTATCTTCATGGTGATGTGGGGAATCAGCTTTTTCTTGATGCTCTTCTGAGTTCCCTGAATCTGCGGAATTTTTTTGTTGATTTTGTTCCCTGTTAGGAGATATTGGGGATTGTGTCTGACTTAACTTATCTATCTTATCATTTAGCTTACTGAAGAGTTCTGTCATATTGTTCATTGCTTCGTTAAGCTTTTCTGTGGCCTCGTGATGATTTAGCCACATTTGTCTTTCTATTCAATTTGTTGTATCATGAATCTTTTTGATGTCGTTGGAGTGCCCTGCAACTGTACCTTCCAGATCGATTAACCTCTTTTCGAATTCTTCGGAATTATTATTAATATGTTTCTCGAGATCCACTAGTTTCTTCTGGAATTTAGCCATTGACATTGATGACGACATCGAACGCGTATGAGGTGGGGAATATTTTTCTGCGAGTTTTTCCTCTTTTTTTCTTTAAAATTATTTAATTAATATTTAATTAATTAATTAATTAATTGAATAATTTTTTTTTAAAATAAATTATATAATTATTATATATATAATTTATTAATTGAAATTATATAATATAAATAATTATATAATTATAATATATATATATATATATATAATTATCAATTTGAAAACTATAATATATATATATTCATACCCCTTGTACGATTATTAATAATCGAAAGGTCACTAATGAAATGAAACAGTGTAATAAGAGGATGTGATTGTATAGTTTGACCGCCCAGATTCGGGTGAGAGCAACGTCTTATCAGATCAGTTTTATGTAACGTTAGTTATGAAGTTGCAAGATCGACGTGGAAAGGATGTCGGGGGAAGAGGCGGCGGGGAGTGGGGGACACGGGGATGGTGAGAGGAGAGCAGCGTGAGTGTAGGCGTTCAACTTTCAGTCCCGCGGGTCGAAGCCGATCAGAGGTAAAACATTCACCGTCCATCGTTTTACGTTTTACCACACTTGTTTCACGATTTACCAAACGTATTTTATTTGTTGGGCCACGACAGAGAACTGACCACGTAGACCGGCACACTGTTTCGATGTTAAGAAAAAGACGTAACTGGAGTGGATGTGACAGAATCGAAGGGACTGAATCGATTTTTGTGTGTGTGTTGGCGGAACAAGGGAATGGGGCTTTGTCTGACAATACAGCTATGTCACCAAACGCTGGCAGGGTTGGAAAACGAGCAACGCTGGGTCGAGAAGCGGTTTTTTTGTTGTTGTTGTTGTTGTTGTTGTTGTTGTAACCGTGCTCGTTTGACAAGTCACTGTTCACGATAAAAAAAACGTAAGTTAATATACAGCGACCGCGGTCAAGAGGGACAACAATTAGTCTGCAAGTGGCGGCAGGGACGTGGCTGGAGCACGCGGAAATGGTGGTGGACGGATAGACGAATTAGACCGAGATGCTTTTCCTCGGAGATTTAATTCGTTGTTTTAGAAATTAAACTTGTTGTCACAGAATTAAATTTTCTCTCACGGGGGTGCAGGTAGCCGCAGGCGGAGTGATAAGGCGGCGGTGTAGTGAGTGAGTTCAACTGCAGAATATTGTGTTGTTGTGGTTTTTTGCAGGGACGACGTGGACTATTGTGGTCGACAGCCACGGTGGACAGCTAGGCCGATTTGCATTAGGCGGCAACTTGTTAAGTTTGGTGACGAGAGCAGTTTTGGACGTGGCTACAACCTACGATGGCTGCCGGTTAGGTGAGCGGTGGCAGGGTAAGCAGATGCAGGTGGGAATGTGGATGTCGGTGGAAAACACGGCTCGTTGGATGGCGGTTGCAATCGCAATTATTTTTTTAATAGCGTAGGGTGAGGTGGGAATAACATAGGGTGAGGTGAGGGTTATAGGAAGTGACGGTGAGCTGGAAATGAGTTTTGGGAAGGGGGCCGTTAGCAAGAGCGTGGGAATTGATGTAAGAAAAGGTAAGGAATGTGAGGGGGTGTGTTGAAATGAGAAATTGATAGGGAAGGGAAACAGAGTGAGTGGGCGTGAGCGTAGCGTATGAGCTTTGAGAGAGAATGAGTGTTGGGGAAGTAAATCTGCAAATTATTTTTTTAAACCAAGGTTGCTGTCGACAAGCACTTGGTAAAAAATCTGCAATTCTAGAATTGCAATTCTGGCATTCTGTAATTCCTTAATTCTGGTGATCACACAGATCCCGAAGAGCGATGGCTCCGATACCAATGGAGTGTAAAAACTCTGGTAAACTTGATAAATATATATTATTAATGATGAAGATGAAAAGATGATTACAATGAGGGATTGCCTAGGCTTTAAATATAGCCTCAAGGTGTCCCTTGGCGAAGAGGCATGATCTTTGATCATGCCCTTCCACATTAATAACCTAAGATAACTAAATCTAATTAACAATTAATAAAATTTACATAACATTCGTCTTCATTAGTATGTCACTAGTTCATCACAACTCACACCTTTGCTTGTTTTGTGATAGCATTTTCTCATGTAGGTGTTTGCTTTTGCTTCTCGAAAGTCACTTCTTCTTATGCTAGAGCTACTGTGGTGATTGTTGAGAAATCTAGGGCATCAAGTATTAGGTGATTTCTCTTCTATTGATAACTGCTTTTGAATGATTTTTACTTTCTTAGATTAAGATTCTCTCTTTCTTAGATTATTAATGTTCTTCTTTGTCAGACAACTACCAATGCATAAACCATAAAGAGACAAGAGACACAGAATATAGGTTATCAACCAGGGCCAAAACCTCTCCTACTTTAGAGGAAAACTTGAACAAATTCTTCTTCTTATAGAGACTTCGATTGACGAATACCAAGACCAAGACCCTTGACCTACTTGCCACTCCAAGACCAAGACACAAGCTCCCGTGATGAGATCCTTAGTCAACGATAGTCAACCTTTTGCTCCTTCTTGGCTCCTCTTCAACTTCGGCTTACTTTTGCTTTAGACTTTCAACCTCCTTGAATTAGGTCTACAAACCTAATTCAAAAACCCTAATCATATGCATACGACCTTTACTTATGACTTGATTCCCTTCGCTTTAATGGGAGATCTTCTCCTTGATGACTCGTCTAGAGATATACCATTATCTCCTCTTGCTTTGACCTTCATATGCACCTGCAATACTTCAGCCTCTTTTGCAACAGAAACAGTCCCTTTTCTTTGCATGTGTGAGTGATGGATAACCCTAAACAAACCCAAAAAGTCCTCGCTCTTCCCTCCTTCCTTTCGTTGGCTATACGACTTCCTTCAAGTGATTCTCGCACTTCTTACTACAGTTCTGCACTTCTCCGAAATTCTATCTTCTGAACTGAGGCCGAGTTGCCTATTTATAGTGTTTTCCCCCTCAAATTAGACGACTTGATGGAGGATGAGTCAACGTGTCAGTTGGAGGAAATCATTTATTTTGTTTTGAAGCCGACTTGCTAGGAGATGCCTGTGCTTGTCTTGGAGGGTCTTTTGACTCTTTCAATGACATAAAAATATGTAACATGCCTAAGAAGGGTCCTTCATACATGACATAGACTCGAATTGACTTTTATCACTAGATGACAAATCTTAAAGGCTGACAATGGGAACCATCACAAAAAATAAAATTCCTTGCTTATGAAACCCATGAGACAAGCATTACAATAATAATTTTATTTTTTTCTTCTTTACATCAATTACATAAAATCACAGTTACACATGTCATTATGAAGACCAAACCTAGTTACACTTTTCAACGCTCCCTCTTAACTAGGGAGGTATTCATAATGGTACTTGGTCATTCTCAATCTGAAAAATTTCTCATAAGAAGAATTATATTGGTAACCCATCTGATTATCAATCTGAAAAATTTCTCATAAGAAGAATTATATTGGTAACCCATCTGATTAGCATCATATCTACCAACATTGTCACATAGCAAGGCCTTGACTAACAACTCTATCTCTCCACAAGGTTAGAGCACAATGCTGGCGAGACCAATGACGTATATGTGAAAATTTCTGCATATTCTAAACAAAAATCCTACTGTAGTAAATCTGATTTACTTATCCTACTTGTTTGATTTCACTTAACAGGTTATTTTTTGAATAATTCATGAAAACATCAAAGTAAATACTTTGCAGCCTACACAATTATACAAATAAAGTACTGAGGAATAAGGAAAACATGCAGACAAAGGACACGTATTTTTCGGAAAAATGTCCCCAGAAATACCCAATGTGGGAAAACCAGTGCAACAATTCTGAGGGTTTTATTATTAAGCAGATTTCTAAATACAAACGAGGCTACCAAATCCGTCTCACCCAACAGGGAAAATCGTTGGTAGAAGTACCTCTATTCGGAGGTAGATAATATGGTGGATCCAACAACTGGATGAAGAAACCCCACAGGTGTTTGCGTAGTCTCCAAGTGCTGCTGAGCGATGGCTACTGCAAGGTCGACTGCGTCACCTCTCCCAATGGCTGTGCACCCTTTCCTTGAGCCTTCCTGGCTCTGAAATCAAAACGCTGTATAGCTTCCTGATTTGACTCACAGAAACCCCAGCGTAGCTCGCTGAGTGACTGCATCACCCTCTCTGTCTCTGTGCCACCCCTCCTTGCCTGTGCTGCCTCTCTGCTATTGTATTCGAGGCCTTGGATGAAAATCCCACTGCCGAATTGCCCCTCACTGCACAAAATTACTCAGATTTGATCTTCGTCTGAGCACTGCTCCGTCAGAAGAATCTTTATGTGTGTTCTCCAACTGACCCCAAGCCTTCCTTTAATACTTTTCGAGCTGATGAATCGGCGGCCGTGATCTAATCTCTAATTGATGGCTAAGATTAGAAAATACTTTATCCTCGTAACTTAGAACATTTTCACCCACATGTTAAATTAATTCACTTTAATTATTTTATTTTCGTAAGTTAGACTTAGGGTCTCCATTAAAATAATTAATTATTTGAATAACTAAAGCTTCGGGTGGAATTTCTCCAAATGATTTCTAGGTCTTGGAGATCTCATGTGTTCTAGCCCCTCAACAAAGTTTCGGTGCTAGAGCACATCTGATGCTACCCAAAAAAATCAACACTCCCCCTTAGCGAGGAATGTGCTCTAGCAACACTTCAACCTTAAGCATCACCCTGATCCACGACATTGGTCCTCTGCGTTGCTGATGCTCGGTTGCTGCCCCTCATACACTGCGTTGTTGCCTTCTGTATTGCTGCCCATGTCACTGCCACTGACACTGCATCATTTGTATTGCAGCTCCCTCTCAAATGCTGCATCACGCTGCCCATAACATTGCCACTGCTAACTACTGCATTGCAACTAAACCCATCACCCAAAATCTTGACATACAAGTCAGTCTGGTTGCACCTCGATAGTAAAGCACCCTCTGCTGCTAATCTGCACTGACCCTCTAGTGACTCTGCGCTGCTGCTGCTATGCACTGCGTAAGCACTGCCTTTGAGCTGTTGAAGTCCATCAACCTTTGCGCTGCTGCTGCCTCTACTTTGCGCTGCTCCAGTCTTCAGCGTTCTAGCTCTGCCAATGTTGCTCCATCATCCCTCGCACCAATTGACTCTTGTCATCCTGCTACCATCATTAAGGGCTCCAGTAGCACCTTAAGGATCTTGCCCCTCACTGCAGTTCGAAAGAACTACATATCAATATCGCCCCACCTCTTCTCTCGAGGCACATGAGCACTCATGACCCACTTAGTCATCATCTCCATCATCGTCCTTGGCTGCGGCAACCTTCAAATCAAACTCTTCCTTACCCTTCTTTTTCATAGGGCATGTTGTGGCGAAATGTCGTAATTCACCACACGTGAAGCATCTGACCTTTGAAAGGCTTTCTTCTTCTTCCTTTGCTACCCATGTTGTCCCTTAGATGCGAGAGACGCATCTTCCTCCTCCTCCTTCTTCATCTTGATCCCTTTGCTACTGATGCTCGCCTTGTTCATCTTCCTAATCTCTTCTTGTTGAAGAGCTACCCCCATGTTTCCCTAACTTGGAATTGCCCAAAATTCCTTGGAAAAAGTTCTCCCACTCATTGAAAATTGCATTCAGAGCAATTCTCACCATAAGACCTTCATCAGGGGTGGCCCCCAACGCAACCAGTTGATCATGGATCGCCTAATATCTAATGAGGAAGGGGTCAATCTCTTCTCCCTTCAACATATGGAATAATCGAAGCTGATTCTCAAGAAGAATCCTCGTCTGAACAAGAATCCTCTGATACAATGTGGTCAAAGAAGTCCACATCTCATGTGTTGTGTCCTTCTCAGCAGTGTCCTTCTCAGCAATGTATGGGACCACATGATCCTTGACTCCATCCCTGATCAAGCACTTAACCTTTGCTTGAGCTTCTTCATACTTCTTGAGTGGATCAACGTCAACTAGAACAACAACTGCGCTCTCGGCGAGACTTTTGATACAATGCTCATCCAGAACTGACAGGATTCTGGCCTTCCAGATGACAAAGTTGGATGCTCCATCCAACCTGTCTTGATCCCTTAGTCCATGTGTGGCCATCTTTGCTCGATAAAATATGTCAAACTGGTTCTCTTCTCCCTCTTCTGTTGCTGCCCCAACAAAACTTGGATCTGAGTTTCTTGGCACTAGAAACTTTCTAAGTAACCCGCTCCGTCTGAAAAATGATTTCCCTCCCAGAAATCCTCCGCCAATTGATGTTGAATTAATGCTCTCCGATCACTCTTTATTGTTGACCAACACTGGATCTAGACTTCTTGGAAAGAAGTCTGTTAAGGATTTACTCCCCTCTAATTTGCCACACCTTGCGAGACACTCTTATTCACCAAAAGAAACATTGCCCCACCAATAACTACTGAAGAAAAAAGATCTGTACTTCTAGCCATGGCAACCAAAAAGACGGAGGCTCGAAATCCTTGCGCTGGCCCAAAAAACACTGCAATGCCACTACTACAACTACAGCGTGACCCTAGCTGGCTGACACAGGCTTTGTGTGAGCCCCTATGGTCTCTGCATCACCCCTCTTTGCCTCTTCTGGATTTGCGCTGTCACTCGGGACAAATACCTTCTTGCAACAAATTTTCTTTGGTCTTCTGCTGATGGCTTCAACTCTTCCTGATCTGCAAACGCTTTGATACCATGTGAAATTTTTTGAATCTTCTAAACATAAATCCTACTGCAGTAAATCTGATTTACTTCTCCTACTTGTTTGGTTTAACTTAACAAGTTATTTTTTGAATAATTCATGGAAACATCAAAGTAAATACACTCCACCCTACACAATTATATAGCTCAAGTACTGAAGAATAAGCAAAACATCCAGACAAAGGACACATGTATTTTTCAGACAAATGTCCCTGGAAAAACCCAATGTGGGAAAACCGATGTAGCATTTATGAGGGGATTTATTATTAAGCAGATTTCTGAATACAAACTAGGGTGCCAAATCTGCCTCACCCAATAGAGAAAATCCTTGGCAAAAGTACCTCTATCCGGAGACAGATATTATGGCGGATCCAATAACTGGATGAGGAAACCCCACAGTTGTCTCCGCAGTCTCCAAGTGTTGCTGAGCGATGGCTACAACACGCTGGACTGCGTCACCTCTCTTAGTGGCTGCATCACCCTTTCCTTGAGCCTTCCTGGCTTTGAAATCAAAACGTTGGATAACTATCCGATCTGCCTCACAGAAAACCCAACACAACTCTCTGAGTGATTGCGTCACCCTCTTTGGCTCTGCGTCACCCCTCACCTGCGCTGCCTCTTTGGTGCTGATCTGCCTCTTTGCTATTGTATTCTTGGCGTTGGATGAAAACCCCATTGCCGAACTACCCCTCACTACACTGAATTACTCAGATCTGATCTTCGTCCGAGCATTGCTCTATTAGAAGATTTCGATCACCAAATTCAGTCTCTGTGTGTGTTCTCCAATCGACCCCAAGCCTTCCTTTAATACTTTTTCAGTTGACGAATCAACGACCGCGATCTAATCTCTAATCGACGGCTAAGATTAGAAAAGACTTGATCGTTGTCACTTAAAACATTCTCACCCACATGTTAAATTAATTCATTTTAATTATTTAATTTCCCTAAGTTAGACTTAGGGCCTCCATTAAAATAATTAATTATTTGAATAACTTAAGCTTTGCGTGGAATTTCTCTAAACGACTTCTGGGTCTAGGAGATCTCATGTGTTCTAGCCCCTCCACAAAGTTTTGGAGCTAGAGCACATCTGATGCTACCCAAAAAAAGCAATCGTATAAACACCCTCATCATTGTCTCTCTCGGAACATACTCCACTCGGGTTCTTAGAGTGTGTTCCACTAGGACTATTCTTATCTTGGATTCCCAGTCCTCGAAGAATATCAGTCCTCTACAACTACTCTTGTCTTGGATGCCCTAAGACATCTTCAAAGAGCATCAGATGCCAGATGTTTAACCAATCCTCCATTATGTCTTCCCAAGTGAAGACAAGAGTGATGTGTCTGTCTCTAACTTTTAATTAGGGAGGACATATCTATTCTAAAAAGGAGTGTACTCATTCCTACGGAAGGAATGCATCTAAGCTCCCTCATGGCTTAGGAATTTTGCTTCCAAGTTTCTACCAAGTAAGAAACTTGTTTCCAGGCTCCCTCTTAATTAGGGACCTACAATAGCTCCTTAGGTGGAGAAGAATGGACAAATAGCTGCTTGAGGACCTCCTCCTCATGATGTCATGAACTTCACTTATTTATTTAGGAGTCTTCATGTTTTGGGGTTTCTTTATAGGGCATAGACCATCCATCACTCTCATCCATGAGTCACTCATGTCATCATTTGAAAGTGATCCATCTGTCCATATATGGCCTTCCTTCATGCCCTGCTGCCTTCTTCATGCCATGTTTCTAGAAGGAACTTCTTTCCTACTATATGGTCAATAGTGGTGGTAGACATCCATAGTTCTTCCCTTGGCAGCCCTGCATAAGCCTATCCAAATATTTTTTCAAAAATAAGAAATGAACACTTAAATCAAAATTACCTTTGTGATGGTACATTCCATTCCCAGGAGCTTCCAATCAGAGTTCATTTAATTAATGTCAACCACCTCATATTACATATGAGGGACATATTATGTTGATTTCATCTAGTGAGTGTGTGACCCATGAATTCTTGCATCCCTTCAAGGGAGGAGATCCTTCCTTTTGATTACGCTCTCAAAATAGAGCATTGATCCTAGTTACCTGCAACTATATGACATGACTTTACAATATTGAATACAAGTATACATACCTCATTTTTCTTAATGTCATCCAAACTTCCTTCAGCAACTTCCTTGATTGAAAAGAGCTTCAATCCCTTGTTTTGCTTTACCTTTTAAATCATCATACCATCATCCCATGAATTCCACAAATTTGGAATTCTTGATGAAACACTTGCTTCCTCTCTTGATTGGTGAAATTTCCGATGAAGATTCTATCAAAGAATCTTGAGGATCTATAGTATTCCCATTCAGTAGATGTTTCCTTTTGATTGATGTATGGTGAGCTTTGTTCTAGATGTCTCTTTCCTTTCCATAAGTGGCGCTTATGTTTCCAATGTGGCTCTCAAGAGCTCTATCCTTCATAGTTGACTGCCATAGATTTCAATTTCAACAATTTTTCATGCTTCTCTATGATGATGTCTTGAACTCTGACTTCTAATGATTTTATGATGCCATTATGCATCCTATCATTCTCCTAATGATAGTTCTACTTTTCAATAGGAAAACTTGAAAACGGGAACTTGAAAAGAACTAGGTGAGGAATGTTGAGAATTTGGAGGGCTTTAGGTTAATACAAATTCTCTTCTTGATAATTACTTGTGAACTTACTTGAGGTACTTATGTCTTCTCTTCTTTTAGTTAAGTTGATCTTTCATCAAGTCAATTATCAAAAACACAAGACACAAAGGTTAGGCTCCTAGAGCCAGGGCAAAACCTCTCCCTCTTGGAGAGAAAAACTCGCAAAGAATTATTCTGATAGATTTTCAAATGACAAGTACCATGACCTAGACTTAGACCCTAGACCTAGATTTTCTTCCAGAACCTTGATTCTCGCCTTGTGTATGCTTCTATTTGATTTGCTTGGACTGTGAGAAGGTAAATCAAGGATTTACCTTCCTCACTATTACTCCTGTTTCTTCTTATGATCACTGTCTCTTAATTGCACTTTTGTTCTTCTTTTATCCGTCTTCCACACTCTTGTTCTTCTTTTATATGTCCGCACTAAAGTCTGCTGTAACTTCCATACTATCTTTGTATATGTATTCACGCTGTCTCTGCTGTGGTATCCGTACTATCTTAGTATGTATATATGCTGTCTCAGCTGTGGTATTCACACTATCTTAGTATATATATACGCTATCTCTACTGTGGTATCCGCACTATATTAGTATATATATACTCTGTCTCTGCTGTGGTATCCGCAAGTCCTTTTTGTGTTAGATCCGTAAATACTTCTTGTAATAGTGGCTCAGACTTATCCGCAATTTACAGAGGAATCCACATTAAATTGTGTCTCTATTATCCGCATGAATAGAGGTATATATATTGGTGATGGCTCAGCGTTTTAGGCCGATTTGCATGTAGTCTTGTAGGCTGACTTCAAAAACTTATAACAGTTTCTTCTTCCATCATTTGAGAGAGGTCGGTTTGAAGACATCTTCTTCCATGAACTCTTCGATGTAATACAAGGCTTTGACAAGATCTGGAGCATATATTGAAGACGGATTCCTTTATATATATACATGACACATAATTATATTCTATGCCTAGAAGACCCAAACCTAGTAGACATCAAGAAGAAGTCTATCTACATGAAAATCTTGCTCATGAAACCCATGAAGCAAGTACACCAAATATATTTTTATTATCTTTGACTTCTTCTTTACATATATACATAATTACGTAGTCAACATGAAGACCGACCTAGTTACACTTTTCAACAAGGAAGACTATCTTAATCATAGTAGAGATATTTTACTTTCTCTTTCTTGGTCTTCTTATTTTCAACTTCCTTCGCATCCTCAATGATATGTGCTTCTTCTCTTCCTCTTTTGTTATTGTTCATCTTGAGCTTAGGACAATCTCTTCTATAGTGCCCATATTCCTGACACCCATAACATTGAATCTTAGCCATGTTCTTCTTCTTTTTTTGAGGACCAAACTTTCCAAATTTTCCCTTTCTTTCCATCATTGTAGCATATGCTTGATTTTTCTCACCTGATCCCACATCAAATTTTTCCTTTAGCCTTGATTCTTCAGTCTTGCATAGTGACCACAGTTCATGGAATGGAGTAGCTTCTTTCTTCCCATAGATACTTGAAGTAAAGTTACCCCACTCCTCTAGTAGTGCATTTAGTACTACTGTAGTTATATCTCTATGACTTCTCCTAGATCTTGAAGTTGATCCCTGATCTCAGATAACCTCATAAAGTATGCGGCTATTCGATCTTCCCTTGACATCTTCAGCTTGTAGAGTTCTTGCCTTAGATAACTTCCCTCGCAGTGCTTATAGAATACAACTATACCAGTTTTTCATATATTTCTTTTGAAGTTTCAAGTTTTGATACACATGGGATGAGAGGATCCTTGATGGATTCAATGAGAATCCTTTGAATCTTATCTTCCCCTCTCATATACTTTGCAAGAGCTTGAGCATGTTCCTTTCCTGGTTTAGTGATAGATCCTTTGACATGTTCCATAATCTCATTTTCAATGAGATTCAGATCTATCCTTTTTTTCCATGCAAGATAGTTTGAAGCCCCAACCAATTTGTTGCTTTCCTTGCAAAAATAAATTATGATAGATTCATATGTGGACATATACTTACTTTTTCAGATGCTTCTTCCACTTGTGTTTTCTTTGAATTTGATGATGATATAGATGTTAGAAACCTTCTCCTTGATGAAAATAGATCTGTTCAAGAATGATCCTTGACCCCTCAAAGAGGGAGATCACATAGTTGATGGTGATTAATGATGACTTCCGTGTGATGTATTCAATGGTAAGGATATTGCTTCAATGAGAGAGAGATCGCCTTAGAGTCTTGATGACAGCGCCTTGTTGATCTAGCTTCCTTTGGATGAATGGTCTTCAAGATACTTCAACTTCAAAGTGATTGAGAGCGGATCCCAGGAATGCTTCTTTGTTTGATGATGATATGATCTTGTTCTTGAAGTGCTTTGTTAAATTCTGAAGATGTTCTATGCTAGATGAAAGTGTACTTTAAACTTCTAGGGCACAATGAAAGTAAGATGTAGATAGAACATACCAATAGATCGATGGAAGACCAACCAAAAACAGAGATAAAGAATGGTGGCATTACGACGGTCAGCAGGATGCTTCAACCAACAAAGTCTTCATAAGGTCAGCCTCCCACATGTCTCACACAACCCCAAGATGTTTCATCAAGAATACTCCACCAAGACGCTGCACCAAGAAGCCCTAAACGCAGAACCAAGAACGCTGCTCCATCACCATCCAAGAGAGAAGAAAATTACCTCCACCAAAAATGTGTGTCTAAAATGAACTCCAAGTCTCTCCAATATATAGGCATTTGTGGGGGTGTGTGACACATCTCTTATGCATGTGGGATAAATCAGGCTGACCTCGCACATGTGGAATAATTTCAAAATACATGTTTTTCTCATTCGATCAAGATGATCTTTAGATCGATCTTGCACCTCTCCCAAAGGGGAATCCAATAAAAATATTGGCATTGTCATCTGAGCATCACAACATGGAGTTTGGACCTAGTTGCCCAAAATTAACATGCTTTTCTTGGATGTATAGACTACAAAGCTACCTTGATTTGTAGATCTCTTCAACTTGAGTAGATGTAGGGTTTTGGCCTACCTTTTCATGATGATGATCCCAAGACTTCTTTTTGGTGTAGACTTCTTCTTTGATCTATGGTTTTGATACTTTGTTGTAGATCTTGAATTCACTTCGATATATTTCGATTTTGCTTTGATGTCTCTCTCGAGATTCTATCCTTGAGGGTCCCTTAATAAGATGTCCTTTCTTGACTTTGTCACCTTAGCTCTGATACCATGTTGAGAAATTTAGGGCATAAAGTATTAGGTGATATCTCTTATATTGATAACTGCTTGTGAATGCTTTTTACTTTCTTAGATTAGGATCTTCTCTTTCTTAGATTATTAATGTTCTTTTCATCAAACAACTACCAATGCATAAACCATAAAGAGACAAGAGACATAGAATATAGGCTATCAGCAGGGACCAAACTTGTTAGAGAAATGACAGTTAATTATTTCTCTTGTGATGACATTATCTTGTGATGTTTAGTTATTATTATTTGTTCTTTCTTTTATCATTAAGAGTAATGCCAATAAAAAAATAAAAATGACACAATATGTAGGAATGTGCCAGGGAAAAACCCGACTCTTTGGGGAAAAACCAATCAAAATTCTTCCTTCAATAGATTTAGGGCGACCAAGACCCTTAGACTATAGGCTTCCTCCATCAAGTCATTCCTTCACTATGTTAGCATTGAGATCTCCCTTGCTTGCACTTTAACCTTCATCCTTCTTTCTTCAGAAATTCATATTTGAGTACTGAGCATTAAGACAAAGTTAACATCACTGAGATCCATAGAGTGTCATTGTAGTATCATGTCATTGAGTCACTGCCTTACTGTTCGATCTTACTTTCTTATCCTATCACCGAGCCACTGTAATAGATGTCACACCGGGCCACTGTTATAGATAGCACACCGAGCCATATTGCACTTGTCACCAAACTACTGCACCATTTTGATTTCACCAAACCTATGTCACACTGTAAACTTGCACTTGAACCAACACCGAGCCATCGCACCACTGTATTATTGTACTTGCACAAAGCCATTGGAAATTCACTGATCCCTGTGATGAGATTCGAACCCAATTGCAGAGAGGAATTCGAGAATCCAAGTGAGGAAATACGAAATCACAGTGGGGTACATATAGTAGTTTGTCTATAGGAAATAAGCCGACATGAGCATTGTGAACAATTGTGTCCCTTGCGTGAAGCCGACTTGAACACTGATTGAGGCCGACTTAAGAAGGCAATTTTGCTGACTTGTATCATTTGTCTTGGGGGTTGTCTTTGAAGTAGATTTTGAGGATGATGACCTTGAAGAAGATGACTTGATGGAGGAGCCTTTTGACAACCTAATGTTACATGATTTAAAAGCCCAAAAATTGGATCAATTTAAATCTGTAACAACTAACCTAGAAGTCCACAATTGGGACCTTAATCTGAATATGACCCAAGCATGAAACCCATGCTTTAATAAGTCATTTAATAATACTAATAAATTCTTTTGACAAATACATTAATAATGAAGACCGAACCTAATTACATTCTTCAACACTCCCTCTTAACTAGGGAGGTATTCATATATAAAAGAAGAGGCATCGAAATGTAATGGACTAGATTCCTGACCATGGCAATCTATCCACTTGGTCTCTCTACAATTTAGGTGTTGCAATGCCATGGACTAGATTACAGACTAGGGCAATCTATCCAAGTGGGACTAAGATGGACTAAAGCTTTCAACCTCTATAGGTACCATCAGGCTTACTTACTAACCATCAACCCAGGGAACTAGGTGCGCATCCACCCGATGGCACCCTCCCAACCAAACATCAACCCAAAGTGTCGGCCCAATGTCTTTCCAGGGAACGCTTCACTCACAAAGCCTCAACACACCTTGATCCAACAAATCAAGGACAACCAATCTCTTCCAATCACACTGATTGGTAACCAACATGCTATCAAAACATTCGAGAGATTCACCTGTACAAACACAACCCCAATCAATTATACATATTCAAGTATATAATCAAAGCAAGCCTACGGGGTTTCGGTGTTGCTCTTAAGCTAATTTCAGTAGGACTATCAGTGGAATCTTTGAGAGAAGATTCCTCATATACTTTCCTTTCCTACTTTTTCATGTAGCAACATATTATTTAATCGGATCCTACTTTCCTACTTATAGCAGTACCAAAGCATTCTCCAATCATGACAATGATTCTTACTCATGGTCTTTACCAAGACTTATGACTGTTAGTCCTAGTCTAGTGCATGACACATGAAGTAGAGAACCATAACCATTTCTTCTTTTAACCAGGCTCCCTCTTAATCTAGGGAGATCAACTTCTTCATTTAGGTGTTGGAGAATGTTTCATGGCTTCCATCCTTCTCGTCATACTTATCAATTTCTCATCTTTATGATGTACCTGCACAACTTTAGAAAAGTGCAACCAAAACTATAAAAGCATAAAGTTAGCTTGTGAATTTTCATAGATGTTCTATGCTCGATGCAATTCTACTTTATTCCCAACAACAATCACATAAACAAGAAAGTAAAATGCTGATAGAACATACCAATAGATCGACAGAAGACCAGCCAAAAATACACTTAACGTGAGCAGCAAAATATATGTGTTGTGGTGCATTACGACGGTCAACAGTATGCTTCAACCAACAAAGTCTCTACACGGTCAGCCAACCAGAATGTGTTACACAACCCTCTTGGACAGCTCTACAACAGTCAACCCAAAGTCAACAAAAGTCATCTCTGTCCAGTCAACGGTCAACACAAAAACAACAACAGTAAATTCAACGCAACCTGGTTAAAGTCAACATCCAGCCTCGATTTTTGTGCCAAAAAATGCAGACTACAGAAATCAGAATTTTGGGAGAGATTGGGGTCAGTTTGACCATGCGTTGACCAAAGTCAATGTTGGTCAAATGTGCGCTGAAAACCCTAGTTCAAAACCAGAAAACCCTTTGCTGCAATTTCCCATGTGTGAGAGAAGAAGAGCCTCCAAGATGATGATCGAACCAATCGGATGATGAGAGAGAATGTGTGATGAGTGATGATGAAATTGACCTCCAACGTTGACCTATATATATCCATCAGTGAGGGTGTGTGACACATCTCTTGGGGCTTCAAGACTACATTACAATTCTGGCCGACCTTGCACATAAGTGGAATTAATTCAAAATAAATGTTCTGCTCATTGGATCAAGATGATATTTAGATTGATCTTGCACCTCTTTGAAAGAGGAGTCCAATAAAAATATTGGCATCTTCATCTGAGCATCACAACATGGAGTTTGGACCTAGTTGTCCAAAATTAACACTCCCTCTCAACTAGGGAGAAGTCCATCCAGCTGTGCCATCCAAACATCGTGTGTCATGCCGTCGTAACTTGCTTTGCTGGCTTCTTTATTTCAGAACAAAAGGTGGGTCATAAAGACATTAGTCTCGGCTAACAAATTCAGCTCAGAGGTCTGAAACCTCTATAGGACTCAAAGGAGTCACATACCAACCCGAAGTTGGTTTTCCTGACCCGAAGTCAGTTGGAGGTCCGAAACCTCACTAGACTTGATCCTAGATCATGTGGTTGGACACATGCCATCCTAGACATAAAGAGTACGACAATCTCCGATGCGTACGTCGGTCTTTGCCACTGGTCTCTAGCTTTTCCCATCCCATTGGCCAAATGAGAGGTACTTCCCATGAGTCTGGGACTCAATGGGTAGGATGCATATGGGGCACAGATCATGAGAGGTGAACCAACTCAATATCATAACGGTGCGGCAGAATCACACCAACAAGGTTTGGCAAGCCTAGCCCTGTGGTTGCTTATAGCTCCAAGAAGTTATCCCCAGAGCCCCCTGGAGCTCCCAGAGCTCATCGTCCAACAGGACCCTTAGAATAGGGTCGTTCCACGATACCAATATTCTCACGGAAGGTTAGGAACTTGACCTTCCCCAAGGGCTTTGTGAGAATATCCACGACCTATTCATTAGTTCCTATATGATCGAGCCTTGTGGCGCCTCACTGTACCATATCCCGGATAAAGCGGTACCTGATATCAATATCCTTGGATCGATCGTGGAACACGGGATTTTCGGACAACCGAATCCCACTCTAGTTATCACAAAGGATAACAGTGTTATCTAGCTCATGCCCGAACAACTCACTGAAGAGCTTTTGCAACCAAACTGCTTCACAATAGGCCATACTCGCTGCAATGTATTAAGCCTTAGCGGTGCTCAAAGCCACCAACTTCTGCTTCTTTCTCATCCATGATATCGAAGCAGACCCAAGTGTGAAGCAGCATCTAGATGTGCTCTTGCGATCCACCACACTGCCAGCCCAATCGACATCAGTATATCCATGGAGTGTCACGTTCCCGGCAGTGTGTCTCAGCGCATGGTTTATTGTGCCCCGAAGATATCTCAACAGATTCTTGGCACCAACCCAGTGAATGTGATGAGGATCAACCATGTGTTAGACTCAAATTGTTCACTGCAAAACATATGTCCGGACGGGTGTTCACTAAGAACATCAGGGCCCTTACGAGTTGACGATACTCAGTATGATTTGCTAGCACGGGCCCAGTAGTGCTGCCACTCAACTTCTTAAAGTTGAGCTCCATCGGTGTCAACACGGACCTACAGTCCACCATTCCAAATTTTTCCAACAACTTCACAATTTATTTTCCTTGAGAAAAGAAAATCTCGCAAGGTCTCTACCAGACCTCCAGGCCTAGGAAGTAATGCATCAGTCCTAGGTCCTTCATCTCGAACTCAGAAGCGAGTTCCCTCTTGCACTGATGAATGAGAGGGTCAGCACCTGTCAGGAAGAGGTCGTCCACATACAACACCAAAATGAGAGGCTTTTCTCTATCAACCTTGAAGTAAAGGTTCGGATCAACATTACTACGAGTGAAACCCAACTTCATCAGGTAGCTATCTATCTTATCGTACCAATCCCTGGGGGCTTGCTTCAACCCATAGAGGGCTTTCTTCAACTTGCAAACATGGGTGTCTCTATCCTGGACTTCGAACCCCAGAGGTTGCTCCACATACACCTCTTCCTTTATCGCACCATGCAGAAATGTGGTCTTTACATTCATTTGATGAAGATTTCATCCTTGCGTTGCTGCAAGGGCTATGATAGATCAGATGGTGGTATATTGAGCAACATGTGTAAATATATCATCATAGTCTACGCCTTCTTTTTGAGAGAAGCCTCAGGCAACGAATCTTGCCTTGAACTTTTCAACACTACCATCAGATCCATGCTTGATCTTATAGAGCCATCTCGAGATGACAATTGCTTTGTCCTCTGGTCTTGGAACCACATTCCAGACATCATTCTTCATAATGGACTCATATTCTTCATGCATAGCATCCTTCTAGATTGATGCTTTACAACATCTTCATAAGATCCAGGCTTAGATTGTATGATTGTACTCATGGTTGCTAGATACCCTTGGTATCTATTAGGCTTCTTGCTTTCACGGAATGTACCCCTTGGATGGTCTCTCAGCATCCTCGAGAGTGTCCCTGAGCCATGATGGTCTTCTCTTCATTGAAGGAGGTGGATCAATAAGGTCCATCGGTCCTTCAACATCGGGCATTGTCTCATCCTTCGGTTCTTCTTGATTTCCAGACCTTACTTCATGATATTCCTTAGAGCTCATAAGATTGATTACTTTCCTGAGGGAAACATCTTCGTCAAAGGTAACATCGTGGCATATCTCCTCTTCTCTTTGACCAGGCACATAGACTTTATAAACCTTCGAAGTTTCACTGTAGCCCACAAACATTCCCTTCTTCCCAGAAGCATCCAGCTTGCTCCTCTTCTCTTTCGGCACATGAAAATAAACGAGACAACCAAAAACTATAAAATGAGAGACGTCAGGTTTCTTACCAGAGAAAAACTCTTCGGTAGTTTTAGAGTCCAGAGCAGAATGCGGGCATCGGTTTTGTATGTACACAACAATGTTTGCAACTTCTCCCCAAAGAAACTTCGGAAGACCTTGGTCACATAGCATGGCATGGGCAGCTTCCACAATGGTCCTATTCTTTCTTTCAGCAACACCATTTTGCTCAGGAGTATATACGGTTGTGGTCTCCCTCTTGATGCCAGCTTCTCTGCAAAAGTTATTGAACTCGTTCGTCTCATATTCAGTGCCATTATCGGTCCTCAAAATCTTGATCTTGAAACAACATGAAAGCCTCATCCTTCTTCTTCAAGAAGTATATCCAAGTTTTGTGAGAGAAGTCATCTATGAACGTCATATAATAAGAACGTCCTCCCAAAGATGTTACGGGCAGCATACTAGACAAATTGGAATGTATCAATCGCCAGACATTAGATGTCTTTGTGACACTTGAGGGGAAAGGTCCCCTTATATGCTTTCCTTTGGCACAACCCTAACATACACCTTCATGATCATTTTTGAACTCGGGTATCTCTGTCACCACCTTCCTTGCTTCGGGAAGGTCTTTGTAATGAAGGTGTCCAAACCTTTGGTGCTATAGTTCAGTGTGTCAGATAGTATCACATGTGATCGCTCCCAGTGGACTTCCTCCAACCTGGTATAGTGTATCAGCTCTAAACCCAATTGTGGTAGCTTCCTTGAAAATCTTCTTCTAGATGCATCCCTTCCCATCAACGAATGCCACATTGAAACCTTTGTCTTCCATGGCTGAAATGGACACAATTTTCTTCTTCAAATCAGGTACTTATAGTACATCTTGCAAGCGGAAGGTTTGACCTTGAGATAAGTGGAGAGTCACTGTCCCTCTCCCTTTCACGGGATATGTGGCATTATCTCCAAGAATAATATTCAGATTGACATCCTTCTCAACCAAATCAGAAAGTACTTCCTTAAACCCAGTGAGATACCTTGAGGCACCAATATCAATCAACTTGACATCCATAATCTTGAGTGGAGATGCAGCAGAGAGGGCAGATACAAGAATGAATTCATTTCTTTTATCATCAACAACATTAGATTCCTCATACCTGGAATTTCTTGACCTTTTGAAAGGTTGCCCATTTCCATTGCGACCAGATGGAGCCTTCCTCTTTACTTTGAACCTGTTGTTCCTCTTATTTCCATTCCTCCGGTTGTTGTTGTTTTCATCATCCCCAGGAGAATCCTTCTTATTAGGGAATTCTCTAGCATAGTGGCCAGTCTTGTTACATGTGTAACATCTTCCTTTCTTTCCTTGGGCCCCTGCTCTTCCATGGTTCCTCGGACCGCCATTGTTCTTCTTCTTAGCACGAGCGGTGTAGGCAGCGTTACCTTCATTTTCATATTCCTTCATTATTGATTCTTCTTGTACGCATCTCGATAATACTTCGTCAAAATCAGGTATCACATTGTTATTGATAATGGTAGTATTGAATACATGCCATTTGAAGGAGACACCTCCAAGTGCGGTGAGAACAATTTCTCGATCGGGTATTGTCTCCCAAATGGCCAGAAGATTATTTCTGATTTTGATCAACTTTAGAAAATAAGATTGAACGAATTCATCCCTGCCTTTCTTCAGATTCTTCAGTTGGTTCTTAAAGAAAAGGACTTGATTTGCATTGTTGGCCTTGAACATGTTGACCAATTTATCATACATCTCCTCGGATGTGCCCAGCTCAGAGATTTAGGCAACCAGACTCTTATGAATTGAATCTCGGATCATCAACTTTGCTTTGATTTCACCCTTCTTATATTTTGACTTGGTGGTAGCAGGTGCAGATGATGGAGACTCTTGGATTTTACCCTGCACATAGTCCATGACATCTTGGTCTTCCAACATTAGATCCAAAGTCATCTTCCAGGCATGGAAGTCTTCCTTCCCTGTCAAATTGTCATCAACTTTGAAGCCATTATAGTTTGAGGTACTCATGTGTCCTTGACAAATGCTCCTTCGGTGATTGCTCTTAATTCAAACTTGGGCTTTGTCTTCACCTCAGCGCTGATCCCATGTGAATTTTCGTAGATGTTCTATGCTTGATGCAATTTTACTTTATTCCGACCAACAATCACATAAACAAGAAAGTAAAATGATGATAGAACGTATCAATAGATCGATAAAAGACCAACGAAAAATATACTTAACTTGATCAACAAAATATGTGTTGTGGTGCATTACTGCAGTCAACAGTATGCTTCAACCAACAAAGTCTCTACATGGTCAACCAACCAGAATGTGTCACACAACCCTCTCAGACAACTCTACAATGGTCAACCCAAAGTCAACAAAAGTCAACGCTGTCCAGTCAATTGTCAACGAAAAAACAGGAGCAGCAAAAGTCAACGCAACTCGGTCAAAGTCAACCTCTAGCCTCAATTTCTGTGCCAAAAAATGTGGATTGCAGAAATCGAAAATTTGGGAGAGATTGGGGTCAGTTTGACCATGCGTTGACCAAAGTCAATGCTGGTCAAATCTGCGCTGAAAACCCTAGGTCAAAACCAAAAAACCCTTTGCTGCAATTTCCCATGTGTGAGAGAAGAAGATCCTCGAACATGATGATCGACCCAATGGGATGATGAGAGAGAATGTGTGATGAGTGATGATGAAAATGACCTCCAACGTTGACCTATATATATCCATCAGTGAGGGTGTGCGACACATCTGTTTGGGCTTCAAGCCTACATTACAATTCTGGCCGACCTTGCACATAAGTGGAATTAATTCAAAATAAATGTTCTGCTCATTGGATCAAGATGATCTTTAGATCGATCTTGCACCTCTCCGAAAGAGGAGTCCAATAAAAATATTGGCATCTTCATTTGAGCATCACAACATGGAGTTTGGACCTAGTTTTGCAAATTTAACATAGCCATATTAGAATCATGGAAGCATTTTCAACTTTATACATATTAGATACCCAAACAAGAGAAACACACTCTTCAACGTTTTGCTAGGGACTTTTATCATAAACCCTAGACTACTTCATAATGTCTTTCATTCTTATCTAGGGTTTAAATGTTTCTTCCAAAGTATAAAATACCTTACTACAACATATAGAAAACCCTAGAACCAATATATATCTACAATTAAACTTTAAAATTTTCATGTTAGACTTTCCACTAGGGATTCAAGCAAATCATAGATTTCATATCTAAGAGTCTATCATGATTAATGACATGTCAAACATTAACATGTTCAACTTTCACTAAAGTTAGTTGCAGATTCCAGATTTCAAATCAATTATCAAAACATATCATGAAGAGCTCTTACTAGGGTTTGATGTAGACCCTAGATTTTCCATCTATAAATTCTCAACGCACATTATATAGATTCAAATGAACATACATACTAGGGAATTTAATCATTACTAGGATTTATCCCTAGACTTTTCAATCATCATCCTAGATCTTTCAAACATTGACTTAAGGTTTGTTTTCAAGCCCTAGATTCTTAAGACCGTTAGAAAATAGGTCAACGCACATATCTAGGAGATCACCATTATAAGCACATCACATGTTAGTCAACATTAATACATTAGACATATATTGTCCTAGACTAGGCTAGGGATTCAATCAAGAGAACATATACCTAGGGTTTCACTCCTAGGACTTTCCATAACAAGGATTTTACCTGTAGACCTATCCAAAACCTGTGGTTTCGGTTTATTGTCAAGGCAAACCCTTATTATATCAGACTTCAGAGGTTCGAGATTTCGAACATCATTTTAACTCAAGCAAGTGTAGAGCTTCCATGATCATATCAAAATCCCAAACTCGACATTATCAATATGTTAATCAAAATAGCAATTTCTTCATAAATATCCCTAAATAGGTTTAGGGTGTCACACATTATCAACATACCCTTAGGTTATGGTTTTCTAGAGAACCTCCTTAAGGTTATATTTATATAAGCAATACAAGGTGTACAAGGTGGGTAGATTTATCAGGTGATGAATCATCCCAAACAAGAATCCTTTTAGGATTCAAAAGTGCTGGACATATCAATAGTTACTAGCATAGAAATGGATATTTCAAAGAGAGTAACAAGACTTTATATTTAAATACATACCTTTAATTCTTTGACAAACCTTTTGACTTGTGTGGACTCCTTATTTGATCCTTGAAGCCTTTTCCATGATTCTTGAACATCCAACAGATTGATTCCTAGAACTGTGAGTCATGGTCTCCTATACCTACAATGCATACTTTCAAGAAAAACCATGTGATACCAAGAACATTATTTGATTCTTTTAGATAGGTTTCCTATGTAATTATGGATAATGAAATTGAAGGTCAAATCGTTCTTTTAAATGATAGTAGGATATTTATCTAGATTACTTGTAAGCTCTAGAGGGAGAGAATTGATGTTCTAGTATGTTATCTAGAGAGTATACTTCCATTGCCTAGACTAGATATCAACAAGAATTATATTAGCCATTCAACATTATATTTATTGAAAGATCTATGAGCATACGTACCTTGATTTTACATACCTTTGAATGATAGCTTGTTGGACTTGTGGCAATACTTACTTGAATTTTCTTAAGTTGATTTCTTATCTCATACCTTTGAAAGATCTCCATAGACTGAACGTGCTTGTATGTCACTACCTAAACATCAATGCTCCTTATCGATGCTTTGGCCTAAACCACTATATAATCCGAATTCTCCTCTATGACCAAGATAGTCACTAACCAAAGTAATGCCTTAGTACTTCAACCTTCTATTACTTGAGCTCGAATTATCCTTATGATCATGGCAGGTACCATGATGGGCATTGTTGTAGTTGAGACTTAACCATGATGGGAATTGCTGTAGTTGAGAGTGTATCATAGCCCGAGACTGTAATATCATCTTGAGATAGTACCGTTGTAGTATACTAATATTATCCGAACTTCATAGTGATTCGAATTGTAGAGGATGATCCGAGCTTGTTGAATTGTGAAGGCACCTCAACTTTATCCCTGTAAGAGTGTGACTGTACCAAGATTGTCTGGAGAAGATTCGAACTTTGTCACTGTAGTATGATTGAAAACTTCAATGGTCATTGTATTGTGGGTTCATTTCTATAATCTAAATATCACCCAAGCATGAAACCCATGCTTTAATAAGTCATTTAACAATAATAGTAATAAATTCTTTTGACAAATACATTAATAATGAAGATTGAACCTAGTCACATTCTTCAACAAAACCTCTCCCACTTGAGAGGAAAACTCGAACAAATTCTTCTTCTAAAAGAGACTTCAATTGACGAATACCAATACCAAGATCCTTGATCTACTTGCCACTACAAGACCAAGACACAAGCTCCCTTGATGAGATCCTTAGTCAATGATAGTCAACCTTCTGCTCCTTCTTGACTCCTTCAACTTAGACTTCCTTCTGCTTCAAACTTTCGGCCTTCTTGAATTAGGTCTGCAATCCTAATTCAGAAACCCTAATCATATGCATATTACCTTCTCTTATGACTTGATTCCCTTCGCTTTAGTGGGAGATCTTCTCCTTGGTAACTCAGCTAGAGATATACCCTTATCTCCTCTTACTTTGACCTTCCTATGGACATGCAATACTTCGGCCTCTTCTGCAACAGAAACAATCCATTTTCTTTGCACGTGTGAGTGATGGATAACACTAAAATAAACCCAAACAGTCCTCACTCTTCCCTCCTTCCTTTCGTTGGCTATACAACTTCCTTCAAGTGATTCTTGCACTTCGTGTAGCAATTCTGCACTTGTCCAAAATTCTGTCTTCCGAACTGAGGCTGAGCTGCCTATTTATAGTGGTTTACCCCTCAGATTAGCTGACTTGATGGAGGATGAGCTGACGTATTAGTAGGAGGAAATCATTTATTCTATTTTGAAGCTGACTTGCCAGGAGATGCTTGTGGTTTTCTTGGAGGGTCTTTTGACTTTTTCAATGACTTTATACAACTATGTAACATGCCCAAGAAGGGTCCTTCATATATGACATAGACTCAAGTTGACTTTTATGACTAGATGACAAATCATAAAGGCTCATAATGGGAGTCATCTCTAAATATAAACTTACTTGCTCATGAAATCCATGAGGTAAGCATTACAATAGTAATCTTAGTTTTTCTTCTTTACATCAATTACATAAAATCACAATTACACATGTCATTATGAAGATCAAACCCAGATATTTTTGTCTTCACTAGTATGTCACTAGTTCATCACAACTCACACCTTTTCTTGTTTTGTGATAACATTGTCTCATGTAGTTGTTGCTTTTGCCTCTCGAAAGTCTCTTCTTCTCATGCTAGAGCTACTGTGGTGATCCTATTTCCAAATCTTGCCTTTATTAGTACTTCACTAGTCTTCGTATCTCTTGCACACTAGGTAGCTACAGGTGGGCATAGTTATCTCGTAGTTTCATAACTAATTCATGAACTTTGCCACTTTAGATAACCTTTATTTCCATCTATTTTGCAATTGACGAGGTCGCTTGGATGATTATGAGGATATATTCTTATGTTGGAAACATCCTTCAACAAGCTCCAACATCAAGACATCTCTTTTTTTCCAGTGAATTACAGGTATTGTAATTCTAACTATTCTTCGTTGGATTTTTGCATTTAATTTATGCTTCTTGCTTAACACTACTCTTATGTAGCTTGTTTACCATGGACCCCATTTTATGTATTCGACACATTTTGGCTTGGGACAATGGGAGATGATTCTATGATTTTTGATTTGGCATCATTTTGCATGCATGAGCATCCTTTTGACATTCCCTGTTGAACATCCTTGAATGACCTCCTATTTCATCATCTTTCTAGCTATTTTGCTATGGAATAGAGCTCCAAACCCTTTGCGGACACATCCACTTGCTATTTGCGAACACGTGGCTTCATTATTTTTGGGTTGGAGAGGGTCATTTCATAATTTTTTGAGGTCACTTGCTTTATTTTTAGGATATATTCTTATGTTTGAAACCTATCCTTGGACTTTTGAGCTATTTTGGAGGAGCTTTCAACATATTTGGCCCTTTTCACTTGACGCGTATGGACCTCCCACTATCAAGCCCTTAGGCTTAAGCACTCGAATGTGCTCGTGTTAGGCTGAGTCAAGTTTGGTGGAATGACTTGGACGACACCAAGAGTGCGCTCAAGATGAGTTTGGCGGAACGACTTTGGTCAGACGGGCATACGAAGAGCACGCCCAAGATGAGTTTAGTGGAATAATTGGAACGACTTGGTGAGTCGACACGACAAGGATACCTAGCCGAGGCACACTCTATCGAAGACAAGGCATGCCTAATTGAAGACAAGGTGTGCCTAGCCGAGACGCGCCTGTGTGATTTGCGAATGCACACTATCGAGGATCAACGTGAAGAGGAGTATATTGCAGGGAAGTATGGAGGGTTCATACCAGGTATGGGTGGATTATTCTTAGATACGAGGAGAGATGGCCTTGCGATGTGGAAAGGGAAGTCCTATCACTTCCCCACACCACCATTGTTTTGAAGCTTATGAAGGAGATGGACTTATTGTCACTTGCTCGAGATGGTGAGACCCCTGGGAGCTTGACATGCCATTGAATGGCGCCTCATGATGAGCATAATTAGAGGAAAGATTGTGGGACATGAAAGAGGTGACAATGGTTGGACGTGTTCTTGTGGAGTTGTTGCTACGATCAGATTTTCTACCTCACTAGTCGATTGCACGAGGGGATCCAACACATGACATTCTTATAGGTTGCGATACATGTTTAGACATGGGATATATGTCAGAGATGAGATTCTTCTGTATTAATGAAGAAAGTTGATGCGAAGGTTGTTCATGATGAGGACAATCTTTAGTATTTTGTTAAGAAGTTTGCCGAGGGAGTGTTTTTGAGGACGACAACCATTTTGACATGGGGGAATGGAACAAATTTTGACGAAGAACACACTTGAGATGAATTTGGTGGAATGAATGGAATAAATTTCAGAGTCGGCACGACGAGGGTGTCTAGCTGTGGCGCACTCGACCAAAGACAATGCATGCCTAGTAGAGATACGCTAGACCGAAGAAAGGTGTGCCCCACTGAGTCACGCCCACTTGAGTTGCGAACGTACACGACCAAGGATGAGACATGAAGGCGCACGACCAAAAGTGAATTGGAGGAATGTTTCTATGCAACAAATGATGCGACATAATTTGGAGTTTATGGTTGGCTCAAACGAAGGAAGGTCGATTCGAATTCCCAACTGACTTGTCCCTTTGAAGAGACATGACTGTTCATGGAGGGTGACTCATATATATAACATGATAGGAGAGGAGTTAGAACATCAATCAACCAAAGATCAATAACCTGTGATTGCAAGAAAGGAGGAGACAATGAAGGAAGAAGAGATTTGGGTCACACAAAGTAGCTCACTGTTCAAAGCAAGCTGCATAAGGAAGTTGTTTAAGTTTGTGGAACACAATATTGTTGAGTGTGTCAGACCACGGGGTATTTGTGTATTGAGGTTGTGTGTAGGTTGAAGGGCCACAACTTGGTTATTTATTGGGTTTGTTTGTGGGTTGCTTGTTGAATGGTTGTACCTTGGTTATTGTATATTCATAATTGTGAAGGGTTGTGGCAGCGAATTGTTTGGAGGTTCTCCCAATTGAACCGAAGTCAATTATAAATCGAAGTTTTGTGTATTGAAGTTTTATAATCAAAGAGCAATTGGGAAATTGTTTTGAGAGTTTCCCGTCTCGTTTATTGAAGTGTTATTTATGTACATGATTCGTGTTGTTTATGAACGAGTGTGATTATTGCTGAACTTAAGTTAATTAAAGTAAACTGTAATTGAAGTTAAGTTTTGAAGTGGCTATTGTAGTGAGATATGGTTAAACATCAATTTCGCAAGTATAAGATATTAGTGTTGGTATAGGGTACATGGGCTAGAGGCATAGTGCGAGCATTAGTAAACTCAAGTTGTTTTCACGATTGAGGAAAAATCATGCTAGTGCCGCACACCTCAGGGGACTCAGGAAGCTCATAGCTCGGAGGTGCGCCTTGTTGGCGTGAAGCCCAGATTGTGAGCCTAGACATTGGCTTGTCCGAGGGAAGTTATTTTTAGGAGGGAAACTTCACCATGTTTTGAGGTTGATACCATGCCTTCGGGAGGGATATTGAGCCTCATGATCCTAAAATATTTCATCCTTTGGAGGACGATCCTCTATCTTCGATGGTTTTATTACATTTGGCATATCTTGCTTATTGTCCTAGTCTCCTTCACCTTGTGGATGAAAAGTGACTTTCTTGTAAATTTTCTAGGCTAATGAGTTGGTGTTGCCTTTGCCTCTACTTGAGCCAACCCAAAAATATTATTAGTGAAGGTATATAGCCTTCTTGGACGATGAGATTACGATGTTTGAATTTTTAGTACGCAATAGTAGTCTCCCACTTGTGAATCATTCATGCCAATGGCGGGAATGTCTTTTCCAATTTTTTCTTTTTGCCTCTATATTTTCTCATTCTGTCAACTCTGTTATTGGTCACCTCACTAGTGATTGATTCCCTCTAAGTCATTGTCATGAGTAGGGCCCAACTTGAGATACTTCTTCCTAGATGGTTCTAGTCAACATGCTCCTTCCTCCTTGTTACTTCCTTGGAATGTTGGTTTTGGGTGTTGCATCCTGTAGACTACAACTATGGGATTTCTTAATCATTTATCCAACAAATCCTTCCTATAATCTGTTGCTCCTTGACTTAGCTAGTACCACCCTAAGTCAATCTCTCAACATATACATAATCATGTTAGATATTTTTGTCTTCACTAGTATGTCACTAGCTCATCACAACTCACACCTTTGCTTTTTTTGTGCTAGCATTGTTATATGTAGCCTTTGCTTTTGCCTCTCGAAAGTCACTTCTTCTCATGCTAGAGCTACCATGGTGATCATATTCCAAATCTTGCCTCCATTTTTGCTTCACCAGAGTTCGTATCTCTTGCACCCTAGGTAGTTACACATGAGCATAGCTATCTCGTAATTTCATAGCTATTTCATGAACTTTGCCACTTTAGATGCCCTTTATTTCCATCTATTTTGCAATTGACGAGGTCCCTTGGATGATTATGAGGATATATTATTACCATAGAAACCCCTCTTGTGGTCCTATGAACACTTTTGGATGGGTTGTCCACCTATTTAGCCCATTATCACTTCACGCATTTGGACATCTGAGCTTCTAGGGCCAGACATTGGCTTGGTCAAGGGAATTTATTTCTACGAGAACAACCTTACCATGTTTTGGGGCTTGTAACCTGCATTTTTTTTCTTCACTAGTCTTTGTATCTCTCGCACCCTTGGTAGCTACTTCTGGGCATAGCTACCTCTTAGCTTCATAGCTATTTCATCAACTTTGCCACTTTATATGCCCTTTATTTTTTAATATGGAAATTTTTGCCTTTAATTTTTGATGGTGCTAAAGTTGTGTCAATACGTCCCTTTTTTCCTTGTCTTGATTTTGTTCAAATAGTGTCCTTGCTAGGGAGTTAATGTCAAACTCTAACTTGACCATTGTAGGATTATAACCTATTTTTGTAGCGATGTTACCATTCTCACATCTTTTGCATCCTTTAATATGCTGCAACATGAAGACACTTGTTTTGTTAAATACAAGTATAATGCTTTTAACTATTCTTCTTTGGTTTTTATATATTTCACTTATGCTTGCTTCTTAACACCATTCCTATCTATTTTTTTGAGCATGGACTGCACTCTTATGGATTCGACATGTTTTAGGCTTTTAGCCAAGGACTCTTTGGGATGAATCTATGATTTCTCAAGTGGTGTCACATTTCGTAAGGTAATTTCATAGGTGGCAATACACATATCCCAAGGCATTGGTCACATTATTTGTGACACATTTGGCAACTTTTCCATATATGGACATGAACCGCATTCTATGTATTTGACACGTTTTGGCTTGGGACAATTGAAGCTGATTTTATGATTGTTGATGTGGCATCACATTTTATGGGGCAATTTCATAGTTGACATGGTAGTACATATATGCCATGACATTGGTCACATCATTCAAGGCCCATTTAAACAAATTTTGCATGAATGGGCATCCTCTTGAAATTCCATGTTGAATATCCCTTAATGACCTCCTATTTCATCATCTTTCTAGCTATTTTGCACTGGAATAGAGATCCAAACCCTTTGCAGACATATCTTACTTGTTATGTGTGAACAAACCCTTTGCCGACACATCTTACTTGTTATGTGTGAACATGTGGCTTCATTTTTTTTGACTTGGAGAGGGTCATTTCATAATTTTTGGAGGTCACTTGCATGATTTTTAGGTTATATTCTTACGTTCAAAACCTTTCCTTAGACCTATGAGCTATTTTGGAGGAGATTTCAACATATTTTCCCCTTTTCACTAGACGTGTGTGGACCTACCTTTATCATGCCCTTTGACTTAGGCGCTCGAATGTGTTCAAGTTAGGCCTAGTCAAGTTTGGGGGAACTACTTGGATGACACAAAGCGTGCACTCGAGATGAGTTAGGTGGAATGAATTTGGTGAGACGGGCACACGAAGAGCGCGCCCAAGATGAGTTTTGTGAAACAATTGGAACGACTTGGTGAGTCAGCATGACAAGGGTAGCCATCTGAGGCACACTCTATCGAATACAAGGCGAGCCCAGTCGAAGACAAGGTGCGCCTAGTCAAGACGTGCCCGTCTGATTTGCGAATTGCAGAGAAGTATGGCGGGTTCACACCAGTTATGGGTGGATTCTTCTCGGAGATGAGGAGAGATGGCCTTGTGATTTGAAAGGGAAGTGGTCTGACTTCCCCAAACCACCATCGTTTTGAAGCTCTTGAAGGAGATGTGCTCACTGTCTCTTGCTAGAGATGGTGAAATGCCTAGGAGCTTGAGATGCTAGTGAATGATGCCTCATGATGAGGATAACTGGAGGAAGGATTGTGTGATATGGAAATAGGTGATAATGGTTGCACATGTTTGGGTGCATGTGTTCTTGTGGAGTTGACGCTATGGTCAGATTAGCTACCTGACTAGTTGATTGCACGAGGGGATCCAACACATGTCATTCTTACTTGTTGCGATACATGCATAGACTTGGGATATATGTCAAAGATGAGATTCTTCTGTGTTGAGGAAGACAGTTGATGTGAAGGTTTTTCATGGTGAGGACATCCTTTAGGATTTGGTTAAGAAATTTTCCGAGGGCTGTGTTGTCGTCAAGTCCTTAGGCTAGGCAGTCGAGCATGCTTAAGTTAGGCTGAGTTGAGTTCGGTGGAACGACTTGGTTGGAACGAAGGGCGAAATCGTGATGAGTTTGATGGGAAGAGTTTGGTGAGACGAGTGCACGAAGAACGCACTTGAGATGAGTTTGGTGGAATGATTGTAACAAATTTTAGAGTCAGCATGACGAGGGTGCCTAATCAAGGCGCACCCTATCAAAGATAAGGGGCGTCCAACCAAGATGCGCCCGATCGAAGACGACGATTGTCGAACTAAGATGCGTCCACCAAAGTTGCGAAGGTAGAAAACGGAGGATGAGATGCGAGGGCACACACAACGATGAACTGAAGGAAAGTTTGTATGCGAAAAATGATGCGACATAATTTGGAGTTTATGGTCGGCTCGAACAAAGAAAGGTTGGCTCAAATGCCCAATCGAGACGTCTCTTGGAAGAGACACGACTGTTCATGGAGGGTGATTCGTATATATAAGATGATAGGAGAGGAGTTAGAACATCAATCAATTGAAGATCAACAGCCTGTCATCGCAAGAAAAGGAGGAGACAACGAAGCAAGAAGAGAGTTGGTGTTAAATTTAGATAACAATGGTGTTCTATGCTTGATGCACTTTTACTTCAACCTTTCTTAGCCCAATACAAAATAGCAATCACATAAACTTGAAAGTAAAATGTTGATAGAACACAATAATAGATCAATAGAAGACAAGCCAAATATAGGTCATTTTACAATTGCTTATGTCTAGGAAAGATATGAGATATTGTTGTGTTATGACAGTTAGTAGGATGCTTCAACCAACAATGTCTTTCTCGGTCAGCGAACACTTTCATGTGTCACACCCACAATCGTCAAAGACAGCTCATCACAAGTAAACACAAGTCAAACCAGGGACAACGCAGAAAAGTCAACGCAGGTAGCTTCAAAAAAGTCAATGCAACAAACTAGGGCTTCAGTCAAACAACTCGGAATTCCAAGATTTTAGTGCCCTGCCGTACAACCTCCTAAAATTAGAGTTTCTGCAGAAGATTGAGGTCAAACAACCAAGGGTTGACGATGGTCAACGTTGGTTAACATTACAGCAAAAAAGCCGTAAACAGATCAGTGCAAAAAACAACAGCAAGTCCTAAACAGATCAGCGCAGAAAATAACAACAAGCCCTAAACAGATCAGCACAGAAAACAATAGCAAGCCCTAAACAAATCAGCGCAGCAAACAACAGCGTCACTCCACACGTGAGAAGAAAAAGGCCTCCAAAGGCTATCCAACCAATCAGATCACAAAGAGAGAATGTGTGATGAGATGATGAGAAAATGACCTCCAATTCTCTCCAATTTATATCCGTTAATGAGGGTGTGTGACACATCTCTTAGGCATGTGGGATAAATCTGGCTGACCGTACACATGTGGAAAATAAATTCAAAATAAATGTTCTGCTCATCCGATCAAGATGATTTAGATCAATTTTGCACCTCTCCGAAAGAGGAATCCAACAAAAATATGACCATTGTCATATGAGTAGTGCAACATGGAGTTTGGACATAGTTGCCCAAAATTAACGCTCCCTCTCAACTAGGGAGAACTCCATCTGTCCACAAGTGCCATCCATCATGTACCAAACCAAACATCGTACGTCATCTCGCCGTAACTTGCTTTGTTGGCTCTTTATTTCAGAACAAAAAGGTGAGTCACAAAGAAATCACACACAGCTGACCTGAAGTCAACTTAGAGGATAAAACCTCATCATATATGATCCCAGATCGAGGTGTTGGACATGTGCCATCCTAGACATAGAGTGTACGGCAATCTCCGATGCGTCCATCGGTCTTGCTATGGTCTCTATCCTCATTTCCCACCTCATTAGCCAAATGAGAGGTGCTTCCCATGGGTCTGAAACTCCATGGGTAGGATGTGTGCGGGGCACAGATCAGAGAGAGGCGAACCAACTCAATATCATAATGGTGGGGTAGAAGACAAGGTTCAGCAAGCTTAGCCTCGTGTGTGCTTATAGCTCCAAGAAGCTATCCCCAAGCCCCCTGGAGCTCTTAGAGCTCATAGTCCAACTCAAGCAAGACCCTCAGAATAGGGTCTTTCCACGATTCCAAGCTTCTCATGGAAGGTTAGGAACTTGACCGTCCCCAGGGGCTTTGTGAGAATATCCGCGACCTACTCATGTGTTCCTATATGATCGAGCCTTATGGTGCCTCGTTATACCATATCTTAGATAAAGTGGTACCTGATATCAATATGCTTGGATTGAGAACACGAGATTCTTAGAAAGACGAATCTTACTCTGGTTATCACAAAGGATAACGATGGTGTCTAGCACATGCCCGAACAACTCACTAAAGAGATTTTGTAACCAAACAACTTACAACAGGCCATACTCGCTGCAATGTATTCGGCCTCAGCGGTGCTCAAAGCCACTGACTTCTACTTCCTGGTCATCCTAAATATTGAAGCAAAACCCAAAGTGAAGCAACATCCAGATGTGCTCGTGCAATCCACCACACTACCAGCCAAATCAACATCAATATATCCATGGAGTCTCAAAGTCCCGACAGTGTATCTCAACCCTTGGTTGATTGTGCCCCTAAGATATCTCAACAGATTCTTGGGCACCAATCCGGTGAATGTGATGAGGATCAACCATATGTTGACTCGAGTGTTCACTACAAAACATACATCTGGACGACTTTTCACTAAGAACATTAGGGCCCCCACGAGTTGTCGATACTCAGTAGGATTTGCTAGCACTGGCCCAACATAGTTTCCACTCAAATTCTTAAAGTTGAGCTCCATTGATGTCGACACAGACTTACAGTCCACCATTCCAAATCTTTCCAGCAGCTTCACGACATATTTTCTTTGAGAAAGGAAAATCTTGCTTGGCCTTTGCCAAACCTCCAAGCCTAGGAAGTAGTGCATCAATCCTAGGTCTTTCATCTCAAACTCAGAAGCTAGCTCCCTCTTACACTGATGAATGAGAGGGTCAACACCTGTCAGAAAGAGATCGTCTACATAGAGAACCAAAATGAGAGGTGACAAATCTTATAGTACTATAGTACTCATGGCTGCTAGTTACCCTTGGTATCTCTTCGGCTTCTTGCTTTCACAGAATGTCCCCCTTGGGGCAATATGTCTCTCAGCATATTCGAGAGTATCCCTAAGATATGAGGCTCTTCTCTTATTTGAAGGAGGTGAATCAATGGGATCCATAGGTCCTTTAACATTAAGCATTAGGTCATCCTTCGACTCTTTCAGCTTCCCTGCTTCTTCATCTTCTTTGTCTTCCTTGGGGCTAGGAATATTTCTTACTTTATCGAGGGCAACATCTTCATCGAAGGTGACATCATGGAATATTTCCACTTCTATTTGACCAGGCACATAGATTCTATATGCCTTCGAAGTTTCACTATAGCCCATAAACGTTCCCTTCTTTCTAGAAGCATCCAACTTGCTTCTCTTTTTTTTCGGCACATGAAAGTAAATAGTACAACCAAAAACTCTAAAATGAGAAACATCAGGTTTCTTTCATAGAATGTCCCCCTTGGGGCAATATGTCCCTCGGAATATTCAAAAGTATCCCTAAGCCATGGGGGTCTTCTCTTATTTGAAGGAGGTAGGTCCTTCAACATCGGGCATCAACTCATCCTTTAGCTCTTCCAGCTTCCCTGCTTATTCATCTTCTTTATCTTCCTTGAAGCTAGGAAGATTTCTTACTTTCTTGAGGGTAGCATCTTCATCGAAGGTGACATCGTGGAATATCTCCACTTCTCTTTGACTAGGCACATAGATTCCATATGCTTTAGAAGTTTCACTGTAGCCCACAAACATTCCCTTCTTTCCAGAAGCATCCAACTTGCTTCTCTTTTCTTTCAGCACATGAAAGTAAACAGGACAACCAAAAACTCTAAAATGAGAAACATCAGGTTTCTTACCAGAGAAGATTTCTTCAGGAGTTTTGGAGTCCATAGTGGAATGCGAGCATCTATTTTGAACATACATAGTAGTGTTCGCAGCTTCTCCCCATAGAAACTTCGGAAGACCTTGGTCACATAGCATGGCGTGGGCAGCGTCCACAATGGTCCTATTCTTTCTTTTAGCAACACCATTTTGCTCAGGAGCGTATGTAGTTGTGGTTTCCCTCTTAATGCCAGCTTCTCTACAAAAGTCATTAAACTCATTTGACTTGTGCTCGGTCCAATTGTCGGTCCTCAAAACTTTGATTTTCTCCTCGGTTTGATTTTCCACCAAGGCCTTGAAGGTACATAACCATTTGAATGCTTCATCCTTCTTCTTCAAAAAATATATCCAGGTCTTGTGGGAGAAGTCATTTGTAAAAGTCATGTAATAGGAACATCCTCCCAAGGATGTCACAGGGAGCATACCAGACAAGTCAGAATGCATCAACTGCAAGATATTAGTTGTCTTTGGGACACTTGAGGGGAATGGTCCCCTTCTATGCTTCCCTTCGGCACAACCCTGACATATACCTTCATGATCATCTCTCAATTTGGGCATTCCTGTCACCACCTTCCTTGCGTCGGGAAGGGCTTTGTAATGAAGGTGTGCGAACCTCTGGTGCCATAACTCTGTTTGAAAAGTTGTATCACATGTCATAGCCCCCAATGGACTTCCTCCAACTTGGTAGAGTGTATCAACTCTAAAACCAATAGAAAGAGCTTCCTTGAAGTTCTTCTTCCAGATAAGTACCTTTCCATCAATGAATGCCACCTTGAACCCTTTGTCTTCCATTGCCGAAATGGACACAAGGTTCTTCATCAAATCAGGGACATACAACACATCTTGTAATCGGATGACTTGACCTTGAGATAAATGGAGGGTCACAGTTCCTGTCCCTTTCATGGGATAGGTGGCATCATCTCCAAGGATAATTTCCAGATTAGTGTCCTTCTCAACCAAATCAGAAAGGGCTTCTTTATAACAAGTGAGGTGCCTTGAAGCACCACTATCAATTAACCAAACATACAGGGTGTCGGGTGGAGATGCAACAGAGAGTGCAGATATAAGAATAAAATCATTTCTCTTATTATCACAACGTTAGACTCATCGTACCTGGAATTTCGTGACCTCTTGAAAGATTTCCCATTTCCATTACGATCAGAGGGAGCCTTCCTTCTTCCTTGGAACTTGTTGTTCTTGCCATTCCTTCTCGAGTTGTTGTTGTCATCATCCTTGGGAGAGTCCCTTCTATTACGACACTCTCTTGCATAGTGACCAGTCTTGTTACGAGTGTAAAATCTTCCCTTCCTTCCTTTGGGCCCCGCTCTACCATGGTTTTGACTTCTCGGGCCACCATGGTTCTTCTTCTTTGCATGAGCGGCGAAGGAAGTAGGGTCACTTCCATTACCATTAGAGGCATACTCCATCATTCTTGTTTCCTCTTGAGTGCATCTCGTCAATATTTCATCAAAATCAAGAATCACATTATTATTGAGAATAATGGTTTTGAATACATCCCAATCATAGGGGAGACCTCCAAGTGCAATAAAAACCATCTCTTGATCAGATTTTGTTTCCCCAATAGCTAGGAGGTTATTCCTGATTTCAGTGAGCCTCATAAAATAGGATTGAATAGATTCATCCTTACCCTTCTTGATATTCTTCAATTGATTCGTGAAGAAGACGATTTGATTAGCATTGCTAGCCCTGAATATGCTCACCAGCTTATCATACATCTCCTTAGATGTCTTCAACTCAGAAATGTAAGCAACCAAGTGCTTATGAATATAACCCCGGATAATCATCTTTGCTTTGATTTCCCCTTTTCTATACTTCGACTTCGTGGCAACAACTGCATTTGATGGAGGCTCTTGAATATTCCCCTATACATAGTCCATGACCTCTTGATCTTCTAGCACCAAATCCATGGACATCTTCCATGCATGATAATCAAATTTATTAGTCAATTTATCATCAGCCTTGAATCCCTTGTAGGTTGAGCCATTTGTCCTTGATGGGATTTCTTCCTTCAGAGATTGCTTCTAACACTAGCTTGGAATCTTGGACTTTGTTTTCACCTCAGCTCTGATACCATGTTGAATTTAGATAACAATGGTGTTCTATGATTGATGCACTTTTACTTCAATTTTTCCTAAGCCCAATACAAAATAGCAATCACACAAAATTGAAAGTAAAATGCTGATAGAACACCATAATAGATCAATAGAAGACAAGCCAAATATAGATCAGATTTACAATTCCTTATGTCCAACAAAGATATGAGATATTGTTGCGTTACGATGGTCAGCAGGATGCTTCAACCAACAAAGTTTTTCTCGGTCAACCAACACTTTCATGTGTCACACCCACAACCCTCAAAGACAGCTCATCACAAGTCAAACCAGGGACAACGCAGAAAAGTCAACGCAGACAGCTTTAGAAAAGTCAATGGAGCAAACTAGGGCTTAGGTCAAACAACCCAGAATTCCTCGATTTCAGTACCCAACTGTACGGCCTCCTAAAATCGGAATTTCTGTAGAAGATTAAGGTCAAACGACCAAGGGTTGACCACGATCATTGTGCAGTAGAAAAGACCTAAACTGATCAATGCGGAAAATAACAGCTTCGCTCCATGTGTAAGAAGAACAAAGAGAGAATGTGTGATGGGATAATGAGAAAATGACCTCCAAGTCTCTCCAATTTATATCCGTCAATGAGGGTGTGTGACACATCTCTTAGGCACGTGGGATAAATCTGGCCGACCTTGCACATGTGGAAAATAAATTCAAAATAAATGTTCTTCTCATTTGATCAAGATGATCTTTCGATCAAACGTGCACCTCTTTGAAAGAGGAAACCAAAAAAAATATGATCATCGTCATATGAGCAGTGCAACATGGAGTTTGGATCTAGTTGCCCAAAATTAACAGTTGGGTCTCACGAAGGAGCTCCCTCCCTAAAGCAAGTTGCTAAAGGAAGTTGTGCAAGCTTGTGCAATGCAGTATTGTTGAGGGTGTACACTGTAGGGTATTTGTGTATTGAGGTTGTGTGTAGGTCGAAGGGTCGCAACTTGGTTATTGGGTTTGGTTGTGGGTTGCTAGTTGAAGGGTTATAACTCATTATTGCATATTTGTATTTATGAATGTTGTGGTAGGGAACTACTTGGAGTTCCTCCCAATCGATTCGAAGTCCATTATAAACCAAAGTTTTGTGTGTTGAAGTTTTATACATAAAGAGCAATTGGGAAATTGCTTTGATAGTTCCCCCTATCGTTTATTGAAGTGTTATTTATGTTTAGATTCGTGTTGTTTATGAATGAATGCGATTATAGATGAACTTAAGTTAATTGATGTAAACTATAATTGAAGTTAAGTTTTGAATTGGATATTATAGTGAGATTTGATTCAACAACAATTTCACAAGTATAAGCTATCAGTCTCAGTATAGGGTACATGTGCTAGAGGCATAGTACGAGCATTAGTAAACTCAAGTTGGTTTCACCATTGAGAAGAAAGCAAGTTGGGAACACACAGATCAAGGGACTCGTTTGATACTTCCTCTAAATCTTTTGCTCCTTGACTTAGTTAGTACCACCCTAGTGGCATAACCAATTTTCTCTCATTCTATATCAACCTTTTTCTATTGTTTTCATTCTTCTTTTCTCATTGCCTCAATATCTCCATACTCATGTTAGATATTTTTGTCTTCAATAGTATGTCACTAGCTCATCGCAACTCACATCTTTGCTTGTTTTGTGCTTGCATTGTCTCATGTAGCATTTGCTTTTGCCTCTTGAAAGTTACTTCTTATCATGCTAGAGCTACCATGGTGACGTATTTCTAAATCTTTCCTTCATTGGTGCTTCATGAGTCCTCATATCTCTTGCACCTTAGGTAGCTACATGTGGGCATAACTATCTCGTAGTTTCATAGCTATTTCATGAACATTGCCACTTTAGATGCCCTTTTATTTCCATCTATTTTGCAATTGACGAGGTTGCTTGGATGATTATGAGGATATATTATTACCTTGGAAACCCCTCTATAGGAACAACAATAGAATGCCCGTAGACATTGATATAACCACAATGCATTTAACAACTATTAACCATCATACTTGCATGCCAAACATACAAACTTGTATGACGATTTGCTTTTACCCTGGGGTCCAATGTTGCAATCTCGCTTTGATACCAATCTTTAACCACCCCTCCCAACATTTACTCGCTTTTACAGGCGCTCCAGGGTAAATGTGAGTCTGAGTGCTACTATGACATGACCCAAACTCCAAGTTCCATTTAAGGAAGCGGGGCCTACAAACTGAACACTTATTGACATCATATAGGGACTATAATTCACTCAAGAGCTGGACAACCACCCTAGGTGATCAATCCCTGAGTTGGAGCCCTTTTTCTCCAACTTAGCACTCCAACCGCACACACAACAAGGCAAGAGTCTGGTTATGACACCACACCGCACGCACAAGCTTGCTTGCATGCTTTTATGACCTAAATCGTCCAATTCAGTGCCAACGGTTCGGAGATTTGAGCTACTTTTTCAAACTAGCCTCTAGACCACTACCCATATCTACGTATAACTTTCCAAATGCATAGGAAAGACGATAACAATGCTAACCATTCAAACTTAAGTAAGATCTTGAGCTAGACATGCCTGATTCATGATAGACATTTTGTTAAACATATGGTAAACATATAAGCTACAGGTCATGAATGCATATTTGATCCTAAACTGATAGTCTTCATTTGAGAATCACCAAGAAGGTCTAATGCCCTCTCAAGTAGCTGCAACAACACTTTTTAGCCCATGCATAGATTAACCATTCAAATACTTATCAAATCATGAGCAAGAGCCATAACCAGAGCACATCATAGAACTATGCTTATCACTAACATATAACTAGAATATTAACCATGATAAATCAACCATCAAATCAACATGATGACAAGTACAAGTGCTCATAGATCGCAATTGGAAAATAGCTCTTATTAACATATGCAAAAGTCAACCAAGTCAGGGACTTCCACGTACCACCGAACCATAGATTGGGATGAACCAAATCTTTCTTTCAGGGAATCACCCCTGTGCCATATTCCAAGCATGAATGTGGGATTTCATGTGATAAACCAAGACACAATCAACCTGGGATTCCAGAGGTTAAACCACCTCCACCCCTCCACCCTCAAGCTACCGTGATCTCACCTAAATTGATTTCAAGATAAAAAAACCAAACCGAGCTTGGATGCTTCAGAATTCTGCACCATACCTTTAAGGATTTTGCTTTCTCCACCCACCTGTCGAGGGCTTCCCAGAGAAAACCATCTCTACCCCCAACCCTTGGGAATTTTCCTGAGACCACCTCACGCGGTTCTAAAACCTTCCAACAATCCAAAGCTCAACCAAGAATGAATCCCATCGCACCATGGCTATCTAGGAAATGGAAAGGAAAGGCTAAAATTTCTTTCAAACTAGACAAAACCCATTCCAATGACAACAAATGAACCAAATAAACAAACACATGTAACATGCATTCACACCTTAGCTAGGAAATCACACATGCAGCTTGGTACCCGCAAGATGTAGGATCTTCTTGTCGAAGTTGCTGATCCAACCTTCTGCTTGCCTTCCTTCGCTTTCCTTTGCTTGTCCTTTTCCTTCCTTTGCTTGCATGTCCAAGTGCTTGTTCTCTTTACTTTGCTGCACATACTCTAAAGGTGGGAAAAAAGTTGTGTATTGTTTATCTGATGCATTTTTTTTTTACTGATGTGTCATTTTTTCTTCATTTTTCCTTTAATTTCTTTAGCATGCAAATCTGTGTCTCTTCACCTCCCTTATCTCCTATTTTCCCTTATTTTAATAAATAAATGCCAATTATTGCCTCTTTGCCTTTGTTTATTTCCATAGCCATTAATAAACCACAAGTGATTCCCAGTATGATGTTTTCCCAACATTCAACTTGGAATACATGTCCCATAACCTTGGTCTTATTTTGCCTTTATTATCCTTTATTACATGAAACTTTAACCCGAAGTTGTTACAACAGGAAACTGATACGTGGTCAGGACAAGACTTAGCTTGTGATTGGGAGGGTGTCAAAAGTTGGGTAACTATTGTCGACATGAATTTGTCGTCGTCAAGACAACACGGCTAAGACATCACAAGCGTTATGTGAAAGAATAAGTCATAGTATGATGTTTTCCCAATATTCAACTTGGAATACATGTCCCATAACCTTGGTCTTATTTTGCCTTTATTATCTTTTATTACATGAAACTTTAACCCGAAGTTGTTACAACAGGAAACTGGTGGTCAGGACAAGACTTAGCTTGTGATTGGGAGGGTGTCAAAAGTTGGGTAACTGTTGTCGACATGAATTTGTCGTCGTCAAGACAACACGGTTAAGACATCACAAGCGTTATGTGAAAGAATAAGTCATAGTGACACTAAATAAATAAGGGGAACACTTGACGACACTCAAAACGACAGTTCTTATGAACAAAGGTAGGCTCCACAATCGAAGAGTAGGAAAATTTTTGGAGGAGGGTTGTAGTAGCTACAACACTTGGCAACAAACTAGTATAACTCCCACTTCTCTATATGGGTATAACTCTATAAACAGAGTCATATTTTCAGGAAGTATTGTTTCATCCCGCCAATCGCCATAGTTTCCTTACTTAGCTCAATTTAAAGATATAGTTTCTTTCATTCCCTTCATTGGCCAAACACCTCGGTGATTAAGGGTGGTGGAGGATTATAAAGATATGTGAGTGAATGATGTCAGAGTCTTAGTTTTCATCTCCAGTGTTGCTCAGCTGCCAGCAAGCCTGTTCAATACCCTGATGAAATCACTACAAGAACCCAAACACGCTTCGTTGCCCACTGGCCTTTTTAGTAACCCAATGAAGTTGCTTACTTCACCTCTTTGCAGAGGAAGCGTTTCTCTTCTTTCACCCTTTGTTTGTTTTATTTATATGTTCATGCTTGTTGGCATTTTATCTGCATTTAGATTGCCAGGGTGGAAGTGGGATCTTGACTTATTGAGAGCAAGAGAGGTTGTTCCTTAAGAAATGAGAGTATATACATCTGAAGTAAAGTTTGTTTGCTTTTCTTCTCTAATTGACCGAGCTGACAAGTTAAACCAATCAAATAAAATGCCAATCAAAGAAAGAATATCCTATTGGAGATTCAAGCATCGTAGATCTACTAAGGTTTTCCTTGTGAAAGTATTTTTTGTCCAAGCGTCATAGGCTAAAAGATACAAGGCCCATGAAAACTAGGGGAATAGATAGTTAACCAAGCGTTAATAGTTGTACAATGTCCTTTTAAAATTTTCCATTCTTATTAGAACTAAAACAACACACTAATATGAGGCTTATCACAAAGAACCTTAAAGGGAAAGCGCAGGACAAAAGACAATACAAAGGGAGAACAAAACAAACAAGCTCAGGTCAGGCACACTAGACTAAACCTACTCCTAAACTGACAAAAGACAGGTCAAGCTCACATAAAATGAAATTTACAATGCAACCAACGAAGTAATTCCTAACCTATACTGGCGAGGGAATAAGCAATAAGAAAGGTCATCCAGTAAAGAATGAAGAGAGAAAGATAGACCGCCACATGCTCCAAAATTCGAAGGCAAAAAGCACTAGCAGAAAAGTAGGACAAGAAGGCATGTACTGAACATTTTGCCACTGTGCTATCGTGGTCATACACATTGTGACAACTTTTAATGTCAAAGCATCCATTACAACTTTCAATTTTGGCAAACATCAAGAAAGATAAAAGCTTGTTCCTAGCCATTGGGCTTACCAAGTAAGATTCCTCTAACCATTCAGCGATACATGTAGTCATTTCATGAAGACTTTCCTATGATAGGACATCATCCTAATCATGTTTGGAACACTTATCAAGATCGCGAGATCCTAACATAACTATCAGCGTACGCTGAAGTGTCTTGACATCTCGACAAGATTCCAAAATATCAAAAGGTAAATCATCAAAAACCGGTGGCTTGGAAAAATCAACTGTTGAAGACATACAATCATCACTAGATTAGTCAATACATCATGAAATCCATGATCAATATTTGATTTTTCATCCAGGACCAAAGGGTTTTCATGATTTGATGAATCTGAAAAGGGGGTTGATTGAAAACGGGAAATTGCATCCTCTGCTTTTTCACATTTAAAAGATGAGAAATAAGATAGATTATGAACAATGAGGTCTTCCTTCTCCACTTTCAAACTAAAATAAATATTCCGGCACTGCTGACTGAAACCAACATCATTAGTATCAATATTTTAGTCACTAAGAGCACAAATTGATGGAGCAGATTCATTGAATGTGTCAGGATAGTGAGTGAATGGCACGGAAGAAAAAGCAAGGTCAAGTGAGAAATCATTTTAAATAACATATTCTTGTTCATAGCCAGAAGCCCACCCATAATCATCATGAAGGATATCCTGAATCTCTTGATCTCCATTAACACCATGTTGAACTTGATCCTCATGAGATTTGAAAGAAATTGATGTATCTGGTTGATTCGTTGAATTAGGATAAAGAGGATCAGAGGGAATGACTGATGGAGAGTAAGGGATATATCTTGAAGAAGTAATGTCATTGATCAAATCAGATTCAAGGTTGGAACACGAGTTCAAATATTCAATATGAGGCGAAGGAGAACATGGGATTAGATCAAAAATATGATCTTCAAATTTTCCAACCTCAACTTGGATGCATGGAGCTGCTTCATTTGATGAAGAACTGAAAGAAGACAAAGAGTCACAAGAAAAATCAGGTTCATAGCCAGAAGCCCACCCATAATCATCATGAAGGATATCCTGAATCTCTTGATCTTCATTAACAACATATTCTTGTTCATAGCCAGAAGCCCACCCATAATCATCATGAAGGATATCCTGAATCTCTTGATCTCCATTAACACCATGTTGAACTTGATCCTCATGAGATTTGAAAGAAATTGATGTATCTGGTTGATTCGATGAATTAGGACAAAGAGGATCAGAGGGAATGACTGATGGAGAGTAAGGGATATATCTTGAAGAAGTAATGTCATTGATCAAATCAGGTTCAAGGTTGGAACACGGGTTCAAATATTCAATATGAGGCGAAGGAGAACATGGGATTAGATCAACAATCTGATCTTCAAGTTTTCCAACCTCAACTTGGATGCATGGAGCTGCTTCATTTGATGAAGAACTGAAAGAAGACAAAGAGTCACAAGAAAAATCAGGTTCTTCCTTTAAAACTTTAAGGGCTCCATGGCCAAGGACAACTGGGGGATTGAAAGAGATTCAGGTTCAGGCGGATTCAAAGAAATCTTAACAAGATACTAAAATTTATCTTTCATAAAATTCCAATCTATGTCATCCCCTGAAAACTCATAACAAAAGTGAAGGAAGCGATCATGAAAATTTTCAACAAATTAATCAGATTTCATTATGAGATGAAATTTTTTCTTATAAACACATTGATAATCATATCGGTCAAAGGCTTAGTGAAGATCCTTGACAAGTTGTTGGAAAGAGTGGATAAAAATAGTCATGTTGTATAACACCATTAATTAACATAACCTTTGAATGTGAGAATGAACAACTTGCAAGCAACATCCTCACAATTATTTTCATAGGAATTACAAAATTCAAGAATTCAGTGTGTGTGCTCAAGAATGGTTGTTTCACCCTCGCCATTAAATTTCAAATTTGACGAGTTATGGATTATTTTCACGGGCAATTTCAAATTTGCAACTCTAGAAAAACATGCCAGTGTTATGATATGGGAAGAAGTCATTCAAGATGAAAAGTTGAAATCAGACTTCACGGGCTCAACTTGTCATTTGGCCCTCCTAGCGCCAAAATCCTTTTGGCGATGCTAAAAGCCGACAACAGGGAAGGAGGTCTCCTCAATGTGAAGTCCCATTTAGACCCTACATCGTTTGGACACATAAGATGACACAAACATAGCTTTGGTGATAGCAAGTGTATGAAATTTGTGAGATATCAAATGCAATGTATGAAAGGTTCTTTCACATCCAAGGGAAAAAGGGTGAGCCCCTTGAAACGACATAATAGTACTATCTTAAAAGAGACACACAAGCACGTGGAAAGAATCGTTAATTGTTAATTTTGGACAACTAGGTCCAAACTCCATGTTGTGATGCTCAGATGAAGATGCCAATATTTTTATTGGGTTCCTCTTTCGGAGATGTGCAAGATCGATCTAAAGATCATCTTGATCCGATGAGCAGAACATTTATTTTGAATTAATTCCACTTATCTGCAAGGTCGGCCAGAATTGTAATGTAGGCTTGAAGCCCCAACAGATGTGTCACACACTCTCACTGATGGATATACATAGGTCAACGTTGGAAGTCATTTTCACCATTACTCATCACACATTCTCTCTCATCATCTGATTGGTTCGATCATCATCTTGGAGGCTCTTCTTCTCTCACACGTGGGAAAAATGCGACAAGGATTTTCTGGTTTTGACCTAGGGTTTTCAGCGCAGATTTGACTAGTGTTGACTTTGGTCAAGACATGGTCAAACTGACCTCAAACTCTCCCAAAATTTTGATTTCTGCAGCCCGCATTTGTAGGCACAGAAATTGAGGTTGGACGATGACTTTGACTTGACTGCGTTGAGTTTCTGTTGCTGTTTTTGCATTGATCGTTGACTAGACAGCGTTGAATTTTGTTTACTTTGGGTTGACTGGTATAGAGCTGTCCGAGAGGGTTGTGTGACACATTCTGGTTGGCTAACCGTGTAGAGACTTTGCTGGTTGAAGCATCCTGTTGACCGACGTAATGCACCACAACACATATTTTGTTGATCAATTTAAGTGTATTTTTGGCTTGTCTTCTGTTGATCTATTGGTATGTTCTATCAGCATTTTACTTTCTTGTTTATGTGATTGTTGTTTGATATTGGGAATAAAAGTAAAATTGCATCAAGCATAGAACATCTACGAAAATTTACATGGTATCGAAACTGAGGTGAAGACAAAGCCCAAGTTTGTATTAAGAGCAATCACCGAAGAAGGAGCATTTGTCAAACACCCATGGGTACCTCAAACTATAATGGCTTCAAAGCTGATGACAAGTTGATCATCCGAGATTCAATTCATAAGAGTCTGGTTGCCTACATCTCTGAGCTACGCACATCCAAGGAGATGTATGATAAGTTGGTCAACTTTTTCAGGGCCAACAATGCAAATCAAGTCCTTTTCTTTAAGAACCAACTGAAGAATCTGAAGAAAGGCAGGGATGAATCCATTCAATCTTATTTTCTGATGTTGACCGAAATCAAAAATAATCTTCTGGGCATTGGGGAGACAATCGCTGATTGAGAAATGGTTCTCACTGCACTTGGAGGTCTCTCCTCTGAATGGCATGTATTCAATACTACCATTCTCAATAACAATGTGATACCAGATTTTGACGAAGTATTATCGAGATGCGTTCAAGAGGAATCAAGAATGAAGGAATATGAAAATGAAGGTAATACTGCCTTCACCGCTTGTGCTAAGAAGAAGAACAATGGTGGTCCGAGGAACCAAGGAAGAGTAGGTGCCCAAGGAAAGAAAGGAAGATGTTACACATGTAACAAGATTGGCCACTATGCTAGGGAATGCCCTAATAAGAAGGATTCTCTTGGGGATGATGACAACAACAACAACTGGAGGAATGGCAATCAAAGGAACAACAGGGTCAAAGGAAAGAGGAAGGCTCCCTCTGGTTGCAATGGAAATGGGCAACCTTTCAAAAGGTCCAGAAATTCCAGGTATGAGGAATCTAATGTTGTTGATGATAAAAGAAATGAATTCATTCTTGTATCTGCCCTCTCTACTGCATCTCCACCCGACATTATAGATGTCTGGTTGATTGATAGTGGTGCCTCAAGGCATTTCACTGGGTTTAAGGAAGCATTTTCTGATTTGGTGGAGAAGGATGTTAATCTGAAAATTATACTTGGAGATAATGCCACATATCTCGTGAAAGGGACAGGGACTGTGACCCTCCACTTATCTCAAGGTCAAGTCCTCCGTTTGCGAGATGTACTATATGTACCTGATTTGAAGAAGAACCTTGTGTCTATTTCGGCCATGGAAGACAAAGGTTTCAATGTGGCATTCATTGATGGGAAGGTACCCATCTGGAAGAAGAGTTTCAAGGAAGCTATCACGATTGGGTTTAGAGCTAATACACTCTACCAGGTTGGAGGAAGTCCACTGGGAGCGATCACATGTGATACTATCCGACAGACTGAACTATGGCACTGGAGGTTTGGACACCTTCATTACAAAGCCCTTCCCGAAGCAAGGAAGGTGGTGACGGGGATACCCGAGTTTAAAAATGATCATGAAGGTGTATGTCAGCGCTGTGCCAAAGGAAAGCTTACAAGGGGACCTTTCCCCTCAAGTGTCACAAAGACATCTGATGTCTTGCAATTGATACATTCTGATTTGTTTGGTATGCTACCCGTGACATCCTTGGGAGAATGTTATTATTATATGACGTTCATAGATGACTTCTCTCGCAAAACTTGGATATACTTCTTGAAGAAGAAGGATGAGGCTTTCATGTGGTTTCGTACTTTGAAAGCCTTGGTGGAAAATTAAACAGGGAAGAAGATCAAGATTCTGAGGACCGATAATGGCACTGAATATGATACGAACTTATTCAATAACTTTTGTAGCGAAGCTGGCATCAAGAGGGAGAGCACAATCGTATATACTCTTGAGCAAAGTGGCGTTGTTGAAAGAAGGAACAAGACCATTGTGGAAGCTTCCCATGCCATGCTATGTGACCAAGGTCTTCCAAATTTTTTGTGAGGAGAAGCTGCGAACACTGCTGTGTACATACAAAATCGATGCCCGCATTCTGCTCTGGACTCCAAAACTCTCGAAGAGGTTTTCTCTGGTGAGAAACCTGACGTCTCTCATTTTAAAGTTTTTGGTTGCCCCGTCTATTTTCATGTGCCGAAAGAGAAGAGGAGCAAGCTGGATGCTTATGGGAAGAAGGGAATGTTTGTGGGCTACAGTGAAACTTCGCAGGATTATAGAGTCTATGTGCCTGGTCAAAGAGAAGTGGAGACATGCCACGATGTTACCTTTGATGAAGATGCTTCCCTCAGGAAAGTAATCAATCTTCCGAACTCTAAGGAAGATCATGAAGTAAGGTCTGGAAATCAGGAAGAACCGAAAGATGAGACGATGCTGAATGTTGAAGGACCAATGGACCGTATTGATCCACCTCCTTCAATGAAGAGAAGACCCTCATGGCTTAGGGACACTCTCGAGGATGCCGAGAGACATATGGCCCCAAGGGGGATATTTTGTGAAAGCAAGACGCTGAATAGATACCAAGGGTATCTAGCAGCCATGAGTACAATCCTACAATCTAAGCCTGGATCTTTTCAAGAAGCCATAAAGCATCAAGTCTGGAAGGATGTTATGCACGAAGAATCTGAGTCCATTATGAAGAATGATGTCTGGGATGTGGTTTCGAGACTGAAGGACAAAGCAGTTGTCACCTCGAAATGGCTCTATAAGATCAAGCATGGATCTGATGGTAGTGCTGAAAAGTTCAAGGCAAGATTTGTTGCCCGTGGCTTCTCTCAAAAGGAAGGCGTAGAATATGATGATATATTTGCACCTATGGCCCGATATACCACCATCCGATCTATCATAGCCCTTGCTGCTATGCAAGGTTGGAATCTTCATCAGATGGATGTGAAGACCGCATTTCTGCATGGTGCGATAAAGGAAGAGGTGTATGTGGAGCAACCTCTAGGGTTCAAAGTCCAGGATAGAGACACCCATGTTTGCAGGTTGAAGAAAGCCCTTTATGGGTTGAAGCAAGCCCCCAGGGCTTGGTAGGAGAGGATAGATAGCTACTTGATGAAGTTGGGCTTCACTCGTAGTAATGCTGATCAGAACCTTTACTTCAAGGTTGATAGAGAAAAGCTTCTCATTCTGGTGCTCTATGTGGACGATCTCTTCCTGATAGGTGGAGACCCTCTCATTCATCAGTGTAAGAGGGATCTCGCTTCTGAGTTCGAGATGAAGGACCTAGGACTGATGCATTACATCCTAGGCAAGGAAAATATATTGTGAAGTTGTTGGAAAGATTTGGAATGGTGGACTGTAAGTCTGTGTCGACACCGATGGAGCTCAAGTTTAAGAAGTTGAGTGGTAGTACTGCTGGGCCCGTGCTAGCAAATCCTACTGAGTATCGTCAACTCGTAGGGGCCCTGATGTTCTTAGAGAACACTCGTCTGGACGTACGTTTTGTAGTGAACACTTTGAGTCAACACATGGTTGATCCTCATCACATCCACTGGGTTGGTGCCAAGAATTTGTTGAGATATCTTCGGGGCACGATAAACCATGGGCTGAGATAAATTGCTGGGAGTGTGACATTCATGGATATATAGATGCTGATTGGGCTGGGAGTGTGGTGGATCACAAGAGTACATGTGGATGCTACTTCACACTTGGGTCTGCTTCGATATCATGGATGAGAAGGAAGCAGAAGTTGGTGGCTTTGAGCACCGTTGAGGCCGAATACATTGCAGCAAGTATGGCTTGTTGTGAAGTAGTTTGGTTGCGAAAGTTCTTCAGTGAGTTGTTCAGGCATGTGCTAGATACCATCATTATCCTTTGTGATAACCAGAGTGGGATTCGGTTGTTTGAGAATCCCATGTTCCACGATCGATCCAAGCATATTGATATCGGGTACCACTTTATTCGGGATATGGTAGAGCGAGGCGACGTAAGGCTTGATCATATAGGAATTGATGAGCAGGTCACGAATATTGTCATAAAGCCCTCGGGGAAGGTCAATTTCCTAGCTTTCCGTGAGAATCTTGGTATCGTGGAACGACCTTATGCTGAGGGTCTTGTTGGACGATGATCTCTGGGAGCTCCAGGGGGCTTTGAGGATAACTTATCGGAGCTATAAGCAACCACAGGGCTAGGATTACCGAACCTTGTTGGTGTGCTTCTGCCCCACTGTCATGATATTGAGTTGGTTCACCTCTCATGATCTATGCCTCGTATGCATCCTACCCATTGAGTTCTGGACTCATGGGAAGTACCTATCATTTGGCCAGTGAGGTGGGAAAAGCTAGAGACTAGGAGCAGAGACCGATGGATGCATCGAAGATTGCTGTACTCTCTATGTCTAGGATGGCACGTGTCCAACCACTTGATCTGGGATCAAGTCTAGTGAGGTTTCGAACCTCCAACTGGCTTCGGGTCAGGTAAACCAACTTTGGGTTGGTATGCGACTCCTTTTAGTCCTATAGAGGTTTCAGACCTCTGAGCTGAATTTGTCAGCCGAGAGTGATGTCTTTGTGACTCACCTTTTTGTTCTGAAATAAAGAAGCCAGCAAAGCAAGTTACGGCGGGATGACGCGCGATGTTTGGATGGCACAGGTGGATGGATTTCTCCCTAGTTGAGAGGGAGTGTTAATTTTGGACAACTAGGTCCAAATTCCATGTTGTGATGCTCAGATGAAGATGCCAATATTTTTATTGGATTCCTCTTTCGAAGGGGTGCAAGGTCGGCCAGAATTGTAATATAGGCTTGAAGCCCCAACAAATGTGTATATATATATATAGGTCAACGTTGGAGGTCATTTTCACCATCACTCATCACACATTCTCTCTCATCATTTGATTGGTTCGATCATCATCTTGGAGGCTCTTCTTCTCTCACACGTGGGAAAAACGCAGCAAGGATTTTCTCGTTTTGACCTAGGGTTTTCAGTGCATATTTGACTAGCGTTGACTTTGGTCAATGCATGGTCAAAATGACCTCAAACTCTCCCAATATTCAATTTATACAGTTCGCATTTATTGGCACAGAAATCGAGGTTGGATGTTGACTTTGACATGGTTGCGTTGAGTTTTGTTGCTGCTGTTTTTGTGTTGACCGTTGACTGGACAATGTTGACTTTTGTTGACTTTGGGTTGATTGGTATAGCGCTGTCCGAGAGGGTTGTGTGACACATTCTGGTTGGCTGATGGTGTAGAGACTTTGCTGGTTGAAGCATCCTGTTGACCGCCGTAACGCACCACAACACATATTTTGCTGATCAAGTTGAGTGTATTTTTGGCTTGTCTTCTGTCGATCTATTGGTATGTTCTATCAACATTTTACTTTCTTGATTATGTGATTGTTGTTTGATATTGGGAATAAAAGTAAAAATGCATCAAGCATAGAACCTCTACGAAAATTTACATTAGCTAACCAACAAAATAGTTCATATGATAACAACGATCATGATAGCGTAAACAACACACATTCAATGAGATACATACTTAGGTAAACAAAATATTTCATTAACATTAGCGTAAACTAAATAAGTAGTCTTACAACATACATGATATATGCATGAAAGTGTGTTGGCTCTTAGAGCTTCTTATCATTAAGTGAAAATTTCGAGCATGCAATTACATTGATATGACAGTAGCCCCAATAGTGGAACGTGAAGCCAACACTTGCTTCTCCAAAGAATGATACTCTTCCCATGCTAGACTAGAGAAGCCAAGGCTCCAAACCTTAGATTGCAAGCCCCTTTTTTGAGTTATGAAGGTTTATTTATAACAAATGAGATGACCCTTCATTTCCCTGTAAGAGTGTGACTGCACCGAGATTGTATGGAGAAGATTTGAACTTTGTCACTGTAGTATGATCGAAAACTTCAGTGGTCGTTGTACTATGGGTTCATTTCTATAATTGTCAATTGCTGTGATGACACCTATCCATATCACTGTAATTTCTGAATTGATTTTTACTTTTGTAATTACTGTGGAGGTATTGAGACTTTCTCCATGTTACATTATTGAAACCTTAGAACTGCGGTACAATTGTTAAGCTTTATTACTGAGATCCTCTTCACCATATCGAACCATTTAATATGATCTCTAATTCTGACCATTGAGATATTAGATCTATAGAGTAGATCTCCTTCCAGGTGTCTTTTAATAAGCTTACTGTAAAGTAGCCCTTCTTCAAATTTCCTTTTGATCATGACCTCGCTCTGAAACCATGTTAGAGAAAATGGTAGCTAATTAATTTTCTTATGATGACATTATCTTGTGATGTTTAGTTATTATTATTTGTTCCTTCTTTTACCATCAAGAGTAATGCCAATAAACAAATAGAAGAAGACACAAGGTGTAGGCACATGCTAGGGAAAAACCCCACTCTCTGGGGAAAATCTGGTCAAAATTCTTCCTTCAATAGTTTCAAGATGAGACGACCAAGGCCTTTAGACTATAGGCTTCCTCCATCAAATCATTCCTTCATTGTGTTAGCACCGAGATCTCCCTTGCTTGCACTTGAACCTTCATCCTTCTTCCTTTAAAAATTAATCTTTGAGTATTGAGCATTAAGACAAAGATAGCATCACCGAGATCCATAGAGAGTGTCATTATAGTATCATGTCACTGAGTCACTGCCTTACTGTTCGATCTTCCTTTCTTATCCTATCAGCAAGCCACTGTCATAGATTTCACACCGAGCAACTGTTATAGATAGCACATCGAGCTATATTGCACTTGTCACCGAACTGCTGCACCATTGTGATTTCACCAAACATCTGTCACACTGTAAACTTGCACTTGAACCAACACCGAGCCATTGCACCACTGTAATCTTGCACTAGCCTCGAGCCACTGTACCACTGTAAATTCACTGATCCCTGTGATGAGATCTGAACCCACTTGCAAAGAGGAATCCCAATGAAGAAATACGAAATCATAATGGGGTATATATAATAGTTTCTCTATCGGAAATAAGTTGACATGAGCAGCGTGAACAATTGTGTTCCTTGTGTGAAGCCGACTCGAAGACCGGTTGAGGCCGACTTAAGAAGGCAGTTTTGCTGACTTGTATCACTTGTCTTGAGGGTTGTCTTTGAAGTAGATTTCGAGGATGATGACCTTAAAGAAGATGACTTGATGGAGGAGCCTTTTGAAAACCTAATGTTACATGATTTAAAAGGCCAAAAATTGGATCAATTTAAATCTATAACAACTAACCTAGAAGTCCACAATTTGGACCTTAATCTAAATATGACCCAAACATGAAACCCTTGCTTTAATAAGTCATTTAATAATAATAATAATAAATTCTTTTGACAAATACGTTAATAATGAAGACTGAACTTAGTTACATTCTTCAACAAAACCTCTCCCACTTGAGAGGAAAACCCGAACAAATTCTTCTTATAGAGACTTCAATTGACGAATACTAAGACCAAGACCCTTGACCTATTTTCCAATCCAAGACCAAGACACAAGCTCCCTTGATGAGATCCTTAGTCAATGATAGTCAATCGTTTTCTCGTTCTCGGCTCCTCTTCAACTTCGGCTTCCTTCTGCTTCAAAATTTCAGCCTCCTTGAATTAGATCTGCAATCCTAATTCATAAACCCTAATCATATGCATAATACCTTCTCTTATGACTTGATTCCCTTTGCTTTAGTGGGAGATCTTCTCCTTGGTAACTCAGCTAGAGATATACCCTTATCTCCTCTTGCTTTGAGCTACCTATGGACTTGCAATACTTCTGCCTCTTCTACAATAGAAACAATCCCTTTCCTTTGCACGTGTGAGTGATGGATAACACTAAAACAAACCCAAATAGTCCTTGCTCCAAGACTAAGACACAAGCTCTCTTGATGAGATCCTTAGTCAATGATAGTCAACCTTATGCTCCTTCTCCACTCCTCTTCAACTTCGGCTTCCTTCTGCTTCAAAATTTCGGCCTCCTTGAATTAGATCTGCAATCATAATTCAGAAACCCTAATCATGTGCATAATACCTTCTCTTATGACTTGATTCCCTTCGCTTTAGTGGGAGATCTTCTCGTTAACTCAAATAGAGATATACCCTTATCTCCTCTTGCTTTGACCTACCTATGGACTTGCAATACTTTGGCCTCTTCTGCAACATAAACAATCCCTTTTCTTTGCACGTGTGAGTGATGGATAACACTAAAGCAAATCCAAACCATCCTCGCTCTTCCCTCCTTCCTTTCGTTGGCTATACAACTTGATTGCGGGGTTACCCTTGGCCCCTGGTTTACCTTGGTCCCACTCCTCAATGTGTGTGTGACTGTATCCAAAATTTCATGCCCAACCAGATTTCCACTCCGACAATCTCACACTCCTCTGATTTCTGGTTATTTTAATATCTCAATTCAGAGAATTTGAGATATTAATTCAACACTCCCCTCTAGCTATAACTCGACAGTCCATTTCATGTATATGTATTAGAACCCGTTCACATATTTCATATTCCATATTGCGCCAACTAACCATTATACGTAATATATCCATGTATATATTACGACGACCTTCAATTATCGACATACCTTTATTACTCGCAAACCTTAATACATATTTGATTGGGCCCCACACATACAATCGCGAAATGCATACACCGTACCTTTAATTATCGTTCGCGCACCTTGGTTATTGTTCGTGCATCTACGGCAAGCGACCATCGTCCGATGGCCCTTCCCAAATCAACGACATGTAGCAATATCGCTCGGCATCCTGGTACGAACGATAACGTGCGATGGCACGGTTTAAACGTCGGTTTTCCATTTTCGTTCAGGGACGCGTGTCAACAGCTCTATGGAATTGCTCCCCTCTCCTCAAATACCGCTCACCGTATAAGGGTGGTGCGATGAAACCCGCCTTCAGCTCCAAACCATCGTTACTATTCGTCTGGTCGTGGTTCCACTTCTTTGCTCCAGGTTCCGCTCGGCTTCTGCTTCTATATAAAAAGGTTCTTTTCATTTATTTAATCCAACGCAGAGTTCCGCCCATACATAACCCTTGCGTCTATGGTTCACAGTGCTCCTTGGAACATTAATCACACTTCCATGATAACTTCCATCGATCTCGACGGACACGATTAGTCACCAGATTCTTCCTTGCTATAGATTCAATTACTCTCATTGAGAACACACATATAATCAAGGCACCTACTGACAAGAAAGCCGCTTTCTTCCATGACACACAGTATTCGTTAACCAGAGTTATAACCCCACCATGATTTCTCAACAGGGTTTCACTTCATACGTTGAGACTCATACTATACATAATTACAGAGAATAACCAACAACCGCACAAACACGCAAGGTATTCCCACACAGAGTTAAACAACAAATGCATAGTTACACTGAGATAATTTCCTCATACAATTCGACTAAGAAGACATTAAATCACACACAGGATTTATAAACAATTCTTCATTAACAGGTATATACATATACATACATATACAGGTGATAAACCTCAACAAATTCTTGCAATTTCATGAAAGGCCAAATATTTAATTCGGTGGCCATTATTCTCCTATTCTGTTGCTGAAGAGGTTCTCTACCTCTCTACAGCTCTCTCTCTCCCTTCTCTCTCTCGGGCTCTCATCTAACCTCTTCAGGGTTACATTTATACAAACAGTTCAGCAACTCTTAGTATTCCAATTCCTGAATCTAGACTCGCTAACCGAATTAATCCTAAACTGACTCTTCGTATTCCTATCTCAACCAATTCTCTTGCTCTCAAAATGACTTGAGAACAATTACAATATTCTACCAAGTATTCAAAATATTAATATTTACAAGAAATTGAAGGAACATGGGACCCCCTATGTCTACTTATGTACAAAGAAACTTTTGAGCCTAATGCTCCTGCATCACAACTTCCTTCAAGTGATTCTTGCACTTCTTATAGGAGTTCTGCACTTGTCTGAAATTTTGTCTTCTGAACTGAGGTTGAGATGCCTATTTATAGTGGTTTCCCCCTCAATTTAGCCAACTTGATGGAGGATGAGTCGACGTATTAGTTGGAGGAAATCATTTATTCTATTTTGAAGCCGACTTGCCAGGAGATGGTTGTGCTTTTCTTGGAGGGTCCTTTGACTTTTTCAATGACTTATACAAATATGTAATTAGCCCAAGAAGGGTCCTTCATACATGACATAGACTCAAGATGAATTTTATGACTAGATGACAAATCCTAAAGGCTCACAATGGGAGTCATCACTAAATATAAAATTCCTTGCTCATGAAATCCATGAGGCAAGCATTATAATAATAATTTTAATTTTTCGTCTTTACATCAATTGCATAAAATCACAATTACACATGTCATTATGAAGATCAAACCTAGATATTTTTGTTTTCACTAGTATGTCACTAGTTCATCTCAACTCACACTTTTCTTGTTTTTTGATAGCGTTGTCTCATGTAGTTGTTGCTTTTGCCTCTTGAAAGTCTCTTCTTCTCATGCTAGAGCTACCATGGTGATCATATTTCCAAATCTTGCCTTCATTAGTGCTTCACCTGTGTTCATATCTCTTGCACCCTAGGTAGCTACAAATGGGCATAACTATCTCGTAGTTTCATAGCTAATTCATGAAATTTTCCACTTTAGATAACCTTTAATTCCATCTATTTTGCAATTGACGAGGTCGCTTGGATGATTATGAGGATATATTCTTATCTTGGAAACATCCTTCAACAAGCTCCAACATTAAGACATCTCTTTTTTTCAGTGAATTATAAGTATTGTAATTCTCAGTATTCTTTGTTGGCTTTTTGTATTTCAATTATGCTTCTTGCTTAACACTACTCTTATGTAGCTTGTTTACCATGGACCCCATATTATGTATTTGACTCATTTTGACTTGGGACAATGGGAGATGATTCTATGATTTTTCATGTGGCATCATTTTGCATGGATGGGCATCCTTTTGACATTCCTTGTTGAACATCCTTGAACGACCACCTATTTCATCATCTTTCTAGCTATTTTGCTATGGAATAGAGTTCCAAACGCTTTGTGGACACATCCACTTTCTATTTGCGAACATGTGGCTTCATTATTTTTGGCTTGGAGAGAGGGTCATTTCATCATTTTTGGAGGTCACTTGCATGATTTTTAGGATATATTCTTATGTTCGAAACCTATACTTAAAATTTTGAGTTATTTTGGAGGAGCTTTCAACATATTTGGCCCATTTCACTTGACGCGTGTGGAGCTCCCACTGTTAAGCCCTTAGGCTTTGGCACTCGAATGTGCTCGTGTTAGGCTGAGTCAATTTTGGTGGAATGACATGGACCGCATGAAGAGTGCGCTCAAGATGAGTTTGGAAGAACGACTTTGGTCAGATGGCCATATGAAGAGCATGCCCAAGATGAGTTTAGTGGAATAATTGGAATGACTTGGTGAGTCGACACGACAAGGATACCCAACTGAGGCACACTCTATCGAAGACAAGGCGTGCCTAGCTGAAGACAAGGTGTGCCCAGCCGAGACGCGCTCGTTTGATTTGTGAATGCACACGATCGAGGATCAACGTGAAGAGGAGTATATTGCAGAGAAGTATGGAGGGTTCATACCAGGTATGAGTGGATTCTTCTCGGATACGAGGAGAGATGGCCTTGCGATGTGGAAAGGGAAGTCATATCACTTCCTCACACCACCATCGTTTTGAAGCTCATGAAGGAGATGGACTTATTGTCACTTGCTCGAGATGGTGAGACCCTTGGGAGCTTGACATGCCATTGAGTGGCGCCTCATGATGAGCATAATTGGAGGAAAGATTGTGTGACATGGAAAGAGGTGACAATGGTTGCACGTGTTCTTGTGGAGTTGATGCTATAGTCAGATTTTCTACCTCACTTGTCGATTGCATGAGGGGATCCAACACATGACATTCTTATAGGTTGTGATACATGTTTAGACATGGGATATATGTCAGAGGTGAGATTCTTTTGTATTAATGAAAAAAGTTGATGCTAAGGTTGTTCATGACGAGGACAGTCTTCAGGATTTTGTTAAGAAGTTTGTCGAGGGCTATGTTATTGAGGACGACAACCATTTCGACGTGGGGGAATGGAACAAATTTTGACGAAGAACACACCTGAGATGAGTTTTGTGGAATGAATGGAACAAATTTTAGAGTCAGCATGATGATGGTGTCTAGCTGAGGTGCACTCGACCAAAGACAAGGCGTGCCTAGCAGAGATGCGCCAGATCGAAGAAAATGTGTGCCCAACTGAGCTGCACGCGCTGGAGTTGCGAACGTACACGACTGAGGATGAGACACAAAGGCACACGACTGAAAGTGAATTGGAGGAATGTTTCTATGCAACAAATGATGCGACATAATTTGGAGTTTATGGTTGGCTCAAATGAAGGAAGGTCGGTTAGAATTCCCAACCGACACGTCCCATGGAGGAGACATGACTATTCAGGGTGGATGACTCGTATATATAACATGATAAGAGAGGAGTTAGAACATCAATCAACTGAAGATCAACAACCTGTCATTGTAAGAAAGGAGTAGACAGTGAAGGAAGGAGATATTGGGTCACACGAAGGAGCTCACTCTTCAAAGCAAGCTGCAGAAGGAAGTTGTGCAAGTTTGTGGAACAAAATATTGCTGAGGGTGTCAGCCCACAGGGTATTTGTGTATTGAGGTTGTGTGTAGGTCGAAGGGCTGCAACTTGGTTATTTATTGGGTTTGTTTGTGGGTTGCTTGTTGAAGGGTTGTAACTTGGTTATTATATATTTATATCCGTGAAGGGTTGTGGCAACGAATTGCTTGGAGCTCCTCCCAACTGAACCGAAGTCAATTACAAATCGAAGTTTTATAATCAAAGAGCAATTGGGAAATTGTTTTGAGAGGTCCCCCTATCGTTTATTGAAGTGTTATTTATGTACATGATTCATGTTGTTTATGAACGAATGTGATTATTGTTGAAATTAAGTTAATTAAAGTAAGTTGTAATTGTAGTTAAGTTTTGAAGTGACTATTGTAGTGAGATTTGATTAAACATCAATTTTGCAAGTATAAGATATTAGTGTCGGTATAGCATACATGGGCTAGAGGCATAGTACAAGCATTAGTATACTCAAGTTGGTTTCACGATTGAGGAGAAATCGCGCCCGTGTCGCACACCTCAGGGGACTCAGATAGCTCATAGCTTAGAGGTGCGCCTTGGTGGCGTGACACCCAGATTGTGAGGCTAGAGATTGGCTTGCCTGAGGGAAGTTATTTTTAGGAGGGAAACCTCACCATGTTTTGAGGTTTATACCATGCCTTCGGGAGGGATATTGATCCTCTTGATCCTCAAAAATTTCATACTTTGGAGGATGACCCTCTATCTTCGATGGTTTTGTTTGCATTTGGCATATCCTGCTTATTGTGCTAGTCTCCTTTACCTTGTGGATGAAAAGTGACTTTCTTGTAAATTTTCTAGGCTAATGAGTTGGCGTTGCGTTTGTCTCTACTTGAGCCAACCCAAAAATATTATCAGTGGAGGTATATAGGTTGCTTGGACAATGAGATTACCATGTTTGAATTTTTAGCACGCAATAGTCGTCTCCCACTTGTGAATCATTCATGCCAATGGTGGGAATTAGTCTTTTCCATTTTTTTCTTTTTGCCTCTATATTTTCTCATTTTGTCAACTCTGTTATTGGTCACCTCACTAGTGATTATAGGCTCTAATGCCTCCATCCTTCTCTTATTGTGTCACCTTTGTAAATCCTTCAATCCCATTCCAATTTGTTCTTAAGGGGGAATGTTAGGATATTTCTACACATAGGAAATAGGCTCCTTTTGTGTCACCTTTGTAAATCCTTCAATCCTGTCCCAAGTTGTTCTTAAGGGGGGATGTTAGGATATTCCAACACAGAGGAAATAGTTAAGAATAACTTAGTCTAGTGTAGAGTTAGGTAAAGTGTGTTTCTTTACTATGTACATTTGTAACATATAATCCGATAGTCACGATTTGTAGTGATCCGACGGTTCACTCTCTCCTCGATATTAATGACACTTGATCTTGTTTATTTTACCATTTAGTGACTTTATCATCATCGGAAGGTTTAGTTTCTTGTCTTGTGGCTATTCTATAAAGCCCTTTACTTCTAAGTATATCTACCATGTGAGGTAGCCATTGGAAATAATTGGTTCTGTTAAGAATAATCGGACATGCACTTTCCATTTTTAAAAAAACTGAAGTCGAAAAAAGCTGCAACTAACTGCTCCAATGGAAAGATCTTGAAAAATTAGGCTGATTAAAAAAAAACGGCCCGAAAAACGGCTTCCGGATGAGGAAGTTATGCCTTTTTGAAAAAAACTGAGTTGTAGTTTTTGAATAGTTACGGGAACGATTTGAAATTTGATGATGAAGTTCAACTTTTAAAAAAAAATCCCGCCCCTTTAACAAAGAACTTTTTACAAAAGAAGCTTGAGAAAGAGACTTGAACCCAAGACCTCTATTCTCATAAACTAACTTCTCACCAAGTGAGATAGTAAAAGGATTCTGTAATTGTTTGAAAGGAGGAAGGGGGGGTATTTTTATTTTTTATTTTATTTTTAGTCTTCAGTGTGCATGCTTTTTCCTACATAAAAAAACACAAAAAGCCGAGCCAAAAAAAAAAAACGAAATGAAAGCCTTACGACAGGACTTTAGATTTCCGGTTAGCCTTACCGACAACTATCTATTTTTTCACTATTTATGATTTATTGAGATCGCACAAAGACGCGGGGAAAGAGCATATGTAGCAAAACAAATCCCTTCTTCTTGTTTCTGATTTGTCAAGATCGCACACAACGTAGAGCAAAGAGCATACACAGAGAAGAGGGTATAGATCCAACAAATAAATAAAACCTAAAAACCGAAATAAACAGAGGGAACCAAAATAAGCAGAACTATTAACAAATATAACTGCGAAACAGATACTTTATAACTCAGTTCTAAACTATCATAACTTGGGTAATTAGAAACCTTTTCGCATGAAACGAAAGGGGTTCCTCATTGTAACAGATGCTCCAGACACAACAGAGCAGTTCTCTAGGCCCAAAAATGTATAGAAATAGTAGAGCTAGAAAACGACAATTGCATGCAGTCAAACCGTCTTCGGATTTGGATCAACAATGGATGCAACCCTCAAAATAGCTCTGATAGCATGTAGGAATTTACAAGGTTAGTTCTGTAGATAAAAAAACCAAAGGTCACCACTCACAAACAGATCACAAATCAATACACCAGTATTATCACGTGGTTGAAACCCTCAAAGAGGGAAACAGTCCATGGCCCGAGCCAACACGCCCACTTAGGCAATTTATTAATACAAAAAGAAAAGTTACATATGTTTCTCTCATAAACAGTTACTGGACAAATGACCCTCCATGCTCTTTAAATAGAGATCATGGAACAATCAGGTGTTAAGCCACGGATCAAGTGTCGTTAATATGGAGGAGAGAGTGAACCGTCGGATCACTACAAATCGTGACCATTGGATTATAAGTTACAAATGTACATAGTAAAGAAACACACTTTACCTAACTCTACACTAGACTAAGTTATTCTTAACTATTTCCTATGTGTCAGAATATCCTAACAGTGATTGATTCCCTTTAAGTCATTGTCAAGAGTAGGGCCCAACTTGGGATACTTCTTCATAGATGGTTCTAGTCAACATGCTCCTTCCTCCTTGTTACTTCCTTGGAATGTTGGTTTTCAGTGTTGCATCCTGTAGACTATAACTATAGGATTTCTTAATCATTTATCCAATACATCCTTCCTATAACCTTTTGCTCCTTAGCTTAGCTAGTACCACCCTAGTGTCGTAATTAATTTTCTCTCATTCTATATCGACCTTTTTGTATTGTTTTCATTGTTATTTAATCAATCTCTCAACATATACATAATCATGTTAGATATTTTTGTCTTCACTAGTATGTCTCACACATTTGCTTTTTTTGTGCTAGCATTGTTATATGTAGCCTTTGCTTTTGCCTCTTGAAAGGCACTTCTTCTCATGTTATAGTTACCATGGTGATCGTATTTCCAAATCATGCCTTCATTTTTGCTTCACCAGTGTTTGTATCTCTTGCACCCTAGGTAGCTACACATGAGCATAACTATATTGTAGTTTCATAGCTATTTCATGAACTTTGCCACTTTAGATGCCCTTTATTTCCATCTATTTTGCAATTGACGAGGTTGCTTGGATGATTATGAGGATATATTCTTACCATAGAAACCCCTATGTTGGTCTTATGAACACTTTTGGAGGGATTATCCACCTATTTAGCCCATTTTCACTTAACACATTTGGACGTCTGAGCTTCTAGGGCCAGACATTGGCTTGGTTGAGCGAATTTATTTCTCGAGAACAACCTAACCATGTTTTGGGGCTTGTAACCTGCCTTTGTTTCTTCACTAGTATTCGTATCTCTTGCACCCTTGGTAGCTACTTCTGGGCATAGCTACCTCTTAGCTTCATAACTATTTCATCAACTTTGCCACTTTATATGCCCTTTATTTTTTAATATGGAAATTTCTGCCTTTAATTTTTGATGGTGCTAAAGTTGTGTCAATACGTCCTTTGTTTCCTTGTCTTGATTTTGTTCAACTTGTGTCCTTGCTAGGGAGTTAATGTCAAACTCTAACTTGACCATTGTAGGATTATAGCCTATTTTGGTAGCGATGTTACCATTCTCACATCTTTTGCATCCTTCAACAAGCTACAACATTAAGACACATATTTTGTTAAATATAAGTATAATGCTTGTAACTATACTTCGTTAGTTTTTATGAATTTCAATTATACTTGCTTCTTAACCCCATTCTTATCTATTTTTTTAAGCATGGACCCCACTTTTATGGATTCGACATGTTTTAGCCAAGGACTCTTTGGATGACTCTATGATTGCTCAAGTGGTGTCACATTTCTTAAGGTAATTTCATAGGTGGCAGTACACATATTCCAAGGCATTCGTCTCATTATTTGTGACACATTTGCGCAACTTTTGCATATATGGGCATGGACCGCATTTTATGTATTCGACACGTTTTGGCTTAGGCTCCAAACCCTTTACGGACACATCCTACTTATTATTTGTGAACATGTGGCTTCATTATTTTTGACTTGGAGAGGGTCATTTCATAATTTTTGGAGGTCACTTGCATGATTTTTAGGTTATTTTCTTACGTTCAAAACCTCTCCTTATACTTACGAGCTATTTTGAAGGAGATTTCAACATATTTGGCCCTTTTCACTTGACATGTGTGGACCTCCTTTTGTCAAGCCCTTAGACTTAGACGCTCGAATGTGCTCGAGTTAGGCCTTGTCAAGTTTGGGGGAATGACTTGGACGACATAGTGCACTCGAGATGATTTCGGTGGAACGACTTTGGTGAGACGAGCACATGAGGAGTGCGCCCAAGATGAGTTTTGTGGAACAATTGGAACGACTTGGTGAGTCGGCATGACAAAGGTACCCATCCGAGGCATGCTCTATTGAAGACAATGTGAGCCTAGTCGAAGACAAGGTGCGCTTAGTCGAGATGCGCCCATCCGATTTTCGAATGCACACGATCGAGGATCAACGTGAAGAGGAGCATATTGCGGAGAAGTATAGCGGGTTAATACCAGTTATTGGTGGATTCTTCTCAGAGATGAGGAGAGATGGCCTTGTGACGTGAAACGAAAGTGGTATGACTTCGCCAAACCACCATATTTTTTAAGCTCATGAAGGAGATGTGCTTACTGTCACTTTCTGGAGATGGTGAGATGCCTAGGAGTTTGAGATGCCAGTGAATGACGCCTCATGATGAGGATAATTGGAGGAAAGATTGTGTGATATGGAAAGAGGTGATCATGGTTGCACATGTTTGGGTGCATGTGTTCTTGTGGAGTTGATGCTATAGTCAAATTAGCTACCTGATTAGTCGATTGCACGAGGGGATCCAACACATGTCATTCTTACATGTTGCAATACATGCATAGACATGGGATATATTTCAAAGACGAGATTCTTCTGTATTGATGAAGACCGTTGATGTGAACGTTTTTCATGATGAGGATAGTCTTTAGGATTTGGTTAAGAAATTTTCTGAGGGGTTTGTTGTCATCAAGTCCTTAGGCTAGGTAGTAGAGCATGCCTAAGTTTGGCTAAGTTGTGTTCAGTGGAATGACTTGGTTGGCATGAAGGGCGCGACTGAGACGAGTTTGATGGGAAGACTTTGGTGAGACGAGTGCACGAAGAACGAACTTGAGATGAGTTTGGTGGAATGATTGTAACAAATTTTAGAGTCAGCACGATGAGGGTGCCTAGCCGAGGCGCACCCAATTGAAGATAAGGGACGTCCAACAAAGATGCGCCCGATCGAATACAAGGATTGTCGAGCTAAGACGCGTCCACGTGAGTTGCGAAGGTAAAAAAAAGAGGATGAGACGCAAAGGCACACACACAACGATGAACTGAAGGAAAGTTTGTATGCAACAAATGATGAGACATAATTCGGTGTTTATGGTCGGCTCGAACGAAGAAAGGTTGGCTCAAATGCCCAACCGACACATCCCTTGGAAGAGACACAATTGTTCATAGAGGGTGAGTCATATATATAAGATGATAGGAGAGGAGTTAGAGCATCAATCAATCGAAGATCAACAACCTGTCATCGCAAGAAAAGAAGCAGACAACGAAGCAAGAAGAGAGTTGGGTCTCACGAAGGAGCTCGCTCTCTAAAGCAAGCTGCTGAAGGAAGTTGTGCATGCTGTTGAGGTTGTGTGTAGGTTGAAGCGTCGCAACTTGGTTATTGGGTTTGGTTGTGGGTTGCTAGTTGAAGGGTTGTAACTCAGTTATTGTATAATTTCTATTTATGAAGGGTTGTGGAAGGGAACTATTTGGAGTTTCTAGCAATCGATCTGAAGTCCATTATAAACCAAAGTTTTTTGTGTTGAAGTTTTATATAAAAAGAGAAATTATGAAATTGTTTTGGGAGTTACTCCTCTCGTTTATGGAAGTGTTATTTATGTACATGATTCATGTTGTTTATGAATGAATGCGATTATAGATGAACTTCAGTTAATTGAAGTAAACTATAATTCAAGTTAAGTTTTGAATTGGATATTATAGTGAGATTTGATTCAACAACAATTTCGCAAGTATAAGCTATTGGTCTCGGTATAGGGTACATGTGCTAGAGGCATAGTACGAGCATTAGTAAACTCAAGTTGGTTTCACCATTGAGAAGAAAGCAAGATGGGGCCGCACACATCAGTGGACTGGTTTGATCCTTTTTCTAATGTTTTGCTTCTTGACTTAGCTAGTACCAACCTAGTGGCGTAATTAGTTTTCTCTCATTCTATATCAACCTTTTTCTATTGTTTTCATTTTTCTTTTCTCATTGTCTCAACATCTACATACTCATGTTAGATATTTTTGTCTTCACTAGTATGTCACTAGCTCATCACGATTCACTTATTCTCTTGTTTTGTGCTTGCATTGTCTCATGTCGAATTTGCTTTTGCCTCTTAAAAGTTACTTCTTCTCATGCTAGAGCTACCATGGTGATCGTATTTCTAAATCTTGCCTTTATTGGTGCTTCATCGGTCTTCGTATCTCTTGCACCTTAGGTAGCTACACGTGGGCATGACTATCTTGTAGTTTTATAGCTATTTCATGAACTTTTCCACTTTAGATGCCCTTTATTTCTATCTATTTTTCAATGGACGTGATTGCTTGGATGATTATGAGGATATATTCTTACCTTGGAAACCCCTCTATTGGAAGAACAATAGAATGCTCGCAGGCATTCATATAACAACAATGCATTTAACAACCATTAGCTATCAGACTCTCATGCCAAACATACAAATCTGAATGACGATCTGCTTTTACCTCGAGGTCTAATGCTGCAACCTCGTATTGATACCAATCTGTAACTACCTCATTTTACAAGCGCTCCACGGTAAATGTGAGTCTGAGTACTACTATGGCATGACTCGAACTCCAAGTTCCAGTTAAGGATCAGGGCCTACAAAATAAACACTTACTGACTTCCTATTGCGACTATAATTCACTAAAGAGTTGAGCAACCACCCTAGGTGATCAATCCTTGAGTTGGAACCCTTTTTCTCCGACCTAACACCCCAACCGCACACACAACAAGGCAAGAGTGCGGTTATGACTCCCCACCGCATGCACAAGCCTGCTTCCATGCGGTTATGACCTAAATCATTCAATTCAGTGCCAACGATTCCGAGATTTGAGCCACTTTTTCAAACTAGCCTCCAGACCACTGCCCATATTTGCGTGTAGCTTTTTGGATGCATAGGAAAGACGATAAAAATGCTAACCATTCGAACTTAAGTAAGATCTTGACCTAGACATGCCTAATCCATGACAGACATTTCATCAAACATATGGTAAACATATAACTATAAGTCATGAATGGATATTTAACCCTAAACTGATAGTCTTCATCTGAGAATCACCAAGAAGGTCTAATGCCCTCTCAAGTAGCTACAACAACACTTGTTAGCCCATGCATTGATCAACCATTCAAATACTTATCAAATCATGAGCAAGAGCCATAGCCAGAACACATCATAGAACCATGCTTATCACCAGCATATAACTAGAATATTAACCATGATAAATCAACCATCAAATCAACACAATGACAAGTACAAGTGCTCATAGATCATAATTGGAAAATAGCTCTTATTAACATATGCAAAAATCAACCAATTCAGGGATTTCCACGTACCACCCAACTATAGATTGGGATGAACCAAATCTTTCTTTCAGGGAATCACCCCTGTGCCATATTCCAAGCATGAATGTGGGATTTCATGTGATAGACCGAGACATAATCAACCAGGGACTCTAGAGGTTAAAACACCTCCACCCTCAAGCTACCGTGATCTCACCTAAACTAATCTTGAGATTAAAAAACCAAACCGAGCTTGGATGCTTCAGAATTTCTTCCCCATACCTCGAGGATTTTCTTTTCTCCACCCACTTGTCGAGGGCTTCCCAGAGAAAACCATCTCCACCCCTAACCCTTGGGAATTTTCCTGGGACCACCTCACTCGGTTCTAAAACCTGCCAATAAGCCAAAATCTCAACCAAGAATGAATCCCATCGCACCATGGCTATTCTAGAAATTGTAAGGAAAGGCTAAAACTGCTCTCAAACTAGACAAGACCCATGCCAATGACAACATATGAACCAAATAAACAAACACATTTAACATGCATTCACACCTCAGTTAGGAAATCACACATGTAGCACCTCAGTTAGGAAATCACACATGTAGCCTAGTACCTGCAAGTTCTTCCTGTCGAAGCTGTTGATCCAACCTTCTGGTTGCCTTCCTTCACTTTCCTTTGCTTGCTAATCCAAGTGATTGTTCTCTTTCCTTTGCTGCACCTGCTTTAAAGATGGGCAAAAAGTTTTGTAGTGTTTATCTGATGCCTTTTTTTTATTAGTGTCTCATTTTTTCTTCATTTTTCTTATAATTTATTTTGCATGGAAATTTGTGTCTCTTCACCTACCTTTTGTCCTATTTTCCTTTATTTTAATAAATAAATGCCTATTATTGCCTCTTTGCCTTTGTTAATTTCCATAGCCATTAGTAAACTACAAGTGATTCCCACTATGATGTTTTCCCAACATTCAACTTGGAATACATGTCCCATAACCTTGGTCTCATTTTGCGTTTTTTAATCCTTTATTACATGAAACTTTAACCCGAAGTTGTCACAACAGGAAACTGGTACTTGATGAGGACAAGACTTAGCTTGTGATTGAGAGGGTGTTTTCTTATCTTCAGAAGTTGGGTAGCTGTTGTTGACAAGACTTTGTCGTCGTCAAGACAACACGGCTAAGACATCACTGTTGGAAATACTGAGAGAGGGGGTGAATCAATATTTCTTATCAATTAGCACTTTTTAAATCTTTTCAGAGCATTAGTTAATGTTCAATTATTCTTGATGTTTATCTAGTAACAACAGTAAACAATAGAACACAATAGACACACGAATTTTAGGTGGAAAACCCCCTCCGGGTCAAAAACCACCAGACACTTTTCTAATAAGTTCTTTAATCTTCAGCCCCAACTGAAATGAAAGATACAACTTCCTAGAATTCTAGAAAAACATTCTTCTCTAGCTTCCACTGGAAGGACGCCCCAACACGCTAGTTTCTTCAGTAGTCCACTGAATGGATGCCCCAACATACTAGACCAACTTACCACCTTGAAGTGTTCACTGGCTCCAACCTGTAGGTGACTTCATGCACCAACCTAGCACCTCCTTGCAACCCTATAATGATCAGAAATAAGACAAGAGTGTGGACTCCTGTACCAGGGACAATGATCCACGATACAATATAATTCACAATGATTTTCTTGAACTAGACCAGTCACCCAATCACACTATGACCTGCAACCCAACCCTAACATTATCCAACAATGACACTTATACCTCCCAACAATGCCTCTCCAACTCTAGGCTGATTGACTCTTTTATAATAATTACTCTTTTACAATTTTACAATGATGATTTTTACAATATTGACTTTTGACACGACCTGATACTTGAATTGACACTGCTTCTTTGAACACTAGTAGCTGTCGAGGTATTGTTGTGCTTGCTTCAAGTAATGATACTTTGGCGTTGCATTGTCCTTCTAGTATGTGTCCGAGTTTTCCTGTTGTGTCCTCCTCCCTGCACATGCAAGACCCAAACCAATATACAAACAAAATACCTACACTGTTTTGCAAACCATATGTGAGAGAAATATTCAAGATTCAAATGTAAATACGTTCAACATTTATGAACAAAACCCAATCAAACATACATACAAAATACTTACACTGTCCTGCAAAAACAGGTCAAAGATGATATTCAAATTAAAATTCAAACAGTAATCATACATACCTTGTTGCAGCAGACCTACCCTTGACTGTTGATGTGTTTTCCTGGTAATTTTGGGCAACTAGGTCCAAAATCCATTTTTTGATGCTCAGATGATGATGCCAATAGTTTTATTGGATTCCTCTTTCAGAGAGGTGCAAGATTGATCTAAAGATCATCTTGATCGGATGAGCAAAACATGTATTTTGAATTTATTCCACATGTACAAGGTTAGCCTGATTTATCCCACATGCATTAGAGATGTGTCACACACTCCCAAAGATGCCTATATGTTGGAGAGACTTGGAGTTCATTTTACACAAACATTTTGTGGAGGCATTTTCTTCTCCCTTGGATGGCGATGGAGCAGTGTTCTTGGTTCTCCGTTTAGGGCTTCTTGGTGCAACGTCTTGATGGAGTATTCTTGATGAAATGTCTTGGGGTTGTGTGACACGTGGGTGGCTGACATTATGAAGACTTTGCTGGTTGAAGCATCCTGCTGATCGCTATAACTCCAGCATTCTTTATCTCTATTTTTGGCTTGTCTTCTATCGATCTATTGATATGTTCTATCTGCATCTTACTTTCATTGTGCCTTAGAAGCATCTTCAGAATCTAACATGGCATCAGAGCTAGGAGAAGACAAGATCAGGATTGTTTTCTGGTGATCGAGCTGCTGGAAGAATGCCGAGTGAGGAGACCTTGGCTTCAGGGTTGTTGGGGCTGGTTGGTGCTCTAACCGACAACGTAATATAAGAGCCTTAGGACAGCGTGAAGGAGGCCTAGGGACAACATGGGCATTCCTGTAGTGGAGGCTGAGTGCTGTAAGAGACAACGACTGTTTTTAAATGGAAAAGCCTTCTATAAACAACGTGAAGAGGTTGCCAAGGGTTTCAAGAAGAATGAAGACTTTGGGTCTGTTTTGAGTGAATCTATTTGCAGGGCTGAGGAAGCTATGGGTAACTTCCATTGGTTTCAGGTAGACGTTTTGTGGTTTCGTTACATTATTTCCCTCCTCCATATAGACCAAGCTCCTTAGACAGGATGCTGAACAGGTATGGGTTGGTTGATTCTTAATATGGGCATTATTAACTCTCTCCCACAAGCCGAGATCCATCATCAAGTCAGTCGCAGACCTGTGAACAGTTTAGAGCTGCCTATGTATGAATCATCTAGAAAAGCATTGTCGCAACTGCAAGGAAGTTGTTTCAATTAGGCCGCAGCCCTATAAAGGCCAGATCTGGGGTCACAGTTATGCCGCAACCATCAGGGAAGTTGCAGAAGGTTGAATCTAGCCCTAACTAGTAGTGGAAGGCTGTAAATATCGCCCCAAACAACCTTAGATTGTGGACAATGACTTAAAAAGGGATCCACAGCCTTTTAATAATGTTTAGAGGAGTGAAAAGGGTTTGTCGTTATAGGACAACAAACCTTAACCAGAACTCAGTTCATATCTAAAGTAGGTGAGAAAAATCTTTGACTACATTTGACCAAATATGATTTTCTGATGTTCAAAGGCAGAATTCTGGATCATGCATTTGGATAGTTATGTATTTACTATCTCTATCATATGGAGTTTGAAGAGTCATGTAAGGGAAAACAAGGACCCTTTTTTTTGGACAGCGAAGACATATCTCTCTAAAGTTCTCAGGTGGGCAAACCAGAAACATAATTCAGATCTCTTGTACCGAAACAAGTTCGGATGATGTAGACATCAAAGATATGTTTCAATGGTGATCACAGTAAAAGATGAAACTCAGATCTATCCTAGAATTTGGATCATCGAACTTAAGACACGGTAGATGTGTCTCTGAAGTTCGTATGTATGATGACAGTGACATGAATTCTGATATCTGTCTAGGAAGAAGTCTTATATCAAGAAGCTGCAAAGATACAGTTTGGTGATGAGTTCCTGTGGTGACAGTGTCATCACAATTTTTCACTACAGATCTAATTTCAAGAACAGAGAGGTTAGGCCGAATTCGTGAGCTGATTTGCAGACAATGCTGGTATAATCCCCCTCTTGGTGCAGTTGCACTTCAGACTTCAGAAAGGGCAGAGATGTCTAACAAGGGTTCATATCAACCCTTGGAGACAACGAAGGGCATCATCAGATATGAGAAGAAAGGCTACAGAAATGAGGAAGTTTTGGAACAACAATGATTCACAAGAAGCCCAAACCAGACCAAGCTTCATCAATTTCATCCCCTTAGCTAAGGTAAGTGTGTGTAGTGGCTAAGTCGTGTATAGATGGTTGCCGAGTTTTTCTCCATGGAAGTCTGTCCTTGTAGGAGTAAGAGGATAGTAGTGTGTTGGAGCTGATATATAGTAGAATAGGAGCAACTAACTATTATGAGATTGCTGGTGGAATTGTGCCCTAAGTTCAGTCATCTTAAAGCAGAAAGGGGTCTGTTAGAAGGCAGAGACATGAAGACCCTATGAACAGTGCTTATGATGTGGCAAATCACTGTTAGAGGGCACACTGATATAGGCCTATGTTCAACGACATTGGAGGAGCACTGTCATTGAGAGAAGGCAAATTGATCAGCTGATAGATGTAAGTATATCTGAAGCAGCAGAGGACCTTGTGAGCAGCTGAGGCAGAGGTATTGGAGCAACAATACTCTTTGCAGGTAGAGGAGGCAAAGGACATGCCTGGTACATCAAGGACAAGAGTCCATAGGGATGTAAGTGAAGTGCATCTTGAGCAAGTAACTCACGTTATTTGTTCTTGTTGTGTAGGAAGATATGGATAGTGACATATGTTAGAATCTATATATGATCTTGATCTGTGATTTCTTTGAGGCATATGAAAAATCATATATAAACATGAGGTTTGATATCTTCAATTCTGCCAGGTAGTGATGAATATGATAGTGGTATGTATGAAAATGACAAAATATGATACCTGTCAAGATGCATGACAGATTTATGGCAGTATATGGCTATGATTCTTGTACGACCTTGACAACGGGAGAATAAGATTCAGGTCCATGATTTCAAATCCCTTTCTGAGTTGTTGTCTGGGATGCCCGCATTCAAAATAATCATTTGTCAAGGTTGCAACAAAGGAAAGCTTAGGGGACTTTTCTTCATTCCTCAAGTGTCACAAAGACATCTGATACACTCTGAGTTATCTGATATGGTACTTGTGAAATTCTTGAGAGGATGTTCTTATAGATGTCTTCCCTCACAAGAGGCGTTGGCATTAAGAGGGAGACTACAACCGTATATGCTCCTGAGCTAATATCGTTGCTGGAAGAAAGAAGAGAAGACCCTCATGGCTCCAAAGGGGGACATTTCGGAAAAGCAAGAAGCCATATAAATACCAAGGGTATCCAGCCACCATGAGTACAATACGAGCTTGAATCATTTGAAGAGACCATTAAGCATCAAGTCTGGGATATGATCCTGAGACCGGAGGACAAAGTTGTTGTCACCTCGATATGGCTCTATAAGATCAAGCATGGATCGAATTTGATGGGAGTGCTGAAAAGTACAAGGCAAGATGTGTTGCCTAAGACTTCTCTCTAGGAAGGCATTGATTATGATTGCACTTGTGATCTATTATTACCCTTTCTGCTACGCAAGGATGGAATCTTCATCAGATGGATGTGAAGACCGCCTTTCTGCATGGTGTGATAAAGGAAGAGATGTATGTAGAGCAACCTCTGGGGTTCAAGGTTCAGGATCGAGACACCCATGTTTGCAGGTTGAAGAAAGCCCTTTATGGGTTGAAGCTAGCCCCCAGGGCTTGGTACAAGAGGATAGATAACTACTTGATGAAGTTGGGCTTCACTCGTAGTAATGTTGATCCAAACCTTTACTTCAAGGTTGGTAGAGAAAAAGCCTCTCATTCTGGTTCTCTATATGGAAGATCTCTTCCTGACAGGTGTTGACCCTCTCATTCATCAGTGGAAGAGGGAGCTCGCTTCTGAGTTCGAGATGGAAGACCTAGGACTGATACATTACTTCTTAGGCCTGGAGGTCTCGTAGAGGTCTGGCAAGATTTTCCTCTCTCAAGGAAAATATATTGTGAAGCTACTGGAAATATTTGGTATGGTGGACTGTAAGTCCGTGTAGACACCGATGGAACTCAACCTTAAGAAGTTGGCTGAAAGCGCTGCTGGGCCTGTGCCAGCAAATCCTACTGAGTATTATCAACTCGTAGGGGCCCTAATGTTCTTAGGGAACATCTGTCCGGACGTATGTTGTGCAGTGAACACTTTGAGTAAACACATGGTTGATCCTCATAACATTCACTGGGTTGGTGCCAAGAAACTCTTGAGATATCTCTGGGGCACAATAGACCATGGGCTGAGATACACTGCTGGGAGCTTGAGACTCCGTGGATATTCTGATGCCGTTTGAGCTGGCAGTGTGGTGGATCGCAAGAGCACATCTAGATGTTGCTTCACACTTGGGTTTGCTTCGAGCAGGAAGCAGAAGTCGGTAGCTTTGAGCACCATCGACGCCGAATACATTGCAGCGTGTATGGCTTGTTGTGAAGCCACTTGGTTGCGAAAGATCTTCAGTGAGTTGTTCAAGCATGTGCTAGGTGCCACCGTATCCTTTGTGATAACCAGAGGTGGATTCGTTTGTCAAAGAATCCCGTGTTCCATGATCGATCCAAGCAAGTTGATGTCTGGTACCAGTTTATCTGGGATATGGTACAACGAGGTGTCGTAAGGCTCGATCATATAGGAACTGATGAGCAGGTCGCGAATATTCTCACAAAGCCCTTGGGGAAGGTCATGTTCCTAACCTTCTGTGAAAATCTTGGGATCGTGGAACGACCCTATTTGGGGGGTCTTGTTGGATGATGAGCTCTGGGAGAAACAGGGGGGCTTTGGGGATAGCTTCTTGGAGCTATAAGCAACCATAGGGCTAGGTTTGCCGAACCTTTTTGGTGTGCTTCTGCCCCAAATGAAGGAAGGTTGGCTCGAATGCCCCACCGATATGAGAGGAGGGAAGTTACAACATCAATCAACCGAAGACCAACAACCTGTCATTGTAAGAAAAGGAGGAGACAATGAAGGTAGAAGGGAGTTGGGTGTCACGAAGGAGCTAGGTCTCTATAGCATGCTGCGGAAGAATTTTGAGCAAGCTTGTGGAACGAAGTATTACTTAGGCTGGTACACCATTGGGTATTTGTGTATTGAGGTTGTGTGCAGGCTGAAGGGACACAACTTGGTTATTTATTGGATTTGGTTGTGGGTTGCTAGTTGAAGGGTTGTAACTCGGTTATTGTATATTTATATTAGTGAAGGGTTGTGGCAGCAAATTGTTTGCAGTTCGGCCCAACTAGACCATAGTCCATAATAAACCGAAGTTTTATGTATTGAAGTTTTATAGTCAAAGAGTAGTTGGGAAATCATTTTGGGAGTTTCCCCTCTTGTTTGTTGAAGTGTTATTTTTATACATGATTAGTGTTATTTATGAATGAATGCGATTATTGTTGAACTTAATTTAATTGAAGTAAACTATAATTGAAGTGGCTATTGTAGTGAAATTTGATTGAACATTAATTTCGCAAGTATAAGATATTAGTCTCGGGATAGGGTACATGGGGTAGAGGCATAGTATGAGCATTAGTAAACTCAAGTTGGTTTCACCATTGAAGAGAAAGCACGTCGGTGCCGCACACCTTAGAGGTCTCGGGAAGATCATAGCTTAGAGGTGTGCCCTTGGGGCATGACAACCAATTTTTTGAGGCTAGACATTGGCTTGCCTGAGGGAATTTATTTCTAGAAGGGAAACGTCACCATGTTTTGAGGCTTATACCATGCCTTCGGGAGGGATATTGATCCTATTTATCCTAAAAGACTTCATCCTTTGGGGGATGACCCTCTATCTTCGATGGTTTTGTTTACATTTGGCATACCTTTCTTTTTGCATGAGTCTCCTTTACCTTGTCGATGACAAGTGACTTTTTTGTAATTTTTCTAGGCTAAGGAGTTGGTGTTGCCTTTGCCTCTACTTTAGCCAACCCAAAAATATTATCAGTGGAGGTATATAGCTTGCTTGGACAATGAGATTACCATTATTGAATTTTTAACATGGAATAGTAGTCTCCGACTTGTGAATCATTCATGGCAGTGGTGGGAATTAGTCTTTTCCATTTTTTTCATTTTGCTTCTGTCTTTATATTTTCTCGTTTTTTCAACTCCATTTTCAGTCACCTCGCTAGTGTTTGATTCCCTCTATGTCATTTTTGTGGAAATTTCTGAATCTTTACACTCTATGTGGAAATTATTTACTGTTAATGTGGTTATGCTCCACCTACTTAGACAAGCTATTAACTGAATAAATTCAAGTTAAAATCGAAACAAAACACATAACAGATCTCCACCAATCCAGATGTAGAACAAGTTCATGCACACATAGACAAAGTGACAGTTATTTCTGGACAAATAGTCCCCGGAAAAACCCAATGCGGGAAAATCGGTCTTCTGGCTGCTGGTGGGTTTTATTATTAAGAATTTTTTGAAGCCTGGGTTTTAGATCTGGAAAACCCGACAGAGAAATAATAGATCTACAGCTCACTTGCTGATTTAGGGCCAAAATAATGATTGATCCACACCCTCAAACGGGATTTACAGAACTCAGCGAAAATTAGTGCCTAGAAACCCTAGTGCCGCCCCTGAAGCCTCTGCGTCAGCCTCTGAAGCCCCTCTGACCCTCAGCGCTGCTCCGGAAAGGGCTGCGTTACCCCAGACTGGGTCACGCAGTCCCTACGCTGCCCCTTAGGGTCTCTGCGTAACCCTTGAGGGTTTCCTGCAGAGAATAACGCTGTCTTTGAGGAGTTGCGCAACACATGTATAGCACAGTGCTGCCCTTCCTTCTGTTGCTCTCTTGCTTCTCTGCGCTGCCTCTCTGAGCTGATTTCTGCCTCTTGCTGATTCTAGACCTTGGGATCAGATCATCCCCTTGGCCTAAATTCTCTTCTCTACAGTTGAAACACCTCTGAGTATTCTTAGCAAACTCGCTCCTAGAATCTCAGCGTAGCTTCAGTGCTCTGCCTCTGTGTGACTTTACAAATGACCATGATCAGATCTTGAATCAATGGCTAAGATTAAAAGAAAGGTTGATCCATGTGACTTAAGACAATTTCATCACATGTTTAATTAAATTCACTTGAATTATTTAAGTTACCTAAGTATTAACTTAGGAAATACATTAAAATAATTAATTAATTTAATATCTCCTAAACTAGATGAAATTTCCCAAATCAATTTCTGGTTCTTGTAGATCAAGTGTACTCTAGTCCCTCCACAAAACTTCGGAGCCAGAGCACAACTGATGCTACCCCAAATACATAAAATCTCAACACTTCTTCTTAGCATCAAGGGTGTGCTCTAGCAATACATCACACTATGCATTACATGATTTTGGGCACTGGTTCTGTGTTGTTGATGCTTGGCCTATTGCCACTCAACTCTGCACTGCTGCCCATGACTCTGCCACTGCCACTGCCACTGCATCCATTGTACCACAACTCCCTCTCAAAATGCTACATCTGTGCTGTTCATAGCACTGACATTGCTGATCTGCTGCACTGCAACTTTAGTTGTTGAGAGAAACAACTGAATCTCCTGCCCAATCTTTGACAGAGAAGTCAGATGGGCTCCATCCTCATCACTGAAGCTCCATAGGCTACAGATCTGTCCTGGCATCTGAAGGATGATGCACAGCTACAGCTCCGCACTGCGTAAGCAGACTCCCTCTACACTATTGAAGTCACATCAGCCCCTTGTGCTGAAATCCCTCATCCTGCTGCTGCACTACGCTGTCCCTCTGAAGCATTCTGCACTGCTGCAGCTCTGCACTGCGTAAGTAGCTCTACTGAAGTCACATCAACCTCTGCATTGTTGCTACTTCTACGTTGCTGCTCTTCTGCTCTGCGTTGCTCCTCCAGTCTTCAGATCTGCCTCTGCTTCATCTGTGATCTATGCACCCACTGCTCCACTTGTCCCACAACAGCCTTGGAAGAAGAGGCTTCCTTGTTCTTTTTCTACTGAGGACAATTGCTGGAAAAATGTCCCATTTCACCACACTGAAAGCGCTTGATCTTTGAGAGATCCTTCTTCTTCTTTGGCTGCCTCTTTGATGCCAAGGCTGCATCTTCCTCATCTTCCTTCTTCGCTTTGCTCGATCCAGAGCTATACTTCTTCTTGGTGAATCTACAGAGTTCTTCTTGACGCAGAACTGACCACAAGCTGTCCCAATCTGGGAGGTCCGCTCTGCCCAAGATACTTTGGACAAAGGTTTCCCACTGATCTGTGACTGCATTGAGTGCAGTCCTGACCATCACATCGTCTTCCACCTTAGCACCAGTTGCAGTCCACTGATCTCTGATCGACTGCAGTCTGAAGAGGAAATGCTCCATGTCTTCTCCCTTGGTCATCATGAATGACCTCATCTGTGTCTCCAGCAACATCTTCCTTTGGACAGATTTTCCCTCATATAGGGAGATGAAGGCCTTCCACATCTCATTCCATCCATAATCAGCCGCTTGGCATGCCCAACAGCCTCTTTATGCTTCCGAAGGAGATCCGTTTCTGTCGGTGTGGCCAGAGTTTGCTCTCCATGGTCTCTAAGATTGTAGACCTCAAGGACTATCAGGATCCTTGCCTTCCAAACTGAAAAGTTTGAGAGGCCATCCAATCTGTCCTGATCACGCAGTCCATGATGAGCCATCTGCTCAGAATGTGTTGGAAATTCCTTTTCTCTTTGCTACAGAAATGGATCTAAGGCCCTTGGTGAAACAGGCACCTCCTGCTCCCTTTGACAATTGATTTCCCTCCCTGGAAATTTGCCAAATCAACAATGGTTCAGCTCTCTTTGATCCTCTGATCAACCTACAAGTTTATTTTGGCTAGAAACTCTTTGGGACGCTGATCTCCTCCCGCTCTTTGTCACTTGTGCTTAGGCTAAAAATCTAAAAACTTCATAAATTAACCCCACCAACACCTTCTGAATTTCTGCAGTTTTTCTTCAGTTTTTTCTGGATCTGACAGATTCAGATCTGCATCACATTGGCAGGCTTCAGACTAATCCAACCCTGTTTCTAAACTGCCTTTGCACAGTAATTGCGTGGCCTTGCTAAGAGACAGGGTTAGATTGCGTCACCCTTCCCTCTGCGTGACTCTGCCTTTGAAAACTACACTATCCCTTCAGATTTGCGTTTTTGCTGCTTTTCCAGCTGCCTTCTGCAGCTAGAACCTTCAGATTCTTGCTGGTGGCACCCCTAGATTTGCAATTGCTCTGATTCCATGTGGAAATTTCTGAATCTTTGCACTTTATGTAGAAATTATTTACTGTTAATCTAGTTATGCTCCTCCTACTTAGAAAAGTCATTAATTGAGTAAATTCAAGTTAAAATCGAAGCAAAACACATAACGAATCGCCACCAATCTAGATCTAGAAAAAGTTCATGCACACATAGACAAAGTGACAGTTATTTCTGGACAAATCGTCCCCGGAAAAACCCAATGCAGGAAAACCGGTCTTCTGGCTGCTGGAGGGTTTTATTATTAAGAATTTTTTGAATTTTCGGGTTCTAGATCTGGAATACCCGACAGGGAAATAATAGATCTACAACTCACTGGTTGATTTAGGGCCAAAATAATGAGTGATCCACACCCTCAAACGAGATTTACAGAACTCAGTAGAAATTAGGGCTGAGAAACCACATCGTTGCCCCTAAAGCCTCTACGTTAGCCTCTGAAGCAATCTGACCCTCAGCGTTGCTCCGGAAAGGGCTGTGTTACCCCAGACTGGGTGATGCAGTCCCTATGCTGCCCCTTATGGTCTCTGCGTAACCCTTGAGGGTTTCCTGCAGAAAATTACGCTATCTTTGAGGGACTGCACAACAACTGTGTAGCACAATGCTGCCCTTCCTACCGCTGCTCTCTTGCTTCTCTGTGTTGCCTCTTTGAACTGATATCTGCGTCTTGTTGATTCTAGACCCTGGGATCAGATCATCCCCTTGGCCTAAATTCCCCTCTGTGCAATTGAAACACTTCTGGGTATTCTTAGCAAACCCACCCTAGAATCTCAGCTTAGCTTCAGTGCTCTGCCCCTATGTGACTCTACAAATGATCCCAAGCCTTTCCTTTATACTTTTTTCGTTGGGAAACCAATGGCCATGATCAGATCTTGAATCAATGGTTAAGATTAAAAGAAAGATTGATTCATGTGACTTAAGACAATTTCATCCCATGTTTAATTAAATTCACTTTAATTATTTAAGTTCCCTAAGTTTTTAACTTAGGAAATACATTAAAATAATTAATTAATTTAAGATCTCCTAAACCAGATGAAATTTCCCAAATCAATATGTGGGTCTTGTAGATCAAGTGTACTCTAGTCCCTCCACAAAATTTGGGAGCTAGAAAACAACTAATGCTACCCCAAATACACAAAATCTCAACAATTTTCATTAGTATGGCCCAACTTGAGATGCTTCTTCCTAGATGGTTCTAGTCAACTTGCTCCTTTCTCCTTGTTACTTCCTTGGAACGTTGGTTTTGGTTGTTGCATCATGTAGACTACAACTATGGGATTGCTTAATCATTAATCCAACACATCCTTCCTCTAATCGTTTGCTCCTTGACTTAGCTAGTATCACCCTAGTGTGGTAACCAATTTTCTCTCCTTCTATATCTACCTTTTTCTATTGATTTCATTCTTCTTTTCTAATTCTCCTTTGTCTTAACTAGTATTCACTAGCTTATCACAAATCACACCTTTGCTTGTTTTGTGGTAGCGTTGTCTCATGGAGCCTTTACTTTTTCCTCTCGAAAGTCACTTCTTCTCATGCTAGAGCTACCATGTTGATCCTATTTCGAAATATTTCCTTCTTTAGTGCTTTTAGTATTTGTATCTCTTGCACCCCAGGTAGCTACACGTTGGCATCGCGATCTCGTAGTTTCATAGCTATTTCATGAACTTTGCACATTAGATGCCCTTTATTTCCATCTATTTTGTAATTAACGAGGTCGCTTGGATGATTATGAGGATACATTTTTTACTTGTAAACCCCTCTCTTGGACTTACGAAATTTTTTGGAGGAGTTGTACACCTATTTAGCCATTTTCACTTCACACATGTGGACGTTTGAACTTCTACGTCCAGATATTTCCTTGGTTGAGGAAATATTTCTACGAGAACAACCTTACCATTTTTTTGGGCTTATACCCTGCCTTTGACAACTCACTAGTCTTTGTATCTATTACACCCTAGGTAGCTACATGTGGCCATAGTTACCTCTTAGCTTCATAGTTATTTCATCAACATTGCCACTTTATATGCCCTTCGTTGTTTTCTCGTCTCTATTTTTTTTCACCTCTTGTCCTTGCTAGGGCGTCAATATCACCTTCTCCCCTATGAATTGTAAAACTCTAACATGATCATTGTAGGATTATAACCTATTTTGGTAGTGATGTTACCATTCTCACTTCCTTCACATCCTTCAGCAAGGTGCAACGTGAAGACAAATCTTTTGTTAAATATAAGTATAATATTTCTAACTATTCCTTCCTGGTTTTTATGCATTTCACTTATGCTTGCTTTTTAACACCATTCCTTTCTATTTTGTTAAGCATAGAACCCCCCTCTTATGGATTTGACAGGTTTTGGCCAAGGACTCTTTGGGATGACTATGATTGTTCATGTGGTGTCACATTTCGTAAGGCAATTTCATAGGTGGTAGTACACATATCCCAAGGAATTGGTCACATTATTGGAGGCACCTTTGGGAAACTTTTGCATGCATGGGCATCCTCTTACATGCCAAGTGCTCAACTAGTGCTAATACCTCCCTTGTTTGTTCATCTCCTGTCCTTGGTAAGCAGCCAATGTCACCTTCTCTACTATATGTAAAACCATAATATAGTCATTGCAAGATTGTAACATATTTTGGTATTGAGATTACCATGTTCACATCTTTCACATCATTCAACACGCTCCAACAACAAGACATCTCCTTTGGTCAATGAATTATAAGTATCATAATTATAACTATTCTTCCTTGGCCTTTTGCCTTTCATTTATGCTTCTTGATTAACACTACTCTTATCTAGCTAGTTCAACAACGATCCCTTGTTTATGTGTTGGACACATTTTGTCTCGATAATCTTGGAGATTATTTTCTGATTGTTCACGTGGCATCATATTTCAGGGGGAAATTTCATATGTGACATGATAGTACACATATCCCAAGGCATTGGTCACATCATTCTTGGCGCATTTGGGCAACTGTTGCATGTGTGCGCATTCTCTTGTCATTCCACATTGAATATCCTTGAACACCCTCCTATTTCATCATCTTTCTATCTATTTTGCATGCCAAAATGTCCAAATACAAACAAACATAAGCACCTGAATGCGAAATGAATAAAGTACCTCCCGACAAGTAGCCCACTTCAACATGTGATCGTGACAAAAGGGTGACGAGACATATGATTGATGCAGGTGGTGGAGATATGAATGACACGTCACATCGACTACTAGGTTGCTCTCAGGGGTTGTTGGTTGCCATCTGGATTAGATGACTAGGAGAAAATTTCTCCTATGGGGTCATCCACTTTCGATGGGTAATAGGTAGGACAATTGGAATATGATGTTCATAAGAGGTTGGATGGGGTGAAGTCGAAGCTCATGGAACACTCGAACTTGATAACAACATTGTCAAATGGTATTCTGAGTTTATTGGATAGACCAGAGATGATGGATGTGGGGGCATGCACTAGAGAGTGTGAGGTTATTGATGCCTAAACTTCTATCGTTGAAGAGTGTAGAGGGGATGAGGATCAATGTGAAGAGTATGTCAATTGGAGGAAGAAGGTGTTGATAGATGGATGGAGAGTTTGGCAGAAACCAGATTGAGAAGAGGATGAAGATGTTGGGATGTCTGTGGACTAGGAGGGTACTTTGAAGACATATATCCCAGGCCATAACGGTCTGGTTTTGATGAAGTTGATGGAAGAGAGTAGGTTTCGATGCTCCTATCCACCTTTGATGAAGTATGTTGTAGAGAAGTATGTAGGGTTCATACCAAGGATGAGTGGATTCATCTTGGAGACGAGGAGGGAGGGCCTCGTGATGTGGATAGGAAGAAGATGTTGATAGATAGATTGAGAGTTTGGCAGAAACTACATTGAGAAGAGGATGAAGATGTTGGGATGTCCGTGGACCAGGAGGGAACTGTGAAGACATATATCCCAGGCCATAACAATATAGTTTTGATGATGCTGATGTAAGAGAGTATGTGTCGATGCTCCTATCCACCTTTGATGAAGTATATTGTAGAGAAGTATGTAGGGTTCATACCAAGTATGAGTGGATTCATCTCGGAGACAAGGAGGAGGGCCTTGTGATGTGGATAGTTAAGTCGTACGACTTCCCCACACCACCATCTCTTTAAGGCTCATGAAGGAGATGGGCCCACTATCACTTGCTCAAGATGGCGAGACCCCTGGGAGCTTGAGGTGCCATTGAAGGGCACTTCATGCTGAGTAGTACCGAAGAAAATATTGTGTGATAGGGTAGTGGTGACAATGGTTGCACCTGTTTGGGTGCATGTGTTCTTGTGGAGTTGACGCTATGGTCAGATTAGCTACCTGACTAGTTGATTGCGCAAGGGGATCCAACACATGTCATTCTTACAAGTTGCGATACATGCGAACACATGGGATCTATGCTAGAGACGAGATTCTTCTGTATTGATGAAGACAATTGATGTGAAGGTTGTTTATGATGAGGACAATTTTCAAAATTTGGTTAAGAAGTTTTCCAAGGTGTGTGTTCTGGAGGATGACAACCATTTTGAAGTGGCAGAGGATGTCAATTCCTCATGCTTAGGTACCCAAGAACACTTGAGTTAGTGCGAGTCGAGTAGTGGGGTATTTCCGTATTCAAGTTGTGGGTAGGTCGAAGGGCCGCCGCTTGGTTATTTATTGGGTTTCGGTTGTGGGTTCCTAGTCAAAGTGTTGTAATCGGGTTATTGTATATTTGTATTGGTGAAGGGTTGTGGCAACAAACTGTTTGGAGTTCGACCCAACTAAATCGAAGTCCATTGTAAATCGAAGTTTTGTATATTGAAGTTTTATAATGGAAGAGTAGTGGTAAATCGTTTTCGGAATTCCCTCTCTCATTTTTTGAAGTGTTATTTCTTTACGTGATTCATGTTGTTTATGAATGACTGTGATTATTGTTGAAGTTAAGTTAATTGAAGTAAATTGTAATTGAAGTTAAGTTTTGAAGTGTCTGTTGTACTGAGATTTGATTGAAGACTAATTCTGCAATAATAAGATATCGGTCTCGCTAGAGGCATAGTCCGAGAATTAGTAAGCTCAAGTTAGTTTTGTTGTTACAGAGAAAATGCATCGATGGCACACACCTCAGGGGATTTAGGAAGCTCATAGCTCAGAGGAGCACTCTGGGGGTGTGACAACCATATATTGAGGAGAGACATTAGCGTGCTTGAGGGAAGTTATTTCTAGTAGGGCAACCTCACCATGCTTTGAGGCTTATACCATGCCTTCGGAAGGGATATTGACACTCTTGATCTAGATTTCCATATTCCTTCAACAATAGAAATCACTCACAAAAATATGTTTGAGTGGCTTAAACATGTTGTTTACTGCTTCTTTATTGCTGTAATTTTTCTTTTTAAATGCATGTTGTACGATAGGGTTTAGCAGATTTAAAATCATCACTGTTTTGTGATTATTTCTCATTGGATGATCATCGAATGAACCAACTAAAATAGCTCCCAAAAAACATCTAACTTAAATATAGATTTAAATTTAGTAACCACTAAAAGTCATAGCACACATATCATAATGAATTGATCGTCATTTGGGTAGTAACATGGGTGGCTGTAGATTTTGTTGGCATCTTGTTGTAATCCTACACTCTACCCAGTAAAACTGCTTTGTGTTGGAATTCTTCTTCATTAAAAAGAGGGAAGTAGACCCCTAGGTGAGAATGGTATCATTTTGGTGGTAGACTCGTACTTGTACCTTTGTGAGGACATTACATTCGGGTGCAAGATTTCGCGATAAAAAATATATTACAATGTCCATGTTACGATATGTTACTTAATTAGGTAGTATTCTATCTCGAGGCTACTTAGCTCCGCACCTTCTTGTCCTATATCTATACTCACATATGTTAGTTTGGTTGATTTCTTAATATTGTAGTTGTTAAACTTGTTTTTCTCATCTCCAATCATTCACAACCTGACATACATATTTGCCTCTTCTAGTATATTTTTCTTTGTCGCTATTAGTTATTTCTTTACTTACAAATGCTCTAGTGGCTTCAACATATATTGATTATCGAGGTGCGCAAGGTGTGTTGGCGTCACCTCCTGTTACCTTTGTGGGAGTTTCTTTAACATTGAGTCCCCTTTTCCCTTTCTAGCTCAATGCTAGAATTGCTGCTTCGTTCGTTTGTTAATACTTCGACAAAGTCGCTGCTTCTTTTATTTTCTTATCTCACCTTCTATCACTTTTCATTTCTAAGAATTTGGTGTTGCCTTTCGCCCTACTTGAGCCAACCCACAATATCATCAATGGAGGTATATAGCTTGTTTGGACAATGAGATTACCATGTTCAAATTCTTACCATGCAATAGTAGTCTCTGACTTGTGAATCACTCATGGCAATGGCGGGAATTAGTCTTTTGCATTTTTTTCTTTTTGCCTCTCTCTCTATATTTCTTGTTTTGTTAACTCTTTTTTTGGTCACCTCACTAGTGATTGATTCCCTCTAATCCATTGTCATGAGTAGGGCCCAACTTGAGATTTCTATTCCTAGATGGTTCTAGTCACCATGCTCCTTCCTCCTTGCTACTTCTCTGGAACTTTAGTTTCGGTTGCATCCTATAAACTACAACTATGGGATTGCTTAATCATTTATCCAACACATTCTTCCTCTAGTATTTTGCTCCTTGACTTAGCTAATACAACCCTTTTCTTTCTTTCTATATCTACCCTTTTCTATTGTTTTCTTTCTTATTTTCTCATTCTCTCAACATCTACATATTCATGTTAGATATTTTTGTGTTCACTAGTATGTCGCTAGCTCATTACAACTCACACCTTTGCATGTTTTGTGCTAGCTTTGTCTCATGTCGCCTTTTCTTTTTCCTATCTAAATTCACTTGTTTTTATGTTATAACTACCATGGTGATCGTATTTCTAGATATTTCCTTCATTGGATCTTCACCAATATTCATATCTCTTTTAGCCTAGGTAGCTACATATGGGCATAACTATCTTGTAGTTTCATAGCTATTTCATGAAGTTGGCACTTTAGATGCTATTTATTTCCATCTATTTTGCAATTGACGAGCACACTTGGATGATTATGGGGATATATTCTTACCTTGGAAACCCCTCTTTTGGACTTATGAAAACTTTTGGAGGATTGTCCACCTATTTAGCCCCTTTTAGCTCCACACATGTGGACATTTGACTTCTAAGGCCAAACACTGCCCTGGTTTGACAAATTTGTTTCTATGAGAACAACCTTAGCATGTTTTGGCGCTTATACCTTGCATTTGGTGCTTCACGAGTCTCTTATCTCTTGCACCCTAGGTAGCTACATGTGGGTATAGCTACCTTGTTAATTTTAGGTTAACATGTTCTTTGCTTTGGACAGGGACTGATTCCAATTGAATTCATTTTCATAAGAAATCTCATAAGACATTATCCTTTCGATAGTAATTGAAGAAAGAACATAGATGATAAATGTAGGAGACAAGTCAAGACAAGAGAACACATGAAATTGGCTCAATCCAGGGAAAAGCTCCAAGATGTGGAAAACCTTTGAGCAAATCTTCTTATTATCAATTTATCAAATGTTTAGCAAAGAGAAAGTTAGGGTACAATGACTTTAAAATCAAAACTTGCTTGTTGATTTGGAGATCTAATATCACAACCTTGAGAAAAATAGGTGGCCCACTCAAAACTGCAATCTTGGCATGAGTTGAAGACATGCTATTGAAGAGTGTTGATCTGGTTAGGGTTTCTTACTGCATCAAGACTTCCACTTACTGCGGCTTTGATTGACAAGCGAGGAGTTGCGTTCTCCTTTTGTGAATGACATTATCCCTTCATTTGTTGCGGCTTGGTGTGAGGGTAGCTCGTAGGTCTTTCGACACTCTCTAAATGAGACACAACCTTCTGCATTTGACCCATGTACCCTTCACCCAAGAACAGAGAGTGAAATATCTACAAAACAATGCCCAAAATAATCATGATCTCACCTTCTAACCTGCGGCCTTCTGCCCAGAATTCAGTCTACCAAACAGTGATAGGAAAACCAAAACAATTGTTTTATTTCTCATTTGCTTGAAGTCCCTTCTTCCCGTGGTTAGATCAAAGAACTCTTGTGATGGAGTGGTCCTTGGATGAGTCTCAGCCCTAACACAAAATCTAACCCAGAAACAAACCCTCCTTCGACCTTCAAGTACACAATTGCCTCAGAAAAATGTCCAAGCAATTTGGTGCGCATGAAATGAGGGAGAAGGCACCTCTATTTATACAATTCGTGTTGAGAAATTGGTAGGGCTAGGTTTAACTCAAATTCTCTACTTGATAATTACTTGTGAGCTTACTTCTTTTACTTATGTATTCTCTTCTTAGCTTATTATGTCTTTCATCAAGTCAATTACCAAAACACAAGAGACACAAATTTAGGCTCTTCGAGCCAGGGCCAAAACCTTTCCCTCTTGGAGAGGAAAACCCATAAGAAATTCTTCTTATAGACTTTCAGATGACAATGAGGGTGCCTAACCGAGGCGCACATAACTGAAGACAAGGCGCACATAGCCGAGATACGCCCGACCGAAGACAAGTTGTTGTGAAAATTTCTGAATATTACTTATGCAGAAACCCTACTATTAAATCACGATTTACTTCTCCTACTTATACAAGTTATTAATTTGAAATGTTTAGTATTAACATCGAAGTAAACACTTTAACAACCTACACAAATACAGATCTAAACTGAATACATGCACATAGACAAAGTGACACACAAGATTTGCTAGACAAGTGTCCCTGAAAAACCTAATGCGGAAAAACCGGTCTTCTGGCTGCTGGAGGGTTTATATTATTTTGTAGATTCTAAGTACAACAAATTTGGGCACCTTACTGGTTAACCTGATAGAAATAAAAAATCTGCAGCAATGCCTCTGTTCCGGAGAGGGAAAACTGGACTGATTCACACCCTCAAACAAGATTTACAGAACTCAGTGCTTTTATGTCTTAAAAAACCCTAGCGCTGCTCTGAAGCCCTCTGCGTCAGGTCTGTTAGGTTGTGGCTGCCACTGCACTACTCAAGAGGGGCCTACATCACCCTAGATTGGGTTACGTTGCCTTGGCCGTTTTGATAATTTGTAGGGCTTGTGATTAGCTCAAATTATCTTCATGATAATTACTTGTGAGCTTGCTTATGTATTCTCTTATTTCACTTAGTTAATCTTTCATCAAGTTAATTATCAAAGTGCTTAGTCAAATGTAGAGACAGAATAATTTTTACTTGTAACTGAACATCTTGAAATGTAGTTAGGAAGGTAAATCTCTGATTTACCTTCCTCACTTTCTATCACTTCCTTGACTTCGACAAATTCTTTCCTCAGATACTTTAAACTTAGAGATGTCCTTACTGTATCTTTTCTGCACCTTCCGCAATTTGTAGCGTTCAGTCATTTCTGCAATTTGTACCTTCAGTTACCTTCAGTCACCTTCAATCACCTCCGCAATTTACACCTTCAGTCTGCACTAAATTCTGTTCTTAGATATGCACCTTTTAACCGCTGTAAAAACCTTAGACAGATCTGCATTAGTTGCTCCTTCTTCCACGCTATCAACCTCAAACTTGTCTGCAAATCTTGTGTGTAGAATTGTAAATTTATGTAGATGTTCTATGTTGGATGCAACTTTACTTTTTATTACAGCAATCATATAAATAGTCAAGTAAAATGCTGATAGAACATACCAGTGGATCTATAGAAGACAAACCAAAAACAGAAGAATGTGTTGGTGCATTACGGCGGTCAGAAGGATGCTTCAACCAACAAAGTCTTCTTGGTCGGCCAACCCAGCTTGTGTCACAACAACGCTCAAATCAGTCACCCAGTCAACTCAAAGTCGACCCAGAAAAGTCAACGATGTCTAGAAAAGTCAACGCATGGCAGTAACAGTCAAGTCAACGTAGCTTAGTCTTCGGTCAACCTTTTGACCTCAATTTTTGTGCCAATGAGTACGACCTTCCAAAATCTAACTCTCCACCAAATTTCAGCGCTTTTGGACCATGCGTTGACCAAAGTCAACGTTGGTCAAACTAGCATGGAAACCCTAGCTGTGGTGAGCTGCAGTAAATTTCGGTCAACCCTTGCTGTAGTAAATCGTCCTCTTTCCCATGTGTGAACCGAATTTGCAACAAGGAGCTCGTGTGTGATGATAGTGAGTGAAATGCTCTCCAACGTTGACTGTATATATATCCATCATTGAGGTGTATGACACATCTGCTGGGGGTGTAAAACCTTAAGGCCGACCTGCACATATTTGAAATTATTAAAAATAAATTCAAAATAAATGTTTCACCTCTTCGAAAGGGGAACCTCTTCGAAAGGGGAACCTAATAAAAATATTGGTATCTTCATCTGAGCATCACATCATGGAGTTTGGACCTAGTTGCCCAATTTTAACACTCCTCTCAACTAGGGAGAACTCCATCCACCAGTGCAAACAAACATCATGCGTCATCCCGCCATAACTTGCTTTGCTGGCCTCTTTATTTCAGAACAGGAGTGGGTCAGTCAAAAAGACATCATCCCTCGGCTGACAGATTCAGCCCAGAGGTCCGAAACCTCTATCAGACATACAAAGAGTCTCATACCAACTCGAAGTTGGCTTATCTGACCCGAAGTCAGTAGGAGGTCAGAAACCTCACTTGGACTCAAGAGAGTCACATTTACTAACACGAAGTTAGTCTCATTGACCGGAAGGCAGTTGGAGGTCTGAAACCTCACATGGACTCAAAGAGTGACATACCAACCCGAAGTTGGTTCATCTGACCCAAAGTCAGTAGGAGGTCCGAAACCTCACTAGACTTGATCCCAGATCAAGTGGTTGGACATGTGCCATCCTAGATAGAGAGTACGACAATCTTTGATGCGCCATTAGTAGTTGCTACTATTCTCTAGCTTTTCCCACCTCATTGGCCAAATGAGAGGTACTTCCCATGAGTCTGGAACTCAGTGGGTAGGATGCATACGGGGCAGAGATCATGAGAGGTGAAACTACTCAAATATCATAAAGGTGGGGCAGAAGCACCGCAAGGTTCGGTAAGCCTGGCCCCGTGTGTGCTTATAGCTTCGAGGAACTATCCCTAAGGCCCCTGTAGAGCTCCCAGAGCTCATCGTCCAACAGGACCCTCAGAATAGGGTCGTTCCACGATTCCAAGATTCTTACGGAAGTTCAGGAACATGACCTTCCCCAAGGGCATTGTGAGAATATCTCCGACCTGCTCATCAGTTCCTATATGATCGAGCCTTACGGCGCCTTGCTGTACCATATCCCGGATAAAGTTGTACTAGCCATCAACATGCTTGGATCGTTCGTGGAACACGGGATTCTATGACAAACAAATCCCCCAGAGGTTATCACAAAGGATAACGGTGGCATCTAGCACATGCTCGAACAGCTCACTGAAAAGCTTTCGCAACCAAGTGACTTCACAACAGGCCATACATGTTGCAATGTATTCGGCCTTAGTGGTGCTCAAGGCTACCGACTTTTGTTTCCTGCCCGAAGGAGATCTACGTGTGAAGCGACATCCAGATGTGCTCTTGCGATCCACCACACTGCCAGCCTAATCGACATCAGTATATCCAAGGAGTGTCATGCTCCCGATAGTGTATATCGGCCCATGGTCTATCGTGCCCCAGAGATATCTCAAGGGTTTCTTGGCACCAACCCAGTGAATGTTATGATCAACCATGCGTTGACTCAAAGTGTTCACTGCACAACATATGTTCGGACGAGTGTTCACTAATAACATCAGGGCTCCTATGAGTTGAAGATACTCAGTAGGATTTGCTCGCACGGGCCCAACAGCGCTGCCAGTCAACTTCTTAAAGTTGAGCTCCATTGGTGTCGACTCGAACTTACAGTCCACCATACTAAATCTTTCCAGAAGCTTCACAATGTATTTTCCTTGAGAAAGGAAAATCTCGCCAGGTCTCTGCCAGACCTCCAGGCCTAGGAAGTAGTGCATCAGTCCTAGGTCCTTCATCTCGACCTCAGCAGCGAGCTCCCTCTTGCACTGATGAATGAGAGGGTCGACACCTGTTAGGAAGAGGTCATCCACATACAACACTAGAATGAGAGACTTCCCTTTGACAACCTAGAAGTAAAGGTTCGAATCAACGTTACTTCGAGTGAAGCCCAACTTCATCAAGTAGCTATCTATCCTCTCGTACCAAGCTTTGGGTTCTTGCTTTAGCCCATAGAGGGCCTTCTTCAACTTGCAGACATGGGTGTCCTGATCCTGGACTTCGAACCCCAAAGGTTGCTCCACATATACCTCTTCCTTTATCGCACCATGCAGAAATGCGATCTTCACATCCATCTGATGAAGACTCCATCCTTGTGCAACAGCAAGGGCTATCAAATGGTGGTATATCGGGCCACAGGTGCAAATATGTCATCATAATCTATGCCTTCCTTTTGAGAGAAGCCACGGGCAACGAACCTTGCCTTGAATTTTTCAGCACTTCCATCAGATCCATGCTTGATCTTGTAGAGCCATTTCGAGGTGACAAATACTTTGTCCTTTGGTCTTGGAACCAAATCCCAGACATCATTCTTCATAATGGACTCATACTCTTCGTGCATAGCATCCTTCCAGACTTGATACTTTACGGCTTCCTCAAAAGATCCAGGCTCGGATTGTACAATTACTCATGGCTGCTAGATACCCTTGGTATCTACTTAGCTTTTTGCTTTCACGAAATGTCCCCCTTGGGGCAGCATGTCCCTTAACATCCTTAAGAGTGTCCCTGAGCCATGATGGTCTATTTCCCAGTGAAGAAGGTGGATCAATCGGATCCATTGATTTCCAGGGCTTGCTTCATTATCTTCCTCAGATCTTGGGAGATTAACTACTTTCCTCAGGGAAGTATCTTTGTCAAAGGTGAGATCGTGGCATATCTCCACTTCCCTTTGACCAGGCACATAGACTCTATAGGCCTTCGAAGTTTCACTATAGCCCACAAACATTGTGGTCTCCCTCTTGATGCTGGTTCCTCTGCAAAAGTTCTTGAACTCGATCGTTTCATATTCAGTGCCATTCTTCGTTCTCAAAATCTTGATCTTCTTCCTTGCCATATTTTCCACCAAGGCTTTGAAGGTACGAAACCACATGAAAGCCCCATCCTTCTTCTTTAAGAAGTACATCCAGGTTTTGCGAGAGAAGTCATCTATGAACGTCATATAATATGAACATCCTCCCAAGGATGTCACGGGCAGCATACCAGATAGATCAGAATGGATCAATTGCAAGACATCAAATGTCTTTGGGAAAGGTCCCTTCTATGCTTTTCTTCGGCACAACCCTTACATACACCTTCATGATTATTTGGAAAGTCGGGCATCACTGTCACCACCGTCCTTGCTTCGGGAAGGGCTTTGTGGTGAAGGTGTCCAAACGTTCGGTGCCATAGTTTAGTCTGTCGAATAGTATCACATGTCATTGCTCCCAGCGGACTTCCTCCAACCTAGTAGAGTGTATCAACTCTAAACCTAATCGAGATAGCTTCCTTAAAGCTCTTCTTCCACATGAGCACCTTTCCATCAGTGAATGCCACATTGAAACCCTTGTCTTCCATGGCCGATATAGACATGGGGTTCTTCTTCAAATTTGGTACATAGAGTACATCTTGCAAGTGGAGGACTTGTCCTTGAGACAAGTGGAGGGTTACAGTCCCTGTCCCTTTCACGAGATATGTGGCATTATCTCCAAGGATAATTTCCAGATTAGTACCCTTCTCAATCATATCAGAAAGTGCTTTCTTGAACCCGGTGATATGCCTTGAGGCACCACTATCTATCAACCAGACATCCATAGTGTCGGGTGGGGATGCAACAGAGAGGGCAGATACAAGAATGTATTCGTCTCTTTTATCAACAACATATGATTCCTCATACTTGGAGTTTCTTGACCTTTTGAAAGGTTGATTATTTCCGTCGGAGGAAGACTTCCTTTTTCCCTTGAACCTGTTGTTCCTTTGATTGCCATTCCTCCGGTTGTTGTTGTTGTCATCACCATCGGGAGAATCCTTCTTGAAAGGACATTCTCTAGCATAGTGACCAGGCCTATGACAAGTGAAACACTTGCCTTTCTTTCCTTGGGCCCCTACTTTTCCCTTATTCGAGTTATTGGGCCGACCAATCAGCTAGTATTTAGGCCGACTTGAAGTTTATGTTCTTCGTCATTACTTCACATAAATTTCAACGTTGTTTTTCATTTTTACTTCCAACGCCTTTTGATCTTGTCTTCCAGCTTATTTGAAGGCTGTTTTGTGAGCTTCTTTACAAAGTCTTGCAGCATATTTATCTTGAACAAGATCCTTTCATGATTTTGACATTTTATACTTTTGTCTCCTTATTTTCATAGTTGAACATGAAAACCGACCTAGTTACATTTTACAACACTCCCTCTTAACTAGGGAGGTATTCATATAATTGTTACATGATCAATTTCAAACTAAAGAATCTCATAAGAAAAATCAGCATCATATCAGCCAACATTGTACTAGTGCAAGGCCTTGACTAAAAACCCCATCTCTTCAACGAGAGAATGGGCTTTAATGATGGCGAGACACACGACTTGTAGACACCTTCATCATTGTCTCTCCAAGGTACATACTCCACCTGGGTGTTCTCAAAGTATGACCTTCCTGGACTATTCTCCTTTTGGGTAGCTAGCCCTCCAAGAATATCGGTTCCCGACTACTCTTATCTTGAATGCCCTATCACATTCTCATAGAGTATTGAATGCCAGATGATTACCCAATCCTCTATTCTCTTTTCCCAAGACCAGAATGATGTGTCTATCTCTCCCTCCCAGGGAGAACCTTATTCCACGAGGGAATGTACTCATTCTTATACAAAGAATGTACCTAAGCTCATCCTTAGGAATTACCAGGTTTCTTCCAAGTAAGAAACATACCATTAGGCTCCCTCTTAATCAGGGACCTCCAAAAGCAATGGTGAGACACCTAGTTGCTCATGAAGAATTCTTGTTCTCGATGTTGTGGATTTCGATATTGAGGAATCTCCAACTTCATAGGGCACAAATCATCCATCACTTCCATCCTGAGTCATGTCAGCTATCAGAGTGATTCATCAGACTTCCTCTATTTGTTCCATTGTTATGTGATGCTGCTTTCCTTTGAGTCATTTCCAAGGATCATACATCCTTTCTCATGATTAGCAACGCTGCTCAGGTTGATCCAGATAAACATGTTCATATTAATTTTTAGAACAAAAGTTACCTTAGTGATGATCTTTCACCATGACATCTTCTTGTAGGCATCGACTTCGTTCATACGGATTGACACTTCTCCTAATGATATGCTTTTTTCCAAAGGTCTTCTTCTTTACCAAACTTACGTTAGAGTTTACATATCTTTTCAGGAGATCTCTTAGTCACATCTTGACATGGTTGCATTTCATGATCTCTTCCTCTTTGCACATTCTAGGGACTTATAACCTTTCTAGTTTCTTGTTCATATACAACCACCTCATATTTCATGAGGACATATTATGTTGATTTCATCAGTTCCTGTATTAAGAGATACTACTCCATAGATCATACTTCTAAATACAAAAGTTCATTACCTGCAACCATATGACATGACTTCATAGCATCCAATGTTAGTATATAAATATATACATACCTCTTTACCCTTTTTCCCTTTAGTCATCCTATAGCAATTTTTAGGAATGAGTAGCTTCATTCCCTTGGCTTGTTTCATCAATATGTCATCACTTCCCAGAAGTAAGTTTCTATGATGACCCTTGATCTTGATGACTACTTTCTTAAAGTTTGTCCAAGAGGTCTTCCCGGAGCTGACTCAGTAGGAGTTCCTGCCATGCTTAGATCATAAGTTTGCGTGATTTTCCTTGAACTTCTTTTCTTCAACTTCCTCCATTCTTTTCGATGATATGGGCTTCCTTCCCTTCTCCTATTGGGATTTTCCCTTTAGGACCATCTTTCTTGTAAAGTCCATATGTCTTCCACATTTCTTTAACAAATGTCTGAGTCTTTTATCCTACAACATTTTTGCCCTAGATTTGTCTTTTTCCATCTATCATAGAGAACACAAGTTGAATGAGGTAATTTTCTTGTTTATTTGTTATGTTGTTGATCTTATCAATTTTTTTCCAGATCGCACAGTTGATATCCCTTCATTCTTTGATACCTCAATTTTGTGTAAATCGGGTCTAAGTGACATAACCTTATTTATTGCATAGAATAGTTCTTTCAACTTATCATGTATTCTCTTGATGTCTCCAATTCTTCATAGACAGAGGGATGTAAGGACTTTGACTGATTCCATAAGAATCCTTTGAGCCCTTCTATCCCTTTCCATGTATTCAGATAAATCTTGACCTATATAGTCTTTCCATGGCTTTACTTTCTTCGAGGACTGTGACTATCCTCCTTATGCAAGGATTCTTGGTAGCCCAACCAGCTCATAGAACTCCTTGCAAAAACAAAGTCATTTAATCAAATTTGATTATAGAATGAAAATACTTACTTGATAAGTGAAGATAAAGTCTTCAGCTTGATTTCTTCGATGGCGGTGGAGAAAAGATGTGTTAGTGCTTTCTCTTTAAATGTTCTTCTTCAAGGGTAAAGGATTAGATCTTTGTTGTAATGATAAAGCCTTCTTTTCTGCACTCATAGCCTCGGCCTCTTACAGTCTTCTTGTCCCTGATCTCAATACAAGGATCTTTCTTGCTTCGATGTATATCTTTAGTTTTTCTCTAAGTTACTTAAAATCTGTTAGCTCAAGACTGAGATCTTTAGCACATCTTGCAACCTTTCAATCACCCTTGTCTGCACTGTATGGTAGATCTGTACCTCACTAAAGAAGTCCACAGCCTAACTGAAGCATAGACAGATAACCCTTAGATTTTCTTGACCCAATTACTGTGATGCATGATGCTAAAGTGACTTGTCTTCTCGCACTGTTTAGCTTCTAATTTTCGTCCTGAACTTTACAGATGTTATCTGAGATGTTTTATACTCAAAACATATGTGTGTGAGAGCCTTCTCTCTTCGCTGATTTGTCTACTTACTTTGCACCGAATCCGCAGACCTTATCTTCGCAATTTATCACAGAACTTGCCCGAACTTGTTGTGTACTAATGAGGCTGCTGTCTTTTGAGAATTTTTCATTGAACTTGTATCAATACCACCGAGCTTGTATCTCTACAATAGCACCCAACTTCTTCTTTGTAAAATCACCAGACTTCTTCTCTCTGAATTTGATCTCAGACAGTAACTTTCTTCTAATTCCAAAATCTTTTGTTAATAAGGTGATCTTCTTTTGCCATAGCTCCAATACCATGTTGAGAATTTGTAGGGCTTGTGATTAACTTAAATTCTCTTCTTGATAATTACTTGTGAGCTTGCTTATGTATTCTCTTATTTCACTTAGTTAATTTTTCATCAAGTTAATTGTCAAAGTGCTTAGTCAAATGTAGAGATAGAACAATTTTTACTTGTAACTGAACATCTTGAAATGTAGTTAGTTCCTCACTTTCTATCACTGCCTTGACTTTGACAAATTCTTTCCTCAGATACTTTAAACTTAGAGATGTCCTTACTGTATCTTTTCTGCACCTTTCGCAATTTGTAGCCTTCAGTCATTTCTGCAATTTGTAGCCTTCAGTCATTTATGCAATTTGTACCTTCAGTCACTTCCGCAATTTACACCTTCAGTCTGCACTAAATTCTGTTATTAGATCTGCACCTTTTAACTGCTGTAAAAACCTTAGACAGATCCACATTAGTTGCTTCTTCTTCCACGCTATCAACGTCAAACTTGTCCGCAAATCTTGTGTGTAGAATGGACTGCAGAACAGTCATATATATATGACTTGTCTAGCTATTGGGCCGACCAATCAGCTAATATTTAGGTTGACTTGAAGTTTATGTTCTTTGCCATTACTTCACATATATTTCAACATTGTTTTTCATTGTATTTGGAGCTTAACTTCCAACGCCTTTTGATCTTGTCTTCCAGCTTATTTGAAGGTTGTTTTGTGAGCTTCTTTACAAGGTCTTGCAGCGTATTTATCTTGAACTGGACCCTTTCATGATTTGACATTTTATACTTTTGTCTCATTCTTTTCATAGTTGAACATGAAGACAGACCTAGTTACATTTTACAACAGGCTGGGCCTGCGTCAGCCCTGGCCTCCTGCTACATCTGCGTTGCCATTTCTAGGCCTGCGTAGCACCTGAAGCCCTCTGTGCTGTGCAACTGTTGCATAGATGCTGCTCTCTCTGTGCTACTTCGACTGCTGCTTTTCTGCCTCTTGTTGATTCTTGGCCTGGGATTAGATCATCTCTCTCACCAATACTACCCCTTGCTGCAGCTGAAACACTTATGGAAATTCTTACCAAACCACGCCCTAGAATTCCAGCTTAGTCTCAGTGCTCTGCCTCCGTGTGTGCCCTCCAACTAACTCGAAGCCTTTTCTTTATACTTTTCTCGTTGGGAAACCAACGGTCGTGATCTAATTTTGAATCGACAACTAGGATTAAAAGAAAGCTTGATCCATGTGACTTAAGTTATTTTCATCACATGTTTAAATTAATTACCTTTAATCTTTTAATTTTCCTAAGTTAGACTTAGGGTCCTTAATTAAAAAGATTATTTAATTAATTTTCTCTTAAACATGATGGAATTTCTCAAATCCCTTTCTGGGTCTTGGAGATTTCATGTACTCTAGTCCCTCCACAATGTTTGGGAGCTAGAGCACATCTGATGCTACCCAACACTCACATCTCAACAGGTGTGCACAGCAAAGATGCGTCTGCCCGAGTTGCGAATAAGGATTAGATGCGAAGGCACACGGGCGAAGGTGAACTGAAGGAAAGTTTGTATGCGACAAATGAGGTGACATAATTTGGAGTTTATGTCGGCTCAAATGGAGGAAGGTTGGCTCGAATGCTCAACTGATATGAGAGGAGAGGAGTTACAACATCAATCAATCGAAGACCAACAACCAGTCATTGCAACAAAAGGAGGAGACAATGAAGGAAGAAGGGAGTTGGGTCTCACGAAGGAACTAGGTCTCTAAAGCAAGCAACAGAAGAAAGTTGAGCAAGCTTGTGGAACGAAGTAATGCTGAGGGTGGTACATCAAGGGGTATTTGTGTATTGAGGTTGTGTGCAGGTTGAAGGGACGCAACTTGGTTATTTATTGGATTTGGTTGTGGGTTGCTAGTTGAAGGGTTGTAACTTGGTTATTGTATATTTATATTAGTGAAGGTTCGTGGTGACAAATTGTTTGGAGTTCGGCAGAACCAAACCGTAGTCCATTATAAACCGAAGTTTTGTATGTTGAAGTTTTATAGTCAAAGAGTAGTTTGGAAATAATTTTGGGAGTTGACCCTCTTGTTTATTGAAGTGTTATTTTTGTACATGATTCGTGTTATTTATGAATGAATGCTTGTTGAACTTAAGTTAATTCAAATAAAATATAATTGAAGTGGCTATTGTAGTGAGATTTGATTGAATATTAATTTCGCAAGTATAAGATATCGGTCTCGTTAGAGGGTACATGGGGTAGAGGCATAGCATGTGCATTAGTAAACTCAAGTTGGTTTCACCATTGAGGAGAGAGCACGTTGGTGCTGTACACCTCAGAGGTCTTGAGAAGATCATAGCTTAGAGGTGTTCCCTAGGGGCATGACACCCACTTTTTTAAGGCTAGACATTGGCTTACCCGAGGGAATTTATTTCTAGGAAGGAAACCTCACCATGTTTTGAGGCTAGACATTGGCTTGCCTGAGGGAATTTATTTCTAGGAGGGAAACCTCACCATGTTTTGAGGCTTATACCATGCCTTCGGGAGGGATATTGATCCTATTTATCCTAAACGAATTCATCCTTTTGGGGACGACCCTCTATCTTCGATGGTTTTGTTTACAGTTGGCATACCTTTCTTATTGTCTGAGTCTCCTTTACCTTGTTGATGACAAGTGGCTTTCTTGTAATTTTTCTAGGCTAAGGAGTTGGTGTTGCCTTTGCCTCTACTTTAGCCAACCCAAAAATATTATCAGTGGAGGTATATAGCTTGCTTGGACAATGAGATTACCATTATTGAATTTTTAACATTCAATAGTAGTCTGCCACTTGTGAATCATTCATGGCAGTGGCGGGAATTAATCTTTTCCATTTTTTTCGGTTTGCTTCTGTCTTTATGTTTTCTCGTTTTGTCAACACTATTTTCGGTCACCTTGCTAGTGTTTGATTCCCTCTATGTCATTGTCATGAGTCGGGCCCACCTTGAGATGCTTCTTCCTAGATGGTTCTAGTCAACATGCTCCTTCCTTCTTGTGACTTCCTTGGAACGTTGGTTTTGGTTGTTGCATCGTGTAGACTACAACTATGGGATTTCTTAATCAATTATCCAACACATCCTTCCTCTAACCATTTGCTCCTTGACTTAGCTAGCATCACCCTAGTGTTGCAACCAATTTTCTCTCCTTCTATATCTACCTTTTTCTATTGATTTCGTTATTCTTTTCTAATTCTCTTTTGTCTTAACTAGTATTCACTAGCTTATCACAAATCACACCTTTGCTTGTTTTTTGCTAGCATTGTCTCATGGAGCCTTTACTTTTTCCTCTCGAAAGTCACTTCTTCTCATGCTAGAGCTACCATGCTGATCCTATTTCGAAATCTTTCCTTCGTTGGTGCTTCTAGTATTTGTATCACTTGCACCCTAGGTAGCTACACGTGGGCATAGCGATCTCGTAGTTTCATAGCTATTTCATGAACTTTGCACATTAGATGCTGTTTATTTTCATCTATTTTGTAATTAACGAGGTTGCTTGGATGATTATGAGGATATATTCTTTACTTGTAAACCCCTGTCTTGGACTTATGAAATTTTTTGGAGGAGTTGTACACCTATTTAGCCCCTTTTCACTTCACACATGTGGACATCTGAACTTCTAGGGCCAGACATTGGCTTGGTTGAGGAAATTTATTACTATGAGAACAACCTTACCATGTTTTTGGGCTTATACGCTTTCTTTGACGACTCACTAGTCCTTGAATCTATTGCACCCTAGGTAGCTACATGTGGCCATAGTTACCTCTTAGCTTCATAGTTATTTCATCAACATTGCCACTTTAGATGCCCTTTATTTTTGAATTTAAAAATTTCTACCTTTTGTTTTTTTATTGTTCTAAAGCAGTATCAATACTTACCTTGTTTTCTCATCTTGATTTTTTTCACCTCTTGTCCTTGCTAGGGCATAGATGTCACCTTCTCCCCTATGAATGGTAAAACTCTAACATGATCATTGTAGGATTATAACCTATTTTGGTAGTGATGTTACCATTCTCTCTTCCTTCATATTCTTCAACAAGATGCGACGTGAAGGCAACTCTTTTGTTAAATATAAGTATAATATTTCTAACTATTCCTCCCTAGTTTTTATGCATTTCACTTATGGTTGCTTTTTAACATCATTCCTATCTATTTTGTTGAGCATAGAACCCCCCTCTTATGGATTTGACAGGTTTTGGCTAAGGACTCTTTGGGATGGCTCTATGATCGTTCATGTGGTGTCACATTTCATAAGGCAGTTTCATAGGTGGTAGTACCCATATCCCAAGGCATTGGTCACATTATCGGAGGCACCCTTGGGAAACTTTTGCATGCATGGGCATCCTCTTTACATGCCAGGTGCTCGACTAGTGCAAATACCTCCCTTGTCTTTTCCTCTTGATTTTGTTCATCTCCTGTCCTTCGTAAGTAGCCAATGTCACCTTCTCTGCTATAGGTAAAACCATAACGTAGTCATTGCAAGATTGTAACATATTTTGGTATTGAGATTACCATGTTCACATCTTTAACATCATTCAGCACGCTCCAACATCAAGACACCTGCTTTGTTTAGTGAAATATAAGTATCGTAATTATAATTATTCTTCCTTGGCCTTTTGCATTTCATTTATGCTTCTTGATTAACACTACTCTTATCTAGCTTGTTCAACAACGATCCCCCATTTATGTGTTGGACAAGTTTTGTCTCTGGAATCTTGGAGATTATTTTATGATGTTCATGTGGCATCACATTTCATGGGGCAATTTCATATGTGACATGATAGTATACATATCCCAAGGCATTGGTCACATCATTCTTTGCCCATTTGGGCAACTTTTGCATGCGTGCACATTCTCTTGTCATTCCACATTGAATATCTTTGAACACCCTCCTATTTCATCATCTTTCTAGCTATTTTCCATTAGAATAGAGCTCCAGAGCAAGGTTACTTGGGAGCGGGAGCGAAAAGGCGGAGTGGGAGCGGGAGCGCCATTTTTAGAAGCTTCTGGTCCGGAGCGTTTCCGGGAGCGTTTATATATATATATATATATATATATATATATTTTATATTTTGATGCATATATGTCAACAAAAACATATAGAATGATGAATTAGACATAAAAAACATAAAAACATAGATTGAATCATATAACATCAATCATTTGGAAGTTATAATCTTCATCAACCATGCCCACAAGTTGGAAGCATACAACATATTGACTCTTGAGTCTCGCAAATCATCAATCTGAAGGTTTCAAGCTTTCAAAATTCAATATATAACATTTATCATCATTGATATATAACATTTATCATCATTGATTTCAAATTTCAATATCTAACATTTATCATCGTTGATTTCAAAATTCAATATACATTTATCATCATTGATATATAACATTTATCGTCATTGATTCATTGATTTCAAATTTCAATATATAACATTTATCATCATTGATTCATTGATTTCAAAATTCAATATATAACATTTATCATCATTGATATTATATAACATTTATCATCATTGATTCATTGATCACCATATAACTTTCATGAAGCATCATATTCATAATTCATAATGACTTGTGAACAGTAAACTTATAAATGCCAACTTCAAAGTTTCACCTTTCAAATTCAAACTTCAAACTTAAATTGTCATTAAATATATGAAATCAGAAAGAGTCAAGTTTCAACTGTTCAACTGTCAATAACAAATAGAAAATAGTAAACAACAAATATATTTTATCTGGCTGGCCCCTTGCCACGCCCACGAGAAATGTCTAATTTTTGTGAGCCACGAGGAAATGTTGGTCTTCTAGTACTCTCAGGAGTACCACGACCATGACTAGAAGGTGGAGGTTGGATCTGCAAAGGAACAATAGTGTGATATCGAGAACTGGCACTGGCACTGGCACTGGCACTGGCACCCGCACTGCTACCAGTAGATGGTGGGATTGGCCTTGTGTGTGGCGGTGCTGCTGATGCTTCATCATCATCCCTAAAAAGTTCTGCTTCCAATTCTTCCATATGTACCATGCCGTCCTCCGAATTATCATCCTTTGGGTTGTTGTCCCAGAGTCCAGACTCTGTATGATTGATCCTCATTTGCCCGATCACAGTAATGGCTCAACAACCTCAAGTTGTAATGCAGATAAACCAAGCTTTCATCTCGGTTTTCATTCAACCTGTTTCTTCTCAGATTGTGTATGAAGCTGTAGGTGCTCCAACACCTCTCTACAAAAGAAGTGTTCACAACCTGTGAGAGAACTTTTTTAGCCAACTTTGGCAAAAGTCCCATGCCGCCATATGCTTCCCACCATGTGAGAGCATCGAATCTGGCCCTGTCTTCCATTGCATGGAAAGAACCAAAGTTAGCAGTGCAACTGAAGTATTTGCCTAATTCAAGGCGCAATCTAGCACACTCCTCCCTGTCAGTTACCAACTTGTCCAATGCCTTCATGTACCCCTCTTATACTTTTGGATTTGTGTGAGCATAGTTATTAAAACTAGAACCGGTGACCGGACCGGTGGACCTATTGAATCGGGTTTCTAATTGGAACCGGTCTAACCGGGAGCGGTCAGATTTCAATGAACCGGTTTTAAAAGAAATACATTAAATAATTATGTTTTTATAAAAAAAACTATTTTTAAGATTTGCAAACATGATTCCAAGCCAATAGAGACAAAATATGCAAAGTTTGCTCATTTATATACCACCATGCAAAGGTGAATATATCAAAATGGCACCGAGTGCAATACATATCATCGAAAAATACATAAGCAATGAGGCTCCAAATGGCCCATAAAGTCCAAAAACAGTGCTACAAGCTATGAGGCCATTGGCCTAATACAAGACTACATATTAATGATCAACAACATGATCACTCCTCATCATGATCAAAATCATGACCACTACTAGACAAGGGATCATCAACATGAGCTACATAAATAATATGGCTCAAAGTTTGAGGACTCCTAAAACTCCTCTACAACTTTAGTAGTAGTAGTAGTAGCAAAAATAGACATCAAAACTACAAATCACTAAGCAACATGGTCTCTCATGAAACTCATCATTGATTCATCACTACTAGAAATAGGATCATCAACAAGAGATACATAAACATCATCTAGCTCAAAGTCTTCAGACTTGGATTGCTCAACCTTATAACATGATAGAAATTGAAAAAGTTTAGCATGCCCAATAGCCAGTTTTGGTTTGGTGGGGTTCATCTCCACCCAACCAAATGTGGTATAAAAAGTTAGCATGCCTAACGATTCATTTCCTTTGATTGAAGGGTACATCAAGGTTCTTAAAGGACTTCATGCTCTTGATCAAATGCCAATATCATACCCTTACACATGATAGAATCAAATGGAAACATTGCAAATTCCCAAACCATGAAACCCTGAAAACCATCAAGTCTGCTGAATTTTGAGTGAAACCTAAAATTCTAGTTTCTCCATATGAAATCCAATGAGGTTGAAACCACTCTTAAACATCCTGAGTCATTTCATGGTAATGTTAAAAATTTAGGTAAAAGAAATGCCACTTTTACTTTAAGAATTTAACATTACCATGAAATGTCAATGCTTCCCTTACCTCCACATCAGCCCTAAAACCCATTTCTGGCCCTAAACAAATCGTTTTTTTCATTGAAAAAAATTTCCGCCTAGCGGGAAGCGTTTTTTGTTCAGAGCAGCGTTCAGGAGCGAACGCTCCCCGACCGCTTCCGGCGTTTAAAAAATGCTCCCGAAGCGTTTTTTAAACGTCGGACGCGCTCAGGGAGCATTCGCTCCCGAGCATTTCCGGAAACGCTCCCGAAAAGGCAGGGAGCGTTTTAACAGGTTCGAAAACGCGCTCCCGAAAACGCTCCCCTCAGGAACCGTTTTCGGGAGTGCGTTTCCGAATGCTCCCGCACGAAGCGCGTTTCGGGAGCAGGAATGAGGTGGGTGAGGACGCTTCCCCACAACCCTGCTCCAGAGTCCAAACCCTTTTGAGGACACATCTACTTGCTTTTTGAGAACCTGTGTCTTCATTAGTTTTGACGTGGAGTGGGTCATTTTAGCATTTGTGAAGGTCACTTGCATGATTTTGAGGTTATATTCTTACGTGCGAAACATTTACTTGGACTTATGAGTTGTTTTCGAGGAGATTCAACGTATTTGGGCCTTTTGACTTCACGGGTGTGGACCTCCCACATTTTGAGGCTATGCATTGGCTTTCTTCAGGTAAGTTATTTTTAGGAGGGCGACCTCACCATATTTTGAGGTTTATACTATTCCTTTGATAGGGACATTGAGCCTCTTGATTCTAAGCAACTTCGTCTCTTGGGGAATGAACCGTTATCTTTGATGGTTTTTTACATGGTTGGCATAGCTTGCATATTGTCTTAGTCTTCTTGTAATTTTTCTAGGCTTGATCTAGGAGGATGCTTTGGGATAAATATGAGTTTTTGTAGGTTGCATTTGAGTTTCCCTCCATAGAAACCCTAGAGTTCTTAGTGGTTTGAAGGTGTTTTGACTTGGAAAATCATTTCGCTTGTAAAAGATATCTTACATTTTGATTCTATTAGTTGTGTTCTATTCTCCCTAGTTGAGAGGGAGTGTTAAAGTTGGCAACTAGGGATCAATTCCCTCATTTAGAGGTTGCTCTTTTGATGCATTCTTCACCCTTGAAGAGCTCTTCATGACATCATTCGTCATTGGAAAATTTTGATTTTTGTCTTCCTCCAAATGCTTCTTTTTCAGGTCGGCTCAGGTCGGTTCCCTTTCATGTCGGCTCACGGATAAAAAGACATGTCTTTTCACCCCACGTCAACCACTATAAATATAGCATATGTCCTCTTCATTTTGGCACCTCATAAATACAACACATTCTTTCTCTTCTGATTGGTTTGTTCACATCGGAGGCAACAAATTCTTCTCACACGTGCGAAGGGTGGATTGGGCATCTATGTTCTTTTGCTTTGACTTTTCCGCAGTGACCTTTTACCAACTTTGATTGAGCCTTATTTTCCACTATTTTGCTGTGATTTTTGTGGAGATATCTCTGTTTGGGCAGCCCGCACGCTCTGACATAGAAATCGAGGCTTTTGGTTAAGTTTGACTTGCGTTGATTGTAGGCTCTGATCTCATGTTGACCACAAAGTTGACTTTGTTTGACCTCATTGGGCTACATTTTTTTGTGGGTTTCTCTCTGTTTCAGCAGACCACATTTATTGGCATAGAAACTGAGGTTTTCTAGGTAGGTTGACATATGTTGGGTCAAACCTGTGTTGATTGTTTGACTGCAAAGCAAAATTTTTGATTGACCGAGTTTGACTACTCCTTTGATGATTATTTTTGCTGCCGGTTAATCTCCAAGGAAAGTCGAATTTCCTTGACCTTGACCGAGCTCATGGAGGATACTTTCACTGCTATGTTGACGCCTGTTGACTTTCTGGTTAGGGCTGATGACTATTGTTGACTGAGAGCAGAATTGCAGATTTTGATTGGGCAATCTATTTGAATAAAGACAATGGTATTAGATCATTTATTGTACTCTATTGGATATTCTGTCTATGTTGAACATTTGATATTTGATAATAAGAAGGATTGATCAAGTGTTTTCCCCATCTTGCGATTTTTCTATGGGTTGAGACAAATTCTTTTGTTCTCTTGTCTTGGTTTGTCTTCTGCATTTGTTTGTTGTTCTTTCTAGAATTACCCAATGACTCAATTTGATAATGGTTTATGTGATTGCTAATGGTAATGAAATGGAAATGTTAATTGGGATAATATGGAACATTGAAGTAATTGTCCTAAGCAAAAAACTTGTCAACTAAAATTAGAAATCTTGCATTCTAATAAAGCTCCAAACCCTTTGGTGGACACATCTACATGCTATTTGTGAACATGTGGCTTCATTATTTTTTGAGCCAGAGAGGGTCATTGCAAATTTTTTTGAGGTCACTTACATGATTTCACATGATCTCGCGAATATATTCTTACGTTTGAAACCTCTTCTTGGAATAATGAGCTATTTTGGAAGAGTTGGAGTTATGCAGGATTTGGGAGGAGCTACGACGAAGGAAGCTACCCCGAAACTTGATCTAGAATGGACGAAGCTAAATTTCATGAAGATGGATGTACTTGGAAGTTTGTTGATCGCTATGATGGATAGTTGAGTGTCTCACAACTTCATAAAGGAAGATGTGGCTAGGAGATTGGGACCAAAGATCCTTCTAACCCTTGCATCTTTTAAAGTGGTGAATTCGGAAGGAAAGCAGAGTGCTTAGGATAGTGGAAGATTTTCTGGTGAGGATCAGAAGTTGGCAAGGAAAGGTCTGTTGAACCCTTAGTTAAACTGAGAGGGGGGGGGGGGGGTGGTGAATCAGTTTAACAGTTTCATGGACTTCTAAACATTTTCATAAAACTTATTTACACCTTCATTTCATATTCAACTTAATATGTGAGTAGTATTAGAATGTGAGCATCAAGTATTAATATAATGTAACAACAGACTTAATATGACAACATCAAGTGTTAAGCAGATTAGATAAACCAAATCAACACATAAACATCATGCACAGAGACACCAGATATACGTGAAAACCCATAAAGGGAGAAAACCACATCTTATTATCGCTGTGATGTAAAGGCAAGCTCCAACTCCCTCTCACCACTGGTTTTTTGTAAGCACCAACCTACAGGAGGCTCCAACCTCAAATTCTGCAAGCTACAACTTGCAAGGAAGCTTCAACTCCCTCTTTTTCATAAAGAAACATTTGCTGATTTACCTTGGATATCAGCTATGTTCTGTACCTTTGATTTCTTTTACTGCACTCCAATCTTCATATCTGCTCGATTATTTCTTTTTCTTCAATTCTGCATTCTCTTCTCTTTTATCAATTTACTCAGAGAAATGTACCATTTCAACTTTACAGTGGGATTTTATCTTCCTCTGGAGACTTGCCAATTACATCACAAACAATATAAACAGTTAAAAACTTTCATTCAATTACAGTGTATATTTTGAATAGCACTCCTCTCTTCCTCTTTTTCTTCCTCATTCATCCAACCTCACTCTCTTTTTCGTTTTCTCTTTTATTCAGTCCTTGCTCATTGCAGTTATATAACTGCTGTATGTACAACTGCCTTTTAATCAAACAAAAATAACTCTCGGCGTTTTTATAAAAACCTTTTTAACAACCCGAATATATTAGTACTCACCACCTTTACCATGAACCATCAACAATATAATCTTTGGTTTAATCAACTCTCGGCATCTTCAAAATGTGGTTAAACCATAATAAAAAACCCGACTTATAATATTTCGAATTTATGTTGAAGTTTACCTCCTTGAACAATCTATGGCTTAAACCATAGTCGGATCAACTCGGACCAATCAATTTAACATTGGTTAAACGTCCAGGTTTCCACACATCACCTATATGGTGAATTTTTGCTCGACACTTGTTTTAGTCTGCACTCTGGTTACAATTTTTGAGCTCGACCATGGCAAATATCACTAACTTTGGAATAACATTCAAAGTGATGGCCCAATCACTTTTCGTCATAATTTATATTTAATTTAAACAAACCTTGGTTAAACCCGCAAACATTAATTTGAAAAATCCCAATCAATATAATTTAGCCTGGGACCCACATATATAATCAACGACCCAATCACATACTCGCACCGTGCCGTGGTTAACCTTCGCGCACCTTCCTCATACAGCCACCATCCGATGACTCCCCTCCATATCGACGACGCTCAACAATATTGCACGGCTTCCTTGGTCGGACATTAACGTGCGATGGCGCGCAGTGATGGCGGTCCTGCAGATTCGTTCAGGGGCGCGTGTCGCTCGTTCTATGGAATTGCTCCCAATCTCTTGAATACCACCCACCGTGTAAAGGTGGTGTGATGAAAACCATAAACCACCTTTACTTTTCACTCTTCGTGGTTCCACCCTTTTGGCTCAGGGTTCCGCCTAACTTCGCGTTCAGCTGCCGGGTTCCGTCTTTCGAGTTCCGCTTAATACAGGGTTCCACTCCCTTTTGGCTCAGCAATGTTTCAACTCGACTCCTTCGCATACTATAACACGCTGCTTCATCAGGTTATACATTCCCTATTGCTTACTGTATCGTGGCTACCCGATATCTTATACAGATTCACGAATCTATCCCTTCCACAGAGCTTACGATGTTTACAAACCATGAGTAACAAATTCACGCTTCCACAATAAATTCAAGCAGTCTACACAGGCATAATCCCATCTGTCAGTAACACAGGGTTTCATAATTCTCCACAGGGACTCAAATATCCTTCCTACTGAATTCAATCAAGAATATACATATAATTCATAGAGAATTTAGAAGCAATCCCTCATCATTATATACAAATGTACCATTTACAAGAACATTCACTTATTATTCTCAATTGGCGAGATTTTCTATTCGATGGCCGTTTTCTGCTACTCTGTCTCTGGACAACTCTGCTTCAATTCACTCCTTGTCTCTGCTTCAATTCATTGCTCCCTCTGCTCCTTGATTGATACTGCTCCTTGCTTGTCTTTTTGCTGCCTCTGCTACCTCTCTGCTGCCTTGTTGTTGTGTCAGGTGCTCTCCTTTGTCATTTCGTTTGCCTGCTCCTCCTTTGCCAACTCCTTTGCCATCAATGACAACATTTCCAACAGTCTCCCCCTTTGGCATTGATGGCAATAACCTCTGCTTTCCACTTCTTCTTTTTTTTTCTTTTTTTTTTCTTCCTCCCCCTTTGACATCAATGGCAAAGGGTTGCTCATTTCCTAGTTTGCTTTCTGCATTTCCTCTCTCTGAGTTACGTTTAGGCCCTTTTCTGCTGACTCTTTAGCCTTTTCATTGACTCTTTTATGCTGGATGTACTCTTTCCATAAGCATTTGATCTTGAGGACCTGTTTTATGCTTTTCTTACTGGCTGATCTTCCCCTGGAATGATATTGTCGTTTCTGTTCTCCCCCTAAAACTTTTCTTTCTGTTCATATCAGAGAGTAGCATCTACAGATACTACCCCTAGTCTATCTCTCAAATATTCAAATGGTTCTCTAGCAAGAGGTTTTGTAAATATATCTGCTGTCTGTTCTTTTGTTGGCACATATTCCAACTTTACTACTTTTTGAGCTACTTGTTCTCTAAGATAATGATACTTGATTGGAATATGTTTAGTTTTTGAAGGAAGCACAGGATTTTTAGATATACTTATAGCACTTGTATTATCACATTTGATTGAAATAGGTTCATCAATGCTTACCTTCATGTCTTGGAGGGTTTCCTTCATCCACATGACTTGTGTACAACATGCTGCTACTGCTATGTATTCTGATTCTGCTGTGGATAGAGAAATAGATGTTTGTTTCTTGCTTAGCCATGCCACCAGACTCTCTCCTAAATAGAATGCACCTCCACTTGTGCTTTTCCTGTCATCAACACAGCTTGCCCAATCTGCATCTGTATATGCTGTCAAAATGAAGTTTTTGCCTTTTGGATACCATAGCCCATAATGTGCAGTTCCTTGTAGATATCTTAATATTCTTTTAATTGCTAGTAAGTGATTTTGTTTTGGTACTGCTTGATATCTTGCCACAAGTCCTACAACCAGCACAATGTTTGGTCTAGAAGCTGTTAGATATAACAGACTTCCAAACATGGATCTATAATGTTTTTGATCTACATCAGCTGTTCCATCTTCTGCACAAAGCTTGCATCCAGTAGTCATGGGAGTTGATACAGGTTTGCAGTCCTCCATTTTAATTCTTTTCAACATCTCTTTTAAGTATTTTTCTTGTGAGATAAATGTGCCTGTGCTCTTTTGTTGAATTTGTAGTCCTAAATAGAAGGTAAGCTCTCCAATCAGTAGACATTTCAAATTCTGATTTCATCTCTTCAGCAAATCCTTTTGTTAACTTATCTTTGCTGCTTCCAAACATGATATCATCTACATACACTACTACAATCAAACGTTCATCTTCATTTGCTTTTATGTACAAGTTGTTGTCTACTCCCCCTTTCTTGAACCCTTGTTTTTGCTAGTATTTGTCCAGCCTGGAATACCATGCTCGAGGAGCTTGTTTCAGCCCATATAATGCTTTCTTTAATCTGCAAACATAGTCTACATTATCTGTTAAGGTGAACCCTTCCGGTTGCTCCATGTAGACTTCTTCCTCTAAATCTCCATTCAGGAAGGCAGACTTCACATCCATTTGATATACCTTGAAGTCATGATAGCAAGCAAAAGCTAAAAACAGTCTGATAGCTTCCATTCTAGCTACAGGGGCAAAGGTTTCATCATAATCAAGTCCTTCTACCTGTGAATATCCCTTGCACACAAGTCTAGCTTTATTCTCGATTACTTGTCCATGTTCATTCATCTTTTTTTTGAATACCCATTTTGAGCCAATGACATTTTTCTCACTGGGTCTTGGAACTAGTTCCCAGGTGTTGTTCTTCTCAATTTGGTCCAATTCTTCATTCATGGCATTCACCCAATGTTTGTCTTTGCTAGCTTCTTCAAACTTCTTTGGCTCTATTTGTGACAACATTGCGAGGTATACCTCTTCAGTCTGTTCAGTTAGCTGTCTTCTTGTCTGTACACCTACACTCTTGTCCCCAATGATTTGATCTTCTGGATGTATCTTGAGGAGCTTTTTGATCTTAGATTTGTATCTTCTATTGGCTTGTTTATTTCATCATCATCTTGATTCTGTTCTTCATGAACTTCTGGAGGATCGCTGCAATCTGTACTTCTTAATTTGTCTGATAGTTCTTCATCAAATCTTACATCAATACTTTCTATAACTTTGTGAAGTATTTTGTTCTAGCACCTGTAACCTTTACTCTTAGATGCATATCCTAATAATATTCCTTCATCTGCTCTTGCATCAAACTTTCCCAAATTTTCATCATTATTTTTTATAAAACACTTACTTCCAAAAACTCTAAAATGCTTGATTGATGCAGGTTTACCATGCCATATTCCATAAGGAGTCTTGTCACTGTTTGGTCTTAAATGAGCTTTGTTTAGGATATGCACAGCTGTGTGTATTGCTTCTGCCCAAAAGGTTTGAGGAATGTTACTTTCTTGCATCATGGGTCTGGCAATCTGTTGTACAAACCTGTTCTGTCTCTCTGCCACTCCGTTTTGCTGAGGTGTTCCTGCAATTGTGAACTGTTGCTTTATCCCATGCTCATTGCATGGGTCTGCAAAATCATAAACTGTAAATTCACCTCCTCTATCTGATCTGATGCACTTTAGCTTGCATCCTGTTTGATTTTCTCCCAAAGCCTTGAATATTTTGAATCTCTCAAATGCTTCCGATTTGTGTTTGAGAAATGCAACCCATGTCATTCTAGAAAAATCATCTATTATCAGCATGAAATAGGATTCTCCACTTGGTGTTTTAGTTCTCGAAGGCCCACACAAATCCATGTGAACAAGTTGAAGAGGTCTTCTTGTAGATAACATCTCTTTGGTTTTAAAGGATGCACGGGTCTGCTTACCTAGCTGACAGGATTTACATATTGTATTTGAAGGCTTCTTGATGACTGGCATATCTCTGACTGCATTCTTTTTGCTTAGACTTATGATATGATCAAGTTTAGGTGTCCCAATCTCCTATGCCATAGCCAAGACTCCTCAAATTTGCTAAGATGACATGCTTCATTTTCTTCTTTTACTACATAGACATTGCTTTCCGTTCGAACACCTTTGATCAGGGTTTTTCCAGTGGTGCTTGATCTTACTTCACAGTCTTGAGCTCTAAAAAGAACTTCACAGCCTTTATCACACATTTGACTAACACTCAAATGATTTGCTTTCAGCCCATCCACAAATAGTACATCCTGGGCTTTTCCTCTACCATTGTCCAGACTGACTGACCCTCTTCCTTTGATCTTTCCTGCTTTATCATTTCCAAAAGTAACATTTCCAGATTTCTTTTCGTCAAAGGTTATAAACTTGCTTCTATCTCCTGACATATGCTTTGAGCAACCGCTGTCCAAATACCACTGGGTTTTTAGATCTTGAGCTATTAGAGCCAAGTCACATTTATTCACCTTCTTTTTCCACTGCAAGCATCCTCTTTTTTGGTATCTTTTCTGAGATGATGAACTACACTCTCTTAGAGAACATTTGGAAGACATATGTCCAGTTTTATTGCATACACAACATTTGGATATATCCTTAGGAGGATTATAAGTAGGAATAAACTCTCCATGATTCATAAACCTTCTTGAGTTTTTGAACAACAGACTTTGTTCATATTTCCTGCATTCTATGACTTTATGGCCAAAATCATTACAATAAAAACAGTATCCATAAAAACAATTTGCATACCTGATAAAAGGTTGTCTTCTCCATCTTCCTGCTTGAGTAAAACTTTTACTGTTTGCATCCTTTGTTGGTTTGTATTTATTCTTCTTGTATAACAATATGCAGCAATGTGTCCTAATTTGTGACAGGAATAACAAGTAGCATTTTTTATAGAAGGAAAAAATCTCCTTTGATGACTTCCAAATTTGACATATTCAGGAGTATGCAGGGTTTTTTCAGTTGACAGTTTATTTACTTCATCCTTTGTCATTTGAGTTTCCTCCTGATTTTTATCTACTTTATTGCAGGATTCCTCTTCCTTTGAAATCTTCTGAGTTGCTTGAATATTCTCATCTGCTTTTACAAAAATAATATTTTTGTTTTCTTTTTCTTTGCCTTTGCTTGATTCTCCTTCATAGCCTATCCCAGTTTTTATCAGAGGTGACCTTTGTGCATTTAAAATCTGGTCCAACTGTCCAGAGCCTTTCATTAGAGGTGTATTCATTAATAGTTCTCTTTGGGCTCTTTCTAAGCTCTTTCTTAGGCTCACTACTTCTTCTTCCAACTTCTCTTGTTCCTAAGTGTTGTCCTTGATCTGCTTAAGTAAAATATCCTCTACCTTCTTGGCCTCTTCAAGCTCTACTTTCAACTGAATGAGAGCTTCTGAATTTTGTTCCTCTCTCACGTATTTGAGAAGAATGTCTTTCTGTTTTCAGCACTTTAGTTTTAGCCTGTCAATTTCCTCCAAGGCACTTCTTAGCTCCCCCTCAAGGTCCACTTCACCTTCTTCCTCATCTTCTAAAAAACATTCTTCCAGCTCTTCTATAGCCATCAAAACAAATTCTGATGTTCCTTCTTCAATTGAGAATTCAGATGAGTCTTCTGATGCACTGTTGTCTTGCTGAGCATAGAATGATTTTCTATTGAATCTCTTCCCTTTCTGCTAGTTCTTAGATATGGTCTTCTCTGATTCCTGAGCCCGATTCTTTGTTTTCTTATAAGGACATTTAGAAGCATAATGTCCAACTCTTCCACAACTGAAACATTTAAATGGAAGTTTACCTTTATACTTACCTAAGCCTTTATCCAACTTTGTGATAAATTTGGCCTCTTCTTCATCAGAACAGGAGCCTATCTCATCTTTTTCTTCTTTCTTCTTCTTCGCCTTAAAAGCTGCCTCCCTTACATTTGACTTCTTCTGTGGCAGTCTCATCTCATCCGCTGTTAATTTTCCAAGAAGCTGATTCATGGTCAAGGTTTCCCAATCTGCTATTTCTTCTATGGCAGAGACCTTGGGATTAAAACTAGATGGCAAAGATCTTGAATCTTTTGAACAATTACACATTCTTGCATGGTTTCACCTAGTGCTCTCATATTATTGACAATTTCTGCAACCCTTAAAAAGAAACTAGCAATATCTTCATCATCATTCATCTTTAAATTTTCAAACTGGGCTCTATAGACTTGAAGTTTAGCTGTCTTCACCTTTTTGTCTCCCTCATGAATATTTTCTAGAGTTTCCCACATTTCTTTGGCAGTCTCGCTATGCATTACTTTGATGAATTCTGCCTCACACAGTCCATTCAAGATTGCATTCATTGCCTTTGCATTAGCCACAAAATCTTGTTTGGCTTCTTTCTCTGAGACATTTTCCTTAGAGTCATGTCCAAATTTCACAACAGCCCAAACTTCTACTCCTAAGGACATTATCTAAGTTCTCATTCTGATTTTCCAGAAGGCATAATTTGCACCAGTGAAAAAAGGGGCTTTGTTCGTTGAGGATCCTTCTTGACTAGCCATCTCAAGAACCTAGGATCTCCTTTCAGTTGTTAAACTGCTACAAAAAAAAGGAACCTGCTCTGATACCAAATGTTGAACCCTTAGTTAAATTGAGGGGGGCGGGGGGAGGGGAAGGTGAATCAGTGTAACACATTCATGGACTTTTGAACTTTTTCATAAAACTTATTTACACCTTCATTTCATATTCAACTTAATATGTGAGTAGTCTTAGAATGTGAGCAGCAAGTATTAATATAATGTAACAGCAGACTTAATATGACAACATCAAGTGTTAAGCAGATTAGATAAACCAGATCAACACAAAAACATCATGCACAGAGACACCAGATATACGTGGAAACCCAAAAAGGGAGAAAACCATATCTTATTATTGTTGTGATGTAAAGGCAAACTCCAACTCCCTCTCACCACTGGTTTTCTGTAAGCACCAACCTACAGGAGGCTCCAACCTCAATTTCTGCAAGCTACAACTTGCAAGGAAGCTTCAACTCCCTCTTTTTCATAAAGAAACATTTGCTGATTTACCTTGGATATCAGCTCTGTTCTGTACCTTTGATTTCTTTTACTACACTCCAATCTTCATATCTGCTTGATTATTTCTTTTTCTTCAATTTTGCATTCTCTTCTGTTTTATCAATTTACTCAGAGAAATGTACCATTTCAACTTTACAGTGGGATTTTATCTTCCTCTGGAGACTTGCCAATTACATCACAAACAATATAAACAGTTAAAAACTTTCATTCAATTACAGTGTATATTTTGAATAACACTCCTCTCTTCCTCTTTTTCTTCCTCATTCATCCAACCTCACTCTCTTTTTCGTTTTCTCTTTTATTCAGTCCTTGTTTAGGGGCCTCATCAGATGGGGCTAAGGAAAGGAGAAGAAGAAGAAGAAAGATGCGGATATGTCCAAAGTCAAATGTTGGGCATGTCAGAAGATGGGACACTATGCCGCTACGCGTCCTGAGAGGAAAAACAAGGGGAAGAAGGGTATTGTAGCTTCAACAGAGGTGGAGCAGTTTGCTTCACAGTTGGACAGGGAGTTTGCTTGTATTACTTCTACATATAGTAGGAGTACATCATCCAATGTATGGTACATGTGCAACGGGGCTTTCCGCCATATGACAGGTGCACGAGAGTTCTTTATAGAGCTTGCAGAGAGGGCACTTGATATTGAGATTGTACTATAGGAGATGACCGCACTATGAGAGTTGTTGGTGTGGAGATTGTGACCTTTGAGAGGAACTCTTTGCGTCCTTTGAAGGTCATGGATGTTTTGTATGTTCCGAGGATGAAGAAGAACTTGATTTCAGTGTTGCTATGGAGGAGAAGGGGTTTGACGTCACTTTCTCAGGAGGGCAGGTATTAATTCATCCTAGGCGAGCTTCTATCACTTCGGCCAAAGTGATTGGAGTCTACTTTGGGAAACTATACAAGCTCAATTTTAAGTAAGCAAGAGCATTGGTGAGTAACACATCTAGTAGCACATGCTAGTACCATAAGCAGTAGAGACTTGTGCGAGTTATGGCATATATGCATCATGGAGCTTTAAGAGTTCTGAAGGAGATCACTACTAGAGTTCCTGATTTCAGTGTCGAGCATTATGAGGTCTGCAGAGGGTGTGCTTTGGGAAAGTACACCAAGTTACCATTCCCAACGAGCGACAACAGATCTACAAGTATACTACACTTGATTCATAGAAATGTTAATGGTCGTATGTCTCATGTGTCTTTGGGTGGTTATGAGTATTATGTTATATTCATTGATGACTACTCTAGGAGGACTTGGATATATTTCTTGAAGACCAAGGGTGAGGTCTTTAGTCGCTTTAAAGAGTTCAAAGCTCTCGTGGAAAAGCATAAAGGTACGAAGATTCGAGTCTTGAGGTCAGATAATGGTGGTGAGTACACCGATGGTGTGTTTCCTGACTTTTGTGCACAAGAGGGCATTAGGAGAGAGTTCACGGTTCCTTACAACCCCCAGCAGAATGGGGTGTCTAAAAGGAAGAACAAAACTATTGTTGGGGCTGTTAGAGTGATGATTCATGGTCAAGGGTTGCCTTTGTTTTTGTGGGCTGAGGCTTGCAATAATGCTGTTTATATTCAGAACAGGAGTCCTCACGGAGGATTGGGGAATATGACTTCGGAGGAGGCTTTCACTGGAGAGAAGCCTCATGTGGGACATCCTCGTATCTTTGGTTGTCTTGCATATTCTTATATCCCCAAGGAGTAGAGGACGAAGCTGGAACCCATGGCAAAGAAGGGTATCTTTATGGGTTAGAGTGAGAATTCGAAGGCCTATCGGATCTTCATTCCCTTTGAACAGAGAGTGGTGATTAGGAGGGATGTGAAGTTCGAGGAAGAGAGGGCCTATCGGAGATCACGAGAGTATGATGAGAGAGAGTCATATACTTCTCCTCAGCAGGGAGGTTAGGTAGAGGGAGCAGGACCTCAAGGTTATGGATCGACTGGTACAAGAGGTACTTCAGTGTTAGTGACATTTGGGTACGAGTGGAAAGTTCACTGAGCACTTCTTTAGGGAGTCCACTAGTACAAATTTCACATGACACTTCAGCTGACACAGGCACAAGTGTCGGTACAGGTTCTTCGAGGATAGGTGCTGGTACAGGCACACCAGTGTCAGTTGGCAGACCTTTAGGTTCATCAGACTGGGGGGCAAAGGACGAGGTTCGCTATGGGGAAGCGTCTTCAGGGAAAAGGAGGGCCAAGTGGCTTCAAGACACCTTGAAGGAATCAGAGTCCGTTGGTCCTCGAAAGAGGGTGGACAGAGAGAGTGTGCCACTTGAGCGGTTTTGTAGTTATGTAGCCAAGGCTACCAACATTGTTGACTTTGAGCCTACTAGATATGAGGATATTGCCAGCCAGGAGGTATGGATAAAGGCTATTGTGGAGGAGTATGCCTCTATCATTAAGAACAATGTCTGGGAGGTGGTGCCTAGGCCTTAGGGGAAATCAGTTGTGACTGCTAGGTGGCTTTGCAAGATCAAGCATGCTGCGAATGGAAACATTGAGAAGTTCAAGGTGAGGTTTGTGGCTAGAGTATTCTCACAGATAGAGGGAGTTGACTATGATGAGACCTTCGCTCCCATAGCTCGATACACTTCTATCCGGGCCCTTATTTCTATTGCTACAAAAATGGGTTGGTAGGTCCATCAGATGGATGTGAAGACCGCATTTCTGAATGGAGTTAAAGAGGAGGAGGTGTATGTTGAGCAGCCACAACGCTTTGAGGTACTTGGGCGGGAGACCCATGTATGCCGGTTGAGGCGAGCACTCTACGGACTTAAGCAAGCTCCGAGAGCTGGGTATTTGAGGATTGATACTTACTTGCAGCAGATGGGTTTCACGTAGAGTGATGCAAATTCGAACCTATATTACATTGTTGTAGGGGATGATCTGCTCATTCTTGTGCTATATGTTGACAACTTGTTCATTACTGGGGTAGAGAGACTGATTAGTGGTTGCAAGGAGGATCTTGATATGGAGTTCAAGATGAAGGACATTGGGCTGATGCATTACTTTTTAGGGCCTGAGGTGTGGCAGGAGGAGGGGCATATCTTTCTGGGGAAGGGGCAGTGTGTTGTGGATGTGTTGAGTAGATTTCACATGGCAGACTGTAGACCTATGTCTACACCTATGATCGCCAGCTGGAAGAAGCTTTATGTTTCAAATTCTAGTTTGGTGGATCCCACATTGTATAGGAAACTTATTGGGTCCTTGATGTATCTGGTCAACACTAGGCCAAAAATATGCTTTGCAGTGAACACACTTAGCCAGTTCATGGTTGAGCCTAGGAGGGTGCATTGGGTAGCTGCAAAGCACATTCTTCGCTATGTGCAGGGCACTGTTGATTATGGTCTGGACTATAGGCAGGGAGACGGAGTGAGGTTGGCTAGTTACACAGGTTTAGATTGGGCAGTGTGTGCTTCTGACAGGAAAAGCACTTCATGGTGTTGCTTCGCATAGGGTTCGACAGTTGTGTTGTTGCTTAGTTGAAAGCAAAATTCAGTTGCTTTGAGCTCTTCTAAGGTTGAGTATATGGCCGCTAGCTAGGCTAGTTGTGATGCCATTTGGTTTTGGCAAGTTGTTGTATGGCCTATTTGATTAGGAGTTGAGACCGACCATTATTCACTGTGATAGTTAGAGTTGCATTAAAGTCACGAAGAATCTAGTGTTTCATGACAAGTCAAAACACATTGACATCATATATCATTTCATCAGGGACTATGTTCAGAAGGGGGCATTGAAGCTTGAGTGTATATCGACAGATGAGCATGTGGCCGATGTTGTCACGAAGTCCTTGCCAAGGGGCAAGCATGTCCATTTCAGGGACAAGATGGGTGTGGTGAGAAACACTTTCCTCGGTAAGAGGGAGTGTTGATTTTTAATGTACCTTGGACAAGTGGTTTCCTATGGGTTAGTCTCTAACTAGGGAAAAGTGTCCAAAATAATTCTTTTTCCAAGTGTGACTTTATAAAGTGAAAGTGATTTTATAAGTGGTAAAGTCAATGTTAAATTATAAAGTGAAAAGTGACTTAGACATAAAGTACAGTCTGGGTACTCTATTTTGTGTGAGTTTAAAAAAATAGAAAGTGAGAATTAAATGCACATTTATTTTCATCCTTTGATCTATATGAGTCTGAGCCATTAGATCTTAGGGTTGTCCAAAATTCATTTAAGGAAACAAAAGGAGGAAAAGAGAAGAGAGATTGATTTCATTCTTCATGAGCAGATTGGAGAAAGGAGGCGGGGGGCTGGAGAAAAGCTCTGAAAGAGAAATTTGTTGCAGCAAGCTAAAGGATTGATTTTTGTGCAAAGTTGGGCATGGAAATCAAGGCATAGAAGACATCAAAAGGTATATATTTTTTTGAAAAATCCGTACAGTCTATATGGAATCTGTATAGTACATTCCGTATTCGTACAAGACAGATTTTCAGCTTCAAATGGGCATGGAAATTGAGGGAAAGTGTGCACGGTTTTCAAGAAGTTTTGGGTTGAAGAGATAAGTTTTATTTTGCTGTTTGTTTTGTTTGCAAATGTCTTTTTCCTGAACTTGAAAGATAAATAAATTTGATGAGCTCTCTAATGGGTTTTCCCCGAGGAAGATTGAAGGGGTTTTGCCTGGTTCTAAGTTGACCAAAATCTGTGTATTTTTGTGTTGCTGGTCTGTTTATGTCCATATTTGTTTTTAACAAGTGTTGACAGTCCCATGTGTTTTAATCTGCAAATATCATTTCCAGAATTCTATATGATGAATGTATGTTTATGGGAAAGGGCATTTAACTGAATGGGAGTGACAAGGTGAAATTAAAACCGGGTTGGGATTACAAGAAACTTTTTAGTCATCAAATTTCAACAGTGAACCACTCACCCTATGGTCGCTGAATCCTGATAGCTCAATAAGTACCCCAAGCCCCCAAGAGCTCCCAGAGTTCAATCTTCAGCGAAGAATCCCGTCATATAGTGAATAGTGCCAAGCTGCTTTCTGAAAATCAAAACTGGATCAATGGGAGCCTCATTGCTCCAGTCAGCATATATATATATATATATAGATATATAGCAAACATATTGATTTACAATAGAGATCTTGACATCACTTAGCAATCCTCTGCTCCTTGCACATCTTGATGAAGAAGATATTTGACTGATCGTACTCCTTACTCAGGAAGACCACAACCTAAATTGGTCTCTTTGGGGTGCACAGTGTCCATCAGACAACCTGATCATCATGAGATCTGCCCACTCAAACGTGTCTTAAAACAAGAATGTCCTTTGATGTGAAATACTGGATTCTTGGAATCTTCTTCAATATACAATGATGGTGTGCTCAAAATGGCTTACTGAAGCGCTTCTTCAATAGAGTAGCTTAATAGTAAGTCATGCATTCAGCTTCAATGGTGCTCTTAGAGAAACAGAATCAAGTAATACAACATCATTTTGCTAACCAAGACAATATCGGAATATTCATGGAGTTTCATATTCTAGCAGTGTGTTTTTGTGCAGCTATCAATCAATGAGGCACAGGGTTCAACAGTTTCTCCATTTCATCAGGCTTATAACAAACATTATTAAAACTGCATTTTCAATTATTGCTCCCTCTAAATATGGGAAGGTGACATTGCCCAAGTCTTAGGTACTTTTCCTGACATACTGCTTGGGTCCATGTGCCATAGTCATCCATATAGATGATCATCTAGCCTTCAATCATAAGCTTCAGGTCTTCGAACTTTGAGGAGAGCCATTTCTTTTCGAGAAATCCATGATCTTTGCCTATTGACATGTTTTCAGCAAATTCTCTGCTCTGCTACTTAAAGCCTAGTCTAGAAGATTTCATGGAGACTATTTTTACTCAAAACTGAGAGAGGGTTAACTCTGTTACAAATATCAAATGCTTTCACCGCTTGATGCTTGTAGCTACTGTGAGACAGAAAATATCCATAACTGATATAAGAGGTTCAAATTGAGCTGGTCATGTCACTGTAGAGTGTGCAAGACTTGGATTTCATACAGAGACGAACACTTTAGATTAGTCATAATGCTACACATAATTCTGACCCATACTTTCGCAAGTTTTGTTGAAGAAGATGATGTCTTCGTCCTATATTGATATTACCTTTGTTATATTTTTGATGTCTGCACTGATGTTGCTCTACTATGCCTCAAGTTTGTTGATAAAGTGTGCTAATGATTTGCACAACCCTCAATGCTACTTGAAGATGATCCTTTTTCTCTTCAATTTGTGAACAGATTTTCTCCTTGTATTTTATGTTTAACTCTCCCTTATAATCTTAATGCGACACTTGCATATAGCATTAATGTCTTCAGTAACAGGTTTGAGATGATCTGAAACTTTCCTTGAAGGAATGCAAACTTTTGTGACTAGAGTACTTCATATCAAGGCTTCCAGAATTTAGCTCAGGAGTGGACCAAAACAATCTCCAAAGGACAAATATCAGATTTACTTCACAATACTGCCATATATAACCTCAGATCACATGCTTATTAGAAAACCTTCTAGGTTCTGAACTGATGTATCTGCAATAGGCCTCAAATGATGGTCTGAGTCTTATAAAAAATTCTGTTACACAAAACTTCCTTACAGCCATAGTAACAGAAGCCTGAACCTTTCAGATTTGTCCTAATGAAAATATGTTCAATTTACTATCTGATTAGATCTCAGAAAGTCAAACGAAAGTGCCTCAGTTTTGTCACCAAATTACTTCTGATCATGGGCAAAATTTTAGGCTTCAGGAGAAGTTTCGAACTACGGATAAAGCAGTCCTCAAATTGACCCCAGCAAGAAGGATTATATCCTGTGCAAGTTTGCCATAAACTATTCTGAATATTCTTCTGTAAGTGTTTCTTAACCAAGTTGAATAGATTTCATAATCATGCCACAGGAGATCCAAAAGAGTGCCTCAGACAGAGCCACATAACCCTCTCTAGATAGGACTGAAATAGTTCCGACAAAGATTATCAAGAACTGAAATATCTACAGGTGATCCTGCCTCAGAAGCGAGGGCTAGATATGCCAGAAACCAGACTCTTCAGTCTCCAAAATACCCTTGTAAACTAGACCTCTTCAAAGTTACTTGACTTTTCATGAACTTCACACAAGTCAGATGTAGGATGTTCATACAGGGATTTACGAATAGATCCATAACTACTTCAAGAATGATTTCTTCTGATTTGATTGGTGACGAAGGGCTTGATAATCATGACATGATATCTTCTATAAATTCCCACTGAGTGTGCAACTTGTCTTCTTCACTTATTCAGTATAGGAAGCACGCCTCTCATATGCATACGACTCCAAACTAGACAGGATTCTCTCACAGCTTCACAGAAAATTTTAATTAAAGATCACCCCAATTTTTTTCTTACGCACAGAAAATTTTAATTAAAGACCACCCCAATTTTTTTTCTTAAGCAAAGGGATCACGCCACAAGAACAATTTTGACAGAAATCTGTCAATGTAGAAACATCTGAAAATTTTGTGCCATGCTCAGATCCGCAATAATGTCATATCATGATTCCACCGAGTCATACTTTAAGATACCTAGGTGCTACGATGATCTTTATAGCTCAAGATCACATTTGATTTCACAAGGGCATAGGGTCAAGCCTTGGAAAATCCAAGGAATATCTTGATCACCTGCACAAAAGGCCCCTATTCCAATGAAACAGAAATAAAACTTGAGACACAATCTGAAACCCTACTTTGAGTAGCATTCTTCACCAGACCAATGGTTTTCGAAGATCTCATTCTGTCCTATAAATTACTGCAAAATCATGACAAGGGTTATTGTAATCTGAAAAAAAAATCCAGTCATTAGAGATCAGTGCAAGGATCTGAGAGGAAAACATCCTGCGCTGTCCTGTTGGGAATACACGGCCTTATTCAACTACATACCATATAGTCCCTTCCTTCAAAACATAATATCCCTTTCAGAAGTGTCCTTCAGCCAAAACATAGAGAGAATTGGTCATCCCAGTTGTGATCATGCTCAGAATTGATTTAATGCCTCAAGGAGCTCGGTTCTGGGTATTCTTCAGTCTTTTGATGTGATGAAGCATTGGATGGAAACTAACAAGCTTCTCAGCTGTATTGCATTCTCTCTTGCTTGGGCTTGTCCTCACTTAGCTCTGATACCATGTTAATTTTAGGTTAACATGTTCTTTGCTTAGGACAGTGACTGATTCCAATTGAATTCATTTCGTAAGCAATCTCATAAGACTTTATCACTTTGACAGTAACCGAAGCAAGAACATAGATGATAAATGCAGGAGAAAAGTCAAGACAAGAGATCACATGAAATTGGCTCAATTCAGGGAAAATCCCCAAGGTGGGGAAAACCCTTGATCAAATCTTCTTATTATCAATTTATCAAATGTTCAGCAGAGAGAGAGATAGAGTACAATGAGTTTAAAATCCAAACTGACTTGCCGATTGGAAGATCTAATATCACGGCCCTGAGACAAATAGGTGGCCCACTCAAAAATGCAATGCTGGCATGAGCTGGAGACTTTCTACTAAAGAGGGTTGATCTGGTTAGGGTTGCTTATGAATAACTGTTGATCCTTTTTACTGCATCAAGACTTCTGCTTACTGTGGCTTGGATTGACAAGCAAGGAGCTGCGTTCTCCTTTTCTGTATTGCATTACTCCTTCATTTGTTGCGGCTTGGTGTGAGGGTAGCTCCTAGGTCTTTTGGCACTCTCAAAATGAGACACGGCCTTCTGCAATTGACCCATGTACCTGTGGCCCAAAAACAGAGAGAAATATCTACAAAACAGTTCCCAGAACAGCCATGATCTCACCGTCTAACCTGCGGCCTTCTACCCTGAATTTGGTCTACCAAACAGTTATAGAAAAACCAAAAGCTGTCCTATTCCTCGTTTCCTTGGAGTCCCTTCTTCCTGTGGCTAGATCAGAGAACTCTGGTGATGAATTGCTCCTTGGATGAGTCTCGGCGCTAACGCAGAAGCTGACCCAGAAACAAACCATCCTTCGACCTTCTTCAAGTACACGTCTGCCTCAGAAAAATGTCCAAGCAATTTGATGCGTGTGAAATGAGGGAGAAGGCAACTCAATTTATACAATTAGGTGGAGGTCAAGGAACATGACTATTGGGCTTGATGAGCCAACATAAGGATGAAGACGACCTTATTAATTTACTTGTGAGAAAACATAAATTCAAAAATCCACTTCCGCTTGTGTAAATGAGACAATCTTTATATCAATTTTCGTCCTCTCGAAGAGAGGAATTCAATGCTGCAATTATCTTCCGCATAGGAGCTGTCCAAAGTGGAATTTGGCCCTAGTTGCCAATTTTAATATACCTCTTAGCTTCATAGCTATTTCATGAACTTTGTCACTCCGTATGCCCTTTATTTTTTTATATGGAAATTTCTCCCTTTTGTTTTTTATGGTGGTAGAGTGTCAATAGTAAATACCTCCGTTGTTTTCTCATTTTGATTTTTTTTTCACCTCGTGTCCTTGCTAGGGAGTCGGTGTCAGAGTCTCCCCTCCTGAATGTAAAACTCTAACATGACCATCGTTGGATTATAAACTATTTTGTTAGTGATGTTACCATTCTCACATCTTTCACATCCTTCAACAAGTTCCTATATTAAGACACCTCTTTTGTTAAGTACAAGTATAATATTTCTAATTATTCTTCCTCGTTTTTTTCTTTCATTTCAGTAATGCTTGTTTCTTAACACCATTCCTATCTATGTTGTTTAGCATGGACCCCCTTTTATGTATTTGTCACATTTTGGTCAGGGACTCGTTGGAATGACTATCATTCTTCTTGTGGTGTCACATTTCATAAGGCAAATTCATAGGTCGTAGTACATATATCCCAAGGCATTGGTCACATTATTCGAGGCACATTTGGGTAACGTTTGCATGCATGGGCATCCTCGTTACATGTCAGGGGCTCAAGTAGTGTCAATACTTCCCTTGTTTTTTCCTCTTGAATTTGTTCACCTCCTGTCCTTGCTAAGTTCCTGATGTTACCTTCTCTCCTAGAAGTAAATCTATAACATAATCATTGTAGGATTGTAACTTTTTTTGGTATTGAGATTACCATGTTCACATCTTTCACCTGCTGCAACAAGCTCCAACATCAAGACATCTCTTTTGTTCAGTGAATAATAAGTATCGTAAGTATAAATATTCCTCCTTGGCTTTTGCATTTCCTTTTTTATTCTTACTTATTACTGCTGTTCTGTAGCTTGTGTCAAATGTGTTTGTGAGCTTTCATTTTGTTGTTCTCTATCTTCTGCATAATTTTTAATTCGCATGCATACACACTATTAACAGTAATCTACAAATCCATAAATTTAAAAAGCAACAAAACTTTAATAGATCTGTTGTGACGAACTATCCAATGGAATATCCACTAAAGTTTATGGATCGGCTGCAGACATGTGTCTAGATTACTGTGAAGGCAAGACAAAACGGAAGGGGCAAGGCGAGCGAAGGAAGATGGAATGAAGTTGGGTGTCTTTTTTAAGGGGAGGAAACCTCTTTTGTGTTGGTTGTGTAGTGAATAACACATGACCAAGCATTGTCCATTAATGTAGAAGGTGGTAGCCTTGCAGCAAGTCAAGAAGGAAGAGAGAGAGAACAAGGTTCTCATGCATCAGTTAGACCTTCAAAGTTTTAAAGAGAAGCTATGGTGAAGGAAGCTACCCCAAAACATGATTTGGAAAGGAGGAAGCTAAATTTTGTGAAGATGGATGTAGTTGGGAGCCTGCCGATGTGTGTGTTTGATAGTGCAGTGTCTCCCAATAACATGAAGGAAAATGTGGCTAGGAGATTGGGACAAAAGTTCATTCTAACCCGTGCATATTTTAAAGCAGTGAATTTAGAAGGAAGCAGAGTCCCTGGGATAGTGGAATATGTTGCGGTGAAGATTGTAAGTTGGCAAGGAAAGGTCGACTTGACTATCATTAGGATGCATGACTCTGAAGTTAAACTTGGCATATAGTTTATGATTGAGTAGGAGGTTGTGCTCTTACCACATTTGGGTAAACTGTTCATTAATGCAAGAATGAAGGAGCTAACAATCGTTCTTACAGTGGGAGCTATGGCAAGAGATTGCATGATGACAACGATTAGTGTGGACGTAGGACAACTGGAATATGAGGTTCATGAGAGGTTGGATTGGGTTACATTAATTCTACATTTACTTGTGCCTTAACCATAGAAATCACCCATTAAAATCTTTTTAAGTGGCTAAAACATGTTGTTTTTTTCTACTTCTTGATGGAATTTTAGAATAGGATTTAGCAGATTTAAGATCATGACCGTTTTGGAATAGTTTCTCATTGGATAATCATCTAATGAACTATCTAAAGTAGCTCCAAAAAAGTATATAACTTAAATCCGGATTTAATTTGAGTAACGACCATATTTCATAACACACATATCATAATAAATTGATGGTCATTTGGGTAGTAACATAGGTGACTATAGATTTTGTTTGGCTTGCCCATGGAATTCTACATTTCACCTAGTAAAACTCCTTTATGTTGGACTTCTCCTTCATTAAAAACAAGAACCTTGGCAAGGAATGTTTGACTTCACTATCATTAGGATGGATGACTATGAAGTGGTACTTGCTATAAAGTTTATGATTGAGCAGGAGGCTGTGCCAATACCATAGTTGGGGAAATTGTTCAATCATGCAGGAATGAAGGAGCCAACGATTGTTCTTATCGTGGGAGCTATGGCAGGAGAATGTAGGATGACAACCATTCATGTGGAGGTAGTGTTTCCCTAAAATCTAGTAGGCCTTGAAGAGGGAGATCCTACAAGGTGCAAACTAGACAGTGGGACAACAATGGGGTAGAGGTTTGTTACCACTCAGTCTAGCAGGGGTTCCAAGGGGGCAACTAGCAAACGAAGTTGCAACAATGGGACAAGGGCCCACTGTCACCTCCGTCGATGCCCCCTGCACTTTACGAACTTTCACCGATCAAAGGATTCCTAGTATAAGGAAATCATAAGGAGGTATAAGTCAATGATAGGATATATAGTGATTTTTAAGGCCCATTCATAGGAGAGAGTCAAATAATAGGCTTTCTTGCTTTAGGGGCAAGGTAAGGGGCTCTCTAAGAAAGGCTCAATAGAGGCTAGACTCGGGGATTAGAGGTATTTCTTAACAAAAATTGTCCTAGACCTAAGACTATTTGGGAATAAAACTATCTCTCTTAAGGTCTTGTGAGATTCCAAACATTTATGAGTTTGGGACCACAAGGGTGACCCAAGGGGTCCGAGCTAGGCCTTGTTGATTTGGGGTATCATCGGATGTGCTCCAAGTCTCAAAATTTGCAGAGAGGCTTAAACACATGTATTCCAGATAACTCATAAATCGTTTGGGGAAATTCCACCCGGATTGTATTTTGTTAAAATAATTAATTATTTTTAAAGGGACCCTAAGTTTAAACTTAGGAAAATAAAATAATTAAAGTGAATTAATAGAATATGGGTGTGAATGTTCTAGAAAAGGATGATCAAGTCAAAATTTAATTGTAGTCGTTGATTAGAGATCTAATTTGGGCCATTGAAGTTTCAACGAGAAGACTATAAGAATGGCTTGAAGTGTTATTATTTGGAAAATACATTTGGCTTAGGAAAGAACAAGAGATTGATCTCTTTAGTGAGTAGTGCTTAGGGAGAAACTTCAATTGAGAGATCTTTTGCAGAGAGGGGCAGTGATTCTGGTTGGAAGCATTCCAGAGTCTGAGAGTGAATAGCAGAAGAGACAGAGAGAGCCACAGAGGCAACGCAAAGCCAATGACGCAGTGCTTACGCAGTCATTGCTAGAGCTTGAAGGGAAGTCGTAATTTTGCTGATGAGATAGTGTTGGGCCAGAAGGCCTTAGTGAGCAGAGAGACCAACACCGAGGCAAAGGGCAGTCGTAGCTGTGACGCAAACACTGTGCAAAATGACACATGCATTGCACAAAGGCAATGCAGAGTAGTCCGTTTTGGGCGCTGATCAGTGTCGGGTTCCCATGGAGGAGTGAGGTTTGTCTCACAAGATATTTCTTGTCAGTTTCTTTGCATGATTTGACAGATCAATCAATCATAGACTTGTACTCAGAAATAATTACTGCATAATAATATAAACCCTCAGTTGCTGCACTGGTTTTCCCGCATTGGGTCTTACTGGGGAGATTGGTCCAAAAATAACTGTCTGAGATGTGTGTGTGATCTGTACTTGTTCAGTTTTGTTTCCGCACTTGTATTTTCTTCCGCAATTTATTTGTGAAGGTTGCAGTGTGATGTATTGGTCTTTGTCGTAGGAAACTGCAAATATATTGTTAAGTTAAAATTAACAATTAGGTGAATATCTTCTAGTTGCTGCAATAGGATTACATATTTTTGGAATTTTCACATGGTATCAGAGCTTGTTTAAGCTGAGTGCAGGAGGAACAGAAGAACAAATCCAACATTGATGAAGCCAGGATCGATGCATTGCGTAAGCAGCAGATCGATCTCTCGGAAGATTGCACAGTTCAAGCCAAGAAGGCTAGTTGTTGCAAGGAAATCTCTCTCTGAGTGAGCCGACAGAGAGGTAGGATTTTCCAGATCGCAGTTTGTCCATGACAGAGGGAGAAGCACAGTAGATCAGCAACTGGAGTGACATAGTTAGTTGTGCAACAATGATTGTTGGTGCAGAAACGCTAGGAAGAGTAGTTGAGACACTTTCTGGTGATTTCTGACCTCAGAGTGTTTCTTGCCCAAGAAACTCAGATTTCTTGTGCAAAAACAACAGAGTTTGTGGATTGCTCCAGTAGGGAGTGCATAGAGCCAGCTACGCAGAGGGTTAGAAGCAGCAGATCAACAGTTGTTGGGTGAGATGGCCAGACCGGTTGGAGGGTGCCTCCAACTACGTAATTTGGAAGGCAAGGATTTCCTTCCTTCTAGATGAACATGAACTCAAGCACTTTATCGAATGCTTAGGCTGAACTGGTGGATGCAACACCTTTAATTCCCTTCAAGAAGAATACGGCTAAAGCTAAGCGGTTGATCCCCGACAGAGTGAAGGATCATATTGTTTCACACCTCTTTGGAAAAGGGACAGCCATGGAGATGTGGGATGCGTTGGCAACGCTATATCAGGGGTCTTCCTAGCAGAGGAAGATGTTTCTCGAGAAGAAAATGCGGACCACTAGAATGTAGAAAGGAGAGCGCATTGATCCATTCCTGTCTAGACTTCAGGAAAACCGAGATCAGCTGGCAGTTGTGGGATCAACTCCTCAGGTCACAGAGATGGTCAAACTTGCCTTAAGTTCTATGTTTGAAGATTATCAAGTCTTTGTCCAGAGCATCTTGGCCAGAGAGAATTTTCTAGGTTGGGAAGCGACGTGGGCAACTCTTCAGCAAGAAGAGATGAGGAGAGACTTACTCAACTGTCAACTTGAGAGCAACAACAATAGTGGTTCGAAGGTGAAGAAGGAGGAGGAGAATGCAACCCTTGCATCAAAGGGGTAGCAGGAGCAACCCAGGAGGAAGAAGGATCTTTCCAAGATCAAATGCTTCTGGTGTGGTGAGATGGGACATTACACCACACAATGTCCTCTCAGGAAGAAGGACAAGGATGAAAGGCATGATCCTCAAGCCAGAACAACAAATATAGAGGAGGAGGAATTCATGATGATTTCCCATATACCTCCAGGATGGAGGTGGGGTGATTTGGAGTTGTAGACCTAAAGATCTACAAGTTGGGCAGGATCCTTGAGGAGTCCAACTCTCGGATCATCACTTTGCTATGGGAGCCCAAATTTGAAGTAGCAGGATGGACGGGTGTCAGTGGGTGTAGAGGAGTGCAGAAGTGACAGTGCGGTAGTTAATAGCACTAGAGTCTGAGCAGCATAGAGCAGAGTTGGCAGCAGTGCAGGAAGGCACAATGCAGAAGCTAGTAGCAACGCAACAACTTCAGAGGGACATCGCAAAGGGTAGCAATAGTCATATCTTCATCAACAAGATACATCATACTTGTCCAATTTGGATGTTTTTCAGTTGCAGTAAGCAAGTATGATGCAGTGCAGTGGCAGTTGGAAAAAGCACAGTCAGCAACAACACAGATGCAGAATTGAGAGGGAGTTGTAGTACAGATGCAGTGTTGACAATGCCAGTGTCAACAACAATACAGTTGCAACATTTTCCCAGAGTTGATGGGCAACAATGTCAAACGTTAGCAATGTAGAGGGAGATGTTACACAGTCATAGCAGTACTTAGTGGGTCTATTGCTAGAGCACATTTCTCGCTAAGAGGGATTGTTGATTTGGGGTAACCGTTGTATGTGCTCTGAGTCTCAAAATTTGCATAGAGGCTTAGACAGATGTATTCTAGATAACCTAGAAATCGTTTTGGGTAAATTCCACCTAGATTGTATTTTATTAAAATAATTATTTATTTTTAAAGGGACCCTAAGTCTAAACTTAGGAAAATAAAATAATTGAAGTGACTTAATAGAATATGGGTGTGAATGTTCTAGAAAAGTTGAATCAAGTCAAAAGTTAATCTTAGCCGTTGGTTAGTGATCTAATCTGGGTTGTTGAAGTTTCAACGAGAAGACTATAAGAATGGCTTGAAGGGTCATTTGGAAAATACAATTGGCTGAGTAAAGGTTGAGAGATCAATTTCTTTAGTGAGCAGTGCTCAGGGAGAAACTTTGATCGAGAGATATTTTGCAGAGAGGTGTAGTAATTCCGGTTGGAAATTTTCTTGAGCCAAAGAGTGTATAGCAGAAGAGACAGAGAGAGCCACAGAGGTAGCACAAAGCCAATGATGCAGTGCTTACACAGTCATTGCTAGAGCTTGACGGGAAGTTGTAATTTTGTCGAGGAGACAGCATTGGGCCAGTGCCAGATCTTAGAGAGATTTTATGGAGGCCAGGAGGTCTAAGTTTCCAGCTAGCAGAGAGACCAGCACAGAGACGGAGAGATGCCATAATTGTGACATAAAGGCAGCGCAAAGCAGTCCATTTTGGGTGCTGATCAGTGTCGGGTTCCCGTGGAGTGAGGTTTGTCTCACAAGATCTTTCTTGTCAGTTTCTCTGTATGATTTGACATATCTGTCAATCATAGACTTGTACTCAGAAATAATTACTGCATAATAATATAAATCCTCAGCTCTTGCACTAGTTTTCCCGCATTGGGTTTTTCCAGGGAGATTGGTCCAAAAATAACTGAGTCAGATGTGTATGTGATCTATTCTTGTTCAGTTTTGTTTCTGCACTTGTATTTTCTTTCGCAATTTATTTGTGAAGGTTGCAGTGTGATGTATTCAGTGTTTGTCGTAGGAATCTGTAAATAGATTGTCAAGTTAAAAATAACAATTAGGTGAATATCTTCCAGTTGTTGCAATAGGATTCCAGATTTTCGAAATTTTTACAGGGCTAAGGTTTTTTGATGATCATCAACAATCTGACAAGGGAAAACAAGGATGAGAGGAAGGGGTCAAGAGAGATAAACTTCCTTTGGGTTTTAAATCACAATAAACCCCTTAGAATGTCGCTAACCTAGACGGACCTAAACCAAAACGATCTGGAAGCTAGGACTTGGTGTTTTTCACAAACTGACTGTGGGATTGGCTTCAAATATGGATGGGCAGTGGGAAGCACCCCGACGTAGTTCCTTTCCAATTTGCTCTGCAAATTGATGGCTTAATTGGAATTCGTTGAATGCCCTAACTAGGCCGTCTAGTGTTAGGGAAGCAAATTTGTGGGAAAGAGAATGATTTAGCATGATCATCAAGGATTGAGACCAATGCCTAGCCAATTGTGGTGAATGGAGTCAAAGTGAATTTTATTTGAAGATTATTGCTTTACCAAGGAGTCCCTTTACAAGTCTGCTAACCCCAGTAAGGCAACAACTAAGTCACAAAAGAAATTTATACTTAGTTTCACAAATTAATGGAGTTTGAAGGTGAAAGGTATCAGATTATTGCTTTACCAAGGAGTCCCTTTGCAAGTCGGCTAACCCTAGTAAGGCAACATCTAAGTCACAAAAGAAATTTATACTTAGTTTCACAAATTAATGGAGTTTCAAGGTGAAAGGTATCAGCGCACCCCTAGGAATAATTTGATCTTCTTGTTAAGATATGCAATGAGCCAAAATTACAAGTGTTCATGAATTTCGCATGAATAATTAGGGCACAAATATAATCGATGCATAACATTCTATACATTAGACATAAAACATGAAAATTTTCGCATAAGAGAGCACTTACTCGATAAAACGATTATATCCATCCATGAGATTTGCATCAATGAAGCTCCAAGATAAGATAGCAATTGATGAGGAAGAACTCAGATTTTCCAGAGTGTCAAATAATAAATTTCGACGTTTCGAATCTCCATGGAGATCCATCTTCAGGATGAATGAATGAAGAAATGAAAGAAGAACTAAGGTCAAATTTATAGAGTGAAGATTATTTTTCTTTTTTCTAAAGAGCCGACCAACAATAATATCTAGGAACTTTATTTTATTTTTATTTTTATTTGTTGTTTAATTAAATTTTAATTAAAAATTTTTATTTAAATTTTAATAATTGATAAATTAATTCAATGAATAATATATCATAACTAATAATATAATACTACTATTTTAATTATTTATTATAGAATTTTAATAAGTAATATTAAATAATTTATATTAATTCCATAATTTCAATAATTTATTAATACTAATAGTGAAGTATATAAAACATCTAATAACTAACCTAATACCTAAAATGTTTTTAAGTAATATTAATTGATATAAATTACAATTCTACTAATTAATAGTTTGTGATTATAATTTTTTTTTTAAATTAATTTAATGAACAAATTTGATTAATAATGGTGATTAATAAGAGTTTAATTTAATGAATTAATTCGATTAATAATGATGAAGTATATAATAATGGTATATCATAACTAATAAATAATATAACTAATAATAAATAATACTACGATTGTAATTATTTATTTTGGAATTTTTAAAAAGTAATTTAAATAATTTAGATAATTTATATTAATTCCTAGAGTTTCAATTTTTTTTGGTATTAATACTAATAGTTAATGTATATAAAAAGATCTAATAACTAATAAAATTACTAACCTAGATTTATAAAATCAACCATATTGTAAAACCCAATTTATATTCTTAATTTTTATTAAAATTTCTTAGTTTTTATTAAAGTTTTCTTAGTTTACTATCCAAGGTACTACTAATAATTATAATCTTTTTATTAATTAATTTAATTTTATTAGGATTGAAAATTAATTAATGAATTACTTGACTTTATACTTTTTCTTCTTTAAGTCTCTATCAAACCTAGGTTAGAAAGCCCTAAACCCTAAAATATAATTGGAAAGACCAACCTGAGGAACTATACATGGGAGGTTGTTGAACTGCAGGAACAGATTTGACAGATTAGAGGACGCCAAAGATCACTGATCTCACAACCTCCATCTCTGTTAAGGTTTCGAGGATGCTTTATAATCTCGATTGCCTCTCTAATTTTCCTTCTTCGATAGTGGTCTTCTCTTGCAATGATCCTAGCATCCTCGAGACATAGATGGTGCTTAGTTTTTGTGGAGTGTTCAGCTAGAGCCGAGGTACGGGATCTTTCATATTTAATATCAGCGTCGTGTTCTTTAAGAAATTTTTGTAACGACTGCCCTGTTTCCCCAATATAACTTTTTCCACATGAATATTCAATCTTGTAAACTCCTTTGAGTTGTTCGTGGCCGATACTATCCTTAACTGACCTCATTCTCTGTCTCAAAGTTCCTAATGTTGAAAATTGTGCAAATATGTCTTTCTTCCTCATAACGTTGGCAATTTTGTCAGTAACACCCTTAATGTATGGAAGGAAAACCCTGTCGCAATTTTCCTGGTTTTTCCGATTTTTCTGAGGTCCCTCTCGTTCATGAGACAAGACAGAGCCTTTGGCTCTATGTATGACTTTCTTGATATCATTCTCACTGTAGCCAATACCTTTAAATACAAATGTTGAGTGATTGAGTTCATCTTTTAGGTGCTCTGCATCAGATATTCTCAGGGCCCCCACAACCAGAATGTTAAGGACCGCAAACTTTTGACTCGGATGATGGTAAGACTCAGCATGAAGGTAGCTGTCGGTGTGAGTCTTTTTTCTGAATACTTGATGTCGCAGTGTTCCATCATCTCTCGTAATAACAAGAACATCTAAAAACGGGATGGTCCTGTCTTTTTCAACCTCCATAGTAAACTTAATCTCTTAGGAAATTGAGTTAAGGTGATTTAAAAATTCATCATGATTGTCCTTCCCATGGTGAGTCTGACCATCATCCGGGTCAAAAGTTTGGGGTCCTTAACACCATGGCTATGAGAGCCTTGAGAATATCTGATGCAGAGCACCTAAAAGATGAACTCAATTACTTAACGTCTGTATTTAAAGGTATTGGCTACAGTGAGAATGATTTCCTCAGAGATTAAGTTTACTATGGAGGTTAAAAAAGACAGGAGCATCCTGTTTTTAGATGTTCTTGTTACTAGGAGAGATGATGGAACACTGGGACAACAAGTATTCATAAAAAAGACTCACACTGACAGCTACCTTCATGCTTGGTCTTACCATCATCTGGGCCAAAAGTTTGGGGTCCTTAACACTCTGGCTGTGAGAGCCCTGAGAATATCTAATGCAGAGCACCTAAAAGATGAACTCAATCACTTAACGTCTGTATTTAAAGGTATTGGCTATAGTGAGAATGATTTCCTTAGAGATTAAGTTTATTATGGAGGTTGAAAAAGACAGGAGCATCTTGTTTTTAGATGTTCTTGTTACTAGGAGAGATTATGGATTACTGGGACATCAAGTATTCAGAAAAAAGACTCACACTGACAGCTACCTTCATGCTGAGTCTTACCATCATCCGGGTCGAAAGTTTGGGGTCCTTAACACTCTGGCTATGAGAGCCTTTAGAATATCTAATGCAGAGCACCTAAAAGATGAACTCAATCACTTAACATCTGTATTTAAAGGTATTGGCTACAGTGAGAATGATTTCTTCAGAGATTAAGTTTACTATGGAGGTTGAAAAAGACAGGAGCATCCTATTTTTAGATGTTTTTGTTACTAGGATAGATGATGGAACATTGGGACATCAAGTATTCAGAAAAAAGACTCACACTGACAGCTACCTTCATGCTGAGTCTTACCATCATCCGGGTCAAAGGTTTGGGGTCCTTAACACTCTGGCTGTGAGAGCCCTGAGAATATCTGATGTAGAGTACCTAAAAGATGAACTCAATCACTTAACGTCTGTATTTAAAGGTGTTGGCTACAGTGAGAATGATTTCCTCAGAGATTAAGTTTACTATGGAGGTTGAAAAAGGCAGGAGCATCCCATTTTTAGATGTTTTTGTTACTAGGAGAGATGATGGAACGCTGGGACATCAAGAGCCCTGAGAATATCTGATGTAGAGCACCTAAAAGATGAACTCAATCACTTAACGTCTGTATTTGAAGGTGTTGGCTACAGTGAGAATGATTTCCTCAGAGATTAAGTTAACTATGGAGGTTGAAAAAGACAGGAGCATCCCATTTTTAGATGTTTTTGTTACTAGGAGAGATGATGGAACGCTGGGACATCAAGTATTCAGAAAAAAGACTCACACTGACAGCTACCTTCATGCTTAGTTTTATCATCATCTGGGTCAAAAGTTTGGGGTCCTTAACTCTCTGGCTGTGAGAGCCCTGAGAATATCTAATGCAGAGCACCTAAAAGATTAACTCCATCACTTAACGTCTGTATTTAAAGGTATTGGATACAATGAGAATGATTTCCTCAAAGATTAAGTTTACTATGGAGGTTGAAAAAGAGAGGAGCATCCCACTTTAAGATGTTCTTGTTACTAGGAGAGATGATGGAACACTGGGACATCAAGTATTCAGAAAAAAGACTCACACTGACAGCTACCTTCATGTTGAGTCTTACCATCAGCCGAGTCAAAAGTTTGGGGTCCTTAACACTCTGGCTGTGAGAGCCCTGAGAATATCTGATGTAGAGCACCTAAAAGATGAACTCAATCACTTAAATGTCTGAATTTAAAGGTATTGGCTACAGTGAGAATGATTTCCTCAAAGATTAAGTTTACTATGGAGGTTGAAAAAGACAGGAGCGTCCCGTTTTTAGATGTTCTTGTTACTAGGAGAGATGATGGAACGCTGGGACATCAAGTATTCAGAAAAAAGACTCACACTGATAGCTACCTTCATGTTGAGTCTTACCATCATCCCGTTTTTACATGTTCTTGTTACTAGGAAAGATGATGGAACACTGGGACATCAAGTATTTAGAAAAAAGACTCACACTGACAACTACCTTCATGCTGAGTCTTACCATCATTCGGGTCAAAAGTTTTGGGTCCTTAACCCTCTGGCTATGAGAGCCCTGAGAATATCTGGTGCAGAGCACCTAAAAGATGAACTCAATCACTTAACGTCTGTATTTAAAGGTATTGGCTACAGTGAGAATGATTTCCTCAGAGATTAAGTTTACTATGGAGGTTGAAAAAGACAGGAGCATCCCGTTTTTAGATGTTCTTGTTACTAGGAGAGATGATGGATTACTGGGACATCAAGTATTCAGAAAAAAGACTCACACTGACAGTGACCTTCATGCTGAGTCTTACCATCATCTGGGTCAAAAGTTTGGGGTCCTTAACACTCTCGCTGTGAGAGCCCTGAGAATATCTGATGCAAAGCACCTAAAAGATGAACTCAATCGCTTAACGTCCGTGTTTAAAGGTATTGGCTACAGTGAGAATGATTTCCTTAGAGATTAAGTTTACTATGGAGGTTTAAAAATACAAGAGCATCCTGTTTTTAGATGTTCTTGTTACTAGTAGAGATGATGGAACACTGGGACATCAAGTATTCAGAAAAAAGACTCACACTGACAGCTACCTTCATGCTGAGTCTTACCATGATCCGGGGCAAAGGTTTGGGGTCCTTAACACTCTGGCTGTGAGAGCCCTAAGAATATTTGATGCAGAGCACCTAAAAGATGAACTCAATCACTTAACGTCTGTATTTAAAGGTATTGGCTACAGTGAGAATGATTTCCTCAGAGATTAAGTTTACTATGGAGGTTGAAAAAGACAGGAGCATCCCGTTTTTATATGTTCTTGTTACTAGGATAGATGATGGAATGCTGGGACATCAAGTATTAAAAAAAAAAGACTTACACTGACAGCTACCTTCATGCTGAGTATTGCCATCATCTGGGTCGAAAGTTTGGGGTCCTTAACACTCTGGCTGTGAGAGCCCTGAGAATATCTGATGTCGAGCACCTAAAAGATGAACTCAATCACTTAACATCTGTATTTAAAGGTATTGGCTACAGTGAGAATCATTTCCTCAGAGATTAAGTTTACTATGGAGGTTGAAAAAGACAGGAGCATCTCGTTTTTAGATGTTCTTGTTACTAGGAGAGATGATGGAACACTGGGACATCAAGTATTTAGAAAAAAGACTCACACTGACAGCTACCTTCATGTTGAGTGTTACCATCATCTGGGAAAGCCATACATAGAGCCAAAGGCTTTGTCTTGTCTCATGAATGCGAGGGACCTCAGAAAAATAGAAAAACTAGGAAAACTGCGCCAGGGTTTTCCGTCCATACATTGAGGGTGTTACTGACAAAATTGCCAAAGTTATGAGGAAGAAAGACATATTCGAACAATTTTCAGCATTAGGAACTTTGAGACAGAGAATGCGGTCAGTTAAGGATAGTATAAGCCACAAACAACTCAAAGGAGTTTACATGATTTCACTGTTCATGTGGGAAAAGTTATATTGGGGAAATAGGGCGGTCGTTGCAAAAACGTCTTAAAGAACATGGCGCTGATATTAAATATGAAAGATCCCGTACCTCGGCGCTAGCTGAACACTCCACAAAAACTAAGCACCATCTACGTCTCGAGGATGCCAGGATCATTGCAAGAGAAGACAACTATTGAAGAAGGAAAATTAGAGAGGCAATCGAGATTATAAAGCATTCTCGAAACCTTAATAGAGATGGAGGTTGTGAGATCAGTGACTGCTGGCGTCCTCTAATCCGTCAAATTTGTTTCTCCAGTTCGACAACCTCCCAGGTACAGTTCCTTAGGTTTGGTCTTTCCGATTATATTTTAGGGTTTAGGGCTTTCTAACCTAGGTTTGATAGAGAATTAAAGAAGAAAAAGTATAAAGTCAAATAATTCATTAATTAATTTTCAATCATAATAAAATTAAATTAATTAATAAAAAAGATTATAATTATTAGTAGTACCTTGGATAGTAAACTAAGAAAACTTCAATAAAAACTAAGAAATTTTAATAAAAATTAAGAATATAAATTGGGTTTTACAATATGGTTGATTTTATAAATCTAGGTTAGTAATTTTATTAGTTATTAGATATTTTTATAAACATTAACTAATAGTATTAATAATTTTTTTTTTTGAAATTCTAGGAATTAATATAAACTTAAAAATTCCAAAATAAATAATTAAAATAGTATTATTATTTATTATTAGTTATATTATTTATTAGTTATGATATACCATTATTATATACTTCATCATTATTAATCGAATTAATTCATTAAATTAAAATCTTATTAATCAAATTTGTTCATTAAATTAATTATAAAAAACAAATTATAATCACAAACTATTAATTAGTAGAATTATAATTTATATCAATTAATATTACTTAAAATTTTTTAGGTATTAGTTTAGTTATTAGATGTTTTATATACTTCACTAGTAGTATGAATAAATTATTGAAATTATGGAATTAATATAAATTATTTAATATTACTTATTAAAATTCTATAATAAATAATTAAAATAGTTGTATTATTTTATTAGTTAATGTATATTATTCATTGAATTAATTTATCAATTATTAAAATTTAAATAAAAAATTTTAATTAAAATTTAATTAAACAATAAATAAAAATAAAAATAAAATAAAGTTCCTAGATATTATTGTTGGTTGGCTCATTAGAAAAAAGAAAAATAATCTTCTCTCTCTATAAATTTGACCTTAGTCCCTCTTTCATTTCTTCATTCATTCGTCTTGAAGATGGATCTCCATGGAGATTCGAAACGTTGACATTTATTATCTGACACTATGGAAAATCTGGGCTCTTCCTCATCAAATGATAACCACAGAAGCTTAAAAACTAGAATATAGCAATTATCCAAACATCAAAATGCCATCAATAAACCTCCAATTCATCCATCAATAGCAGATTCGCATTCTTTTCTCCAAAGAGATACAAATGCAAGTGATGATGAATGAGAGAGAATGCCTGTCTTATATTTATACAATCCTCCAAGGGGTTTGAATGACGTAATTTAACCTAATGATGCCCCTATAATAAAATAATGTGTAAAATAACAATACTTTTGGAGGAAAGCCCACCAGATAGCTCTATAATATGAATAATTAATCAAGGACCCTATTAGGTGGTTTCAACCTTTTAAGGGAGTGACAGGTCCATGGTACATTCGTCTAATGGCAGGTGTCATGTTAAATAATGGTGGAAAACTATCAAGGTTGTCATTGATGTCAATATGGCATTGATCGAGATGTCAATATTTTTGAGATGCTTAGTTCCAGATGATGATGCCATGACTCTTGGTTGACTAGGTTACCATCAATGAAGAAGTCAAACCACAAGTGAAGGAAGCCCTAAGAAGTACTTGATCTAATGTTGCATGCACCTGATGATCTAGGGCCTAATCTTTTATGATATATGGAGAACTACATGTGATGATCACAAGGAATATCTCATTTGATGGTTGGAAGACTATCTTACTATCTTGGAACATTCCTAATGATGAAGTTGCCTATGTCATATCGTTGCAGTATGACATGAATACATGATGAGATTATGATGAATCATTGGGTGACATAAGATGACATGGAATACCTCATGAAGAGATGGAAATAATATGAAGGCATTGTTGGAGCCATAATAATGAAGACGACCTAATGACCTCTTGCTGTTCCAATCACTTTCTGCACATAAAAATTCAAGGACAGTTAGAAAGAAAAATAAATTTTGTCACCTTGGAGGTAGCCTATCACAATGAGTCCTAGACCATTTGAAAGAGGACTTTTTCCTCTTTCCAGAAAGCCTTTACTTGCTCCGAAACTCCCAACGGTTTGTGAGAAAATGAATTTTTATGTTCAAAATTAATATTTTTTTAAGGCTAGCCGACCTACACTCGAACATTCATGTCAGCCTGCCTCCATGAGACGCGTCTCTTCATTAAGGGTCGAAATCTTGTATAAATTGACGGTGAAACATTTCATTTTAGCATCAAAATTTCGGTCAAGGATACAAAGATAAAAGAGGAGGTTGAGGAGATAAAAAAAGAGATAATAATTACAGCGTTTGGGAAATTGTTTCAAGGAGGCAAGGAAGGATTATTTGTTTGGGAAACTCGGTGTTTTTGTGACAGCTCAGGATACTTTTGTGCAGGGACTACATTTCAATTAGCTCTGGGACAGTCTTGTGTGGAAGGCTCTAAATAGTTGCAGAAGGCTCAGACAAGTGAAATATGTGGGTAAATTAGACCCTCCATACTACAGACTTGTTGTGTGCTAGTTTTACCTCAGAATTGTGTCATACTCTAGAAGCCTGGAAGGCTGAACAATGTCCTATTGCAACTCATACACCATAGAATTTCAGTCTGTTGGAACTCGGATTTTTGGCACCTTTTTGACAAGCAGTTACTGGAATACAAGACAGAATTAAGGCGAAATTTTTCCAAAGTATCAGTGAGGTAGTTACAGTGAATGGAAGGTAAGTTAACACAAAATTAAGGAATTTGTTTTGTGATTGTGATAACAGCAGCAGGTCCAAACTACAGTAGGCCAAGAATCTCAGTCCAAGTCATACTGAAAACTGTGGTTAAATTTTTGTGGCGGGCTAAGGATATCTCAGAGACACACCTATAGTAGAGTGCATGAAAAACAATCTCAGAGACACACCTATAGTCAATATATGAACAAGTCCTGTAGCATACCTTGCTGTGGAATGTCACCTCCTTAACTTGGACTTTACCACCGTTACCTCGGATCAGTAAGTGAAGGCTCATACTGTTAACAGTAAGGCCTTGTTACAGACCTTTGAAGGCCTGGATTTGTGATATTTCATCTTGTATAGTGGATAGTCATTACTTGTGAACTCGGATTGCAGAGATAAGCTTGGATTTGTGTAGTTGACTATCATCTTTGAAGCATAAATGTAGAAGCCCCTTTGTAGCAGACATTGAAGAGTTGACACCTTGTTGAGGCAGTCCCTAGTGCATGATTGAAGTAGAGTTGGAGGCCATCTTGACATTGTGGAGCTTCTTGTAGAAGGTGTTTACAACAGTCTTGAAGGTGCATTGTTTATAAAGTTTTACCTTAGCCCTAGACCAGTTTGTGCACGCTTTTTTGGAGCAAGTTGAAATCCTTGTCAAAGCAGTTTTAGGAAGTTGTTGTTGAAGAGCAGCATCTAGTAAATTTGTAGAAGCAATCTTGAAGACATGCATTATTGGAGTAGCCATAGAAGTCTTATTGAAGAAGACTTGATGTTTTGGAAAGGCAGATTGCAGAGAATTTTGTAGACTTGCCTTGAAGATCATAATGCATTGAAGCCATCATGAGGTAACCTTGAAGAAAGTGTTTAGGTGTCATGAAAAGCAGTGGAGACACCTTCATACAAAGAAAAGGTTGTCATGGATGACGTGATGTGTAGACTACAGTGAAGAGTAAGGTGAAGATTGTCAGGGCTTGTTGAAGAAGATATTGGGAGCCGTGAAGTATAACCAAATATATCATGACGAAATGATGTAGGAGGTTGGAGCCTCATAGAGACAAGGTTGGTGCCTTGGAAGATAGGGTTGGAGCCCTAGAGGATTGGAGTCCTCAAGAAACCAGGTCGCAGCCTGTACCAGAGATAGGGTTGGAGCCCTAGAGGTTGGTGCCTCAAATTGGCAAGGTTGGAGCCTTGGAAAGACCAAGTCGGTGCTCGACACAATACAGGTTGGAGCCTAGAAGATTGGAGTCTTCATCTATGGTTGGAGCCCTATATCATTATTGTAATTTACTTATTGTAAAGAAGAAATTAATAAAAGTATCTATTTCATTATTGTTCATTTTCTGTTCTAAATATAAGTGATGTAAGTGGTAAAATTATCAATAGAAAAGAAATGATGATTCACCCACCTCTCAGTATTTCCTACAATTGGAATAAGAGCCAGTACCTTCACTCAAAGCCTAACAGTTTGAAGGTTGATCATTAGGACACAAATGGCAAAGCCAAGGAAGAAAGTCTCCAATCCTCCTAAATATGTGTCTTCCTCAACCATCGAAATTGAAGTCCATCAATTTGCGAAGGCTCCATTGTTCAATGGAAATTTTGATGTATGGCAGGCAAGAATGAGGAATTTATTAAAGACTCAAGGAATTGAAGTTTGGAAATCAGCGATTACTAATGACATGATGGACAAGGAATCCAAGAGTACAATACAAGAGCAATGAAGGCAATTTTGAAAAATGTTCGTCAACAAAAGTCATATGGGACAAACTTCATGATCTTCATTCAAAAGGAGTATTGACAATGATCTCTAGTCAAGAAGATGATGGAAAACAAGAAAGAAGTCGATAATCCATCAAGGAAGCTGAAGATAAGAGAGATGAAAACAAGGCTAAAGAAGACCTAGAAGATGAAGAGAACAAATAAGACTTTGAAGAAGATCCTCTGAATAAATTTATGGCTTCCGTGGAAGAGATTAACAGTTTGAAAAAGGAAAATGAAGAACTTAAGAAGAAAGTGCAAGATGGTAACCAAGACAGGACAAGGAAGGAAGCTGACTTTGTCAAGCTTCAGATACAAGAAAGAGATGAGGAGCTTGCGAAACTTAAAGAGGAATTTCATCAAAACAAAAGAAAGCATCGTGAAGAAGTCATCTTTATGAAAAATCAATTGGATAAGGCAAAGAAAAGGGAAGAAACTTTGTCAAGCCACCTTGAACAAAGACTTAAGAGCTTGAACAATCTGAAAGCAAAGATTGGTCAATACAAGGAAGAAGTCTCTTCTCTTAGATCTCATCTAAAAGAAGCAACGAAGCAAGCACAAGGAGCCGAGAAGGTGATGGAAACTTTGGCATTCATAGAAGAACAAGTTGATGAAGCAGAAGAGGAGAAACACCATGATATGCCAACTAGAAGAAAAGGACGAAGAAATCTTCAAACTAAAATTAGACATCAATCTTCTCAAAGCCCAATCATGTGAAGCAACCAAGATGAATGAAGAAATGGAGATCGATCTGTCAAAGAAGGATGAAGAGTGCAAGAAAATGAAAGAAGAAATTGATATCCTTAAAATGGAAGTTGATCATCTGAACTAGAGCCTAAAGAGCTCGCAAACCCTAGATGACATCTTGAGTCATCAAAGATCTCCTCTTGATAAATCAGGTCTTGGTTATTCAGATGAATCTTCAAACAAGAATGACGCAATCCCTAATGCTTCAAACAACAAGGATGTGGAAAAGTATGGAAGAAATATTGATGCCCCCAGTTCTAGCAAAGGCAAGAAGAAGAGTCAAGATGACATTGTAAGAAGCCCTACTCCAAGAAGATATGCTGATGGTGTCAAGAATACTAGAGGCAATAAATTTGAGCAAAGGATCCCAAGACAGAATTATTTTAGAAGTACATCAAAGCAATCTCCATTCTCTAGGTTCAAAAGTATATTTTTTGGTTATTGTTATTCTTGTACAAATTTTGGGCACATGGCAAAGGATTGTAGGGCATACCACAAGGACAAATATAATGGTCCCCGTCAGTTTCCTAGAAGAAACTTTGCAAGAAGAAGTCGTGATCTTTCATTCATGAATAAGATAAAGTGCTTCAATTGCCATAACATTGGATATATGGCACGTGATTGTAACTTGACTTGGGTTCCTAAACAAGCTAAAGCCATGACAACCAAACTAGAGAAGAAAGTTACACAAGTATGGAGAAGGAAGCAAGTTGAATCCGGAAGTCCCTTGAACACTCTGGCCAACAACACATGTTGTTGACTTGATCAAGTCATCATTGATATTCTAGAAGTTATCCATGAATGGGTCGTATGAAATCTTTGATGAGTCACCCATGGACATTCATCCTTTGATAGATCATCTCTCAGGAGCAGCTCCATTGAAGAATATGATTCCAATATTGATTTCTTCCACCCGATCACAAGGCAACAATCTTTCATGAAGCTGGAGGAGGTTATGTGGGCAAGGGGAGTTGGTTCATCACATGGAGAAAGACACATATATCATGGACCACATTTCTAGAAGGAAGAGCACCATGACAAGGGGAGTAATATAGCTATGAAGAATTACTGTTGATGAAGAAAAGAAGAAACTTGATAGGGGGAGTACTTGAGCACCCCATTTGCCATTGATGTCAAAGGGGGAGAGAATATTGGAAGGGCAAGAATATTGCCATCAATGACAAAGGGGGATATTTTTAATCAAGGTTGTCATTGATGTAAGGTGAAGATTGTCAGGGCTTGTTGAAGAAGATATTGGGAGCCGTGAAGTATAACCAAATATATCATGACGAAATGATGTAGGAGGTTGGAGCCTCATAGAGACAAGGTTGGTGCCTTGGAAGATAGGGTTGGAGCCCTAGAGGGTTGGAGTCCTCAAGAAACTAGGTCGCATCCTGTACGAGAGATAGGGTTGGAGCCCTAGAGATTGGTGCCTCAAATTGACAAGGTTGTAGCCTTGGAAAGACCAAGTCGGTGCTTGGCACAATACAGGCTGGACCCATGAAGATTGGAGTCTTCATCTAGGGTTGGAGCCCTATATCATTATTGTACTTTACTTATTGTAAATAAGAAATTAATAAAAGTATCTATTCCATCATTATTCATTTTGTCTTCTAAATATAAGTGATCTAAGTGGTAATATTAACAATTGAAAAGAAATACTGATTCACCCGCCTCTTATTATTTCCTACAGAGAGGAAAACCCCGATATGAAGACCCATCTGCAATCCTGTATAAGATCCAATTCGTCTCCTCGCCTTCCAGTACGTCAATTCATTAGTGCAACGGAGGAAATGAGCTTACAAATCATGGTAACAAGTGGGCACTTTATAGTGGCATGCCCTTCCATAATGGGATTTAGAATGTACGAGTGTCCCAAGGTTTAAGAAGTAGGTTAATCAGGGACCCTATTAGGTGTTTTCAACCTCTTAAGGGAGTGACAGGTCCATGGTAAATTTGTCTAATGGCAGGTGTCATGTGAAATAATGGTGGAAGTAGGGGAAGGCTTCAAGCCACATGCCATTGTACAAGGGTTGCTATAACGAGGGAAGCCCACATATGGGTGTATAGATGTAGGAGGGATCAATTGTGGTACATGAGTTACCATGACCCTTGTGGGCACTTCATAGTGGCATGCCCTTCCATAATGGGATTTAGAATGTACAAGTGTCCCTAGGTTCAAGAAGTAGGTTAATCAAGGACCCTATTAGGTGGTTTCAACCTCTTAAGGGAGTGACAGGTCCATGGTACATTCGTCTAATGGCAGGTGTGATGTGAAATAATGGTGGAAGTATGGGAAGCCTTCAAGCCACATGCCATTGTACAAGGGTCGCTGTAACAAGGGAAGCCCAGATATGGGTGTATAGATGTAGGAGGGATCAATCGTGGTACATGAGTTACAGCGACCCTTGTATTTCCACCCTTCAGCATAGGCCTTTTTCCTTTTATTGATTTTTCTTTTTATAATTGATTGGGGCCCTAGAGAATGCGAGCATGCTGTGAATGATATAGCAGTGAATACCCCCCTAAGGTTCGGCATTTCATCGCCCAACAGGGCTTGGGAGTATCATGGGTTCCTTAATGATGTAGGGGGGTTTATATAGGGGCCCTAGGAACTAGGGTGATGTCCATTTGACGGGGTAGATCTCATGTTTTGCTTTTGCCCACGTGCTAAATTTGTATGTCCCGACCATATTTTGCATTTTATGTTACAATTCCTTTTGTAAGTGGCCAAATTATTTTTTTAAATTTCTTTTTAGCTGCATCAACCTCTGAGGCATCGTTCCAGGCCTGACCCAAAGTGTGGACAAGGGGAGGTGGAGGCTAACTCCTTGTGGATTTGGTTGGGAAATATGTGAAAATGGATTATAATGAGCAGAGTGGAGTGATGTATGTGACGTCGGGAAGTGGCATTGTGCAACCAAAATCGGGGTTTCCCATGTAGTGCCACTCCTAAAGCTAGTAGCCAATAGCGGAGATCCCACGGGACTAGGATACAAAGTTGGCCACCAAGATGGACAGGGGGACAAGAGTACTAACCAAGCCCATTCTTCTCACCGAATCGCCCCACTAATCCATGCCCAAAAGTGTCCATGGTGATTAAGAAGAAAAAAAATCCAACTACATAATGGAAGCCATATGTTCATGTTGGAAGGCCCACCTTCAAACATATGATCATGAAAGATGGTCGAGGGTGCATAATGGTCGGCTTAGGTGGCAAATATGATGGCACATTGAGCTATTTGGTGGTTGCAAGGGGCTGCTGGCTGCCAACTGAAGACAATCTAGGAGAAACATTTCTCCCATGGGTTTTTCCCACAAGTCGTGGGTAACAAGGCCCAATGTCAGCTCAGCCAAAACTCCTTGCTCTTTATGCAGTTTCACTTGTGGTTGGATTCTTAGTAAAGAAGGAATCACTTATAATCAATACGCTAATGATAAGGTTGAAAGTGACCCTACTAAAGCTCATTCAAAGAGAGGCACAATAAAGGTACAAGGCTCCAATGAAGCAAATCGTTCTCAAATAAGCGTCGTAGAAAATAAAGCTCAAGAGCTACGGTTTTGAGGTTTTCGATTGAAATAGGTGTTGACCACACTTTGTCAACGACCCCACAGCAGTACACCTCCATTTTTTTTTAAGTGAGACTTATCATATTCGAGGCTCGTGTCATCCAGATTTTATCGCCGATCGACAGCTTTTATAAATGATGTAAACCCATTCTGCATGTTATGATGTAAATGATCTAAGTAAGCCCGTCAATGTATGTAACAACCTAGGTAAGCCTAGTATGTTGTTGATGATCTCTATCCTAGGAGGTTTTTTGTCTCACTGAATCACGAAAGTGATCAGCAGAGTTTTTCCCTCCAGCCTCACCTCAAAGCTACGGTGGATTTTGTCATCAGCATGCTAAGTGAGTCCTAATGTTTCTATCGAGTCCTTGTAAAGTAGTTTGAACTACTTGGTCTACTAGATCATATTTTGAGTCGCAGAATTGGGTATTTATTTGAGGGTCTATACAAATGGGTTTTCCCCCTTCATGTATGTAAATGTATTATTTCGTGTAAAAGAGGGTTGGAAAAATAATTAAAGTCCCCTCTTAGTCAATTAATTAAATTTTATGGTCAACTAATTAATAAAATCCTAAACCAGAAATTTAATTAATTTAGGGTCCTAAATTAGGATTAAATCTTTAAAGACAAAGCTTGTGGGTCCTTGGAAAATGATTTTGACAACCCCAGGCCAAGGGAATATTGAGAATTTTAAGAAATATTGGACCGTTGGGCCTTGGTGGTTAAGTCAGGGTCAAAATTTTGGGGTAATTAACTCAAAAATAATATTTTTGAGTTGGTGAAATAGAATGCGCTATAATTGATTTTTTTCCCCAAATTTTATTTCAACTAAGTTAAAGATAACACAATCTTTTGGACGGTTGAGATTATTTTGACGAGGATATTGACTGTGAGTAGAGATCTTGTCCTATAAATTTAGAGGTCTTTCTCATTCTTGGGTCATCCGATCTCAGGATCGTGCACTTGCTCTTAGAAGCTCTTGTAAACTTTTGAGGAATAAAGCATAAAGACTTTAGGGTTACAAATCTGGATGTTCCTTCTCAGATCTATGTGGTGAATTGTCTCTAAACTCTGCTACTTTGTTTCTTGTATTTTATGGTTGATGGCCTTCATGGATTAATCTGCATATAGGTATCTTATGCAGTTTTCTAGGTTTATAAAATAACATTCTGATTTTTCTACAAAGGTCTCATGTTGTTTTCTTAAATCTCTATCAATCTAAGTGTGCAGGGAATTTTTTTTAAGATTGGCCGTCTAGGGAAGTCTTCGGTTGCACCAGTGGACTCTCAATAAACATAAATCTGATAAGCTCTTTATTTGTTAAATTCCAGGTATATCTTACGATATTTTTGATTTTGCAGGGTTTCAAAGGCTTGTGCCTCTCACTAAAACTTTAAATCTCTGAAAATTGTGCTAAAAATGTTTGAAATCTGGCCATGAGGGTTTTAAATCTGTAAACTAGTTTGTACCTTTGTAAATTTTCTAACGCTGTAAGGGTTTAATCGTTTTTTTGGTGTGTATCTTCAGATCTGGCTGGTCTCTTTCATTTTCAGGGTTCAAATCGGAATTTTTTTTTGAAAGATCTGAGGCAGATCCAGCCTCCAAAGGCCAGATCTGGCCTCAAATTACTACTGTGGACGAGTCTGGGCGATATTTTTAAGGAGGATTATAAATCTGAATTTGCAGGAAGTTTCTTTTAGTTTTGAAAGAAAGAAAAAATTTAAACCTGCTAGGGAATTTGTGTGTACTGGGTTTAGTCGCTGTTCTATCCCATTTGAGCTGCTCTCCCTTGGTTTTCAGTTTTTCTTTGCCATTGAAAAGGCTTATCGATCCTCTAAATGCTGCCCTGGCTTCTCTATTCACCGAGTTACAAATCGACCCCCATCTCCTTATCTGCTTGCATCGCCTTCCCTCTGCCTTTTCCATCTGCGTTCACTCTCATCCTCTTGCTGTCCACCCTGCGTCCTCTAATCTTTCTCCCGCCGTCCGATTTCTCTTCTCAACCCTCCATTGAGCCCTTACCATCCTGCTTTCCTGCAACCTGAAACAAATGAAACAAAATACAAACGCGTGCATTTACAAGTCTGCCGCCGTAGCCATCCCTGCATTCTCGTCGACCCTCCGTCTGGCAGCTCCAACCTGCAAAGCGACAACCAAAACAAAACACATGTATATGTGTTGAATTTAATCGGGGTTCTTTTTCTTGCTTGAAGTTTCGTTTTTCATTTTTTTAGGTGGGCGATTAATAAAAGTTAGCATTTAGTTTTCATTCGATTACAGCGTCGGTTTAATTAGATTTTCGTTTTGATTTTGTTGTGTTAGCCTAGGTGTAATTAGATTTTAGTTTGGTCATAGTTTTAGATTGTATTTTGTTTTGTTAGATTTTATGTTAGTTTTTTTAGATTTTTAATTTTAAATTTCGATTTTAGAGTTTAGTTTAGGTGTAGTTTGTAAAAGTTAATTTCGATTTTTATTAGTTTTAGATTTTTGATTTAGTTCTAGTTTAAAGCTTAACTTGGATTTTAAAAGATAAAAAAATATAAAATTTCCAAAATGAAAAAAAAAAAAATTAATTTTTTGTTCTTAGAGTTTATTTTTTCAATGTAGGTTTTGATTTCATGAAAAATAAAACAAAGCAAAAATAATATTTTTTTTTTTTTCAAAAATATCTTTTATAGTCTAATGAGCTTTTAAGACTTTATCCTAAGTGTGACTATACTAAAATTTTGGGATTTGCTGAAGTGAAATTAATTGAAACATTTTAAATATCTGGCATTTTCATCTTTTGATAGTATTGTTGTGGGTTTAAGATATTTTAATGCATGGTTGTGGTTTCTTTCAATTGAATATCATTGTGATCAAATCATGTTTTAATAAGCAGCAGTTAATCGTCACTTACTTGTTTGTAATCGCATAATGGGATTCTATTTGACTCCATAAGACACTGGTCTTAAACGTGAAATCTAATTTAGATCTGTGGAATCTCGTTCATTTCTATCAAGTATTTGATGTCTTAGCTGTGTCTCCTAGATTCTTCACCCTCATTTCTAAAGGGTCTACCTCCCTTAGCTTGCAAGGAGACAACTTAAATAGAGAGATTGGGGATAAAGGTGACAGCCCCTAATCTGAGCCGTTGTCGCGGTGCCTGGACAATCTGTGTCACAACAATAGGTATTCTAAAGGTCAAGGCCCGAGGGATAGGGCTTCTTACAATGATATTCAACTAATCGAAGGTTTCATGAAACCCTTAAGAAAGTCCTCTAGTTAAGGGAGAAGAAACTAGCGTTCTCTCTTAGAGCAATACCTTGGGCAAGAGATGTTATGGATGAAATTTGAGTGGATTTCCATCGTATTGATTGGTTAAGTAGGCATAGACCTATCTCTTGATGCTTAGGCTCTTAAATCTTGAAAAAGCTTCTTCCCTAAAATTTCGCTCCAAGCTCTAGTTTTTCGCCCTAGCCTTAAAAGGACCGAATTTGAGGAGAGTAAATTATGGATAAAATTTTAGGTTGATCACCAAAAACTTGGACTAGTACCTTGCCCCTTGGGTGTATGGAGTCATGGATGTCAAAAGATTGGCCAATATTGCTCTTAAGGAGGCCACAAATTGATGCCCTAGCTCAATTTCGAAGCATTTACCCTCTCAAGGAATCGTGGAATTTATGGGAAGAGCTTCAAAGAGTTTCACCACTAGGATACTTGTAAAAATGTCATGAATGAAAAATGCATGCAATTTTCTTCTAACTAGCATTCAATAGATACTCATCAACAATTAGGGCACAATTTAGCATAGATTAGAAATGCTCATTCCATAAATTTGACATAAAAAATAAATATCTTCACTAATAGAGCACTTACAAGACTATTTTGCAAGAAAATCCATTCGTTTTAACTTTTACTAATAATAGCTGCAAAAGATGTCCAAAAATCAGCTCCAAATATCAAAATGCATCCAATCATCCAAGAATCTAAGAAAAGAACAAGTGCGAGTCTGTCTAAGGAGGCTCAAATCCCATGTGTGATGATGACGAGGGATGAAATGACATCTCTCTAATATATATGAGGTCTAACATAACCTATTTTTCTTACAAAACCCTATAATCATAAAAAAAAAATGGGCAAGAAAAGCCTCTAGGTCACTGTTCGACCTAGTAATCAAAGTGCAAATAAAAATACATCTCCAAAAGAGGGCTAAACTGTTGACATCATGCATGCGTAGGCCTCTAAAGGGCATGCGTAGGCCTCTAGAGGGCATGCATTGAGGCCTTCTTGTGCATAATGAAGTGTAAAAGGCCTCTAAAATTGTGATGGAGGGGTTGGCCCCTTTGCCTCGGTGCAAATGCTCTTGTGTACCACCAAATGTATTTTGGGGCACAAACTGGCTCTCATGGGTCTCCATGTCGCTAAATTTATGTGTCTGCTCCAACATGGAGGACATTGAATGTGAAAATTCCTAGACCGGAATCCCTACTGCAATAACTAATGTTATTTCTTCTACTAAATTCTGAATGAAGTTATTCACGGTGTTACATAGTAAATATCGAAATAAATTCTACTGCAACCTTCACAATTAAAATATTGCGAAAAGAAAATGCAAGGAAAAGCAGTAGCACCAGTTAACCACAATGACACTGTTATTTTTGGTCAATCGTTCCCTGTAAAACCCAATGTGGGAAAACCGGTGCAGCATATGAGGGGTTCTTTATTATTCTTCAGCAATAATTCATGTACAAGGATTTCGGATAGAAAAATAGAAGAAGAGACACTGAGAGCAATTTACTAAACAAGTTCTCACTCTTGACAACGTTTTTATTGACCTCGAAGAGGACCTCCTGTCCTTACGCTGGCCTCACTGCGTCACCCTCCGCGCTAGTGATCTGTGTCCCTCCTCTGTGTTAGTGATCTGTGTCCCTCCTTTGTGTTGCCCGTTCTAGAACGTCGCTTCACCCTCTTAATACTGTTGATCCCTCTCTCTCTCCCATTTGCAACTCTCCCTCTGATTCGATTTTCTCTTGCCGAACTTAAGACACTGGGAAAATCTATTTGCTTGGGTAACTCAGTACCTGCATTGGTGTGTTCTCCTAGTGGCCATCAAGTTCCTTCTTTTAATCTCTCGTTGAGATATCAATGACTAAGATTAAAACATAATCGATGGCTAAGATTAACTTGGACTTGATCTTCCGTCTTCATTTAGAAGATTCTCACCATATTTAATTAATACAATTTAATTAATCACATTTCGTAAGTTTGGACTTAGTAATACATTAAAAATGATTAATTATTTTAATTAAATCATCTCTGTGTGGAATTTTCCCAAACGATTTCTGGGTCTTGGAGAATGCATGTGTCTTAGCCTCCCTTCAAAATCTTGAGGCCAGAGCACATCTGATGCTACAAAAATCAACACTCCCTCTTAGTGAGGAATGTGCTCAAGTGTTGCAACCTCCCGAAAAATTACTCTGACTTCTGTACCATCCCGGCTGCGCTGCTGATGTCTGGCTGCTGTTGCCCACCAACTACTTTGTAGCTCTTTTTGTGTTGCTGCTAATCCTACATACTACTGCCAACTACTGCATCTGAACTGCAACTCCCTTTCATCTGTTGTTGCTGCAACTGAGAATCCATCTGTTTCTGCTACTGAAATGGGTTCTCTACCATACCCATATGTTCCGGGAACAGGATGAACTTGGGTCTACTTAGAGCCTTTGTGAGTATGTATGCTACCTAATCTCTTGTGGGGACATACTGTAGTTTTACTGCTCCACATTGAACAGAGTCTCTGATAAAGTGACAACTCCTATCAATGTGTTTCGACCTATCATGAAATATTGGATTCTCATAGAGTTTGATACAATTCCGATTATTGTAGGAAAAACTGGTTTCTTCCATCCTCTTTCCGAACAAACTCACAAGAAACTTTCTAAGCCATATAGCTTCACACGTTGCTGTGCTAATTGCCATATATTTTTCTTCCGATGAGCTCAGAGCTACTGACTTCTGCTTCTTGGTGCACCAAGAGATCATTCCTGATCCAACTCGGAAGTAGTACTCGTAAGTACTCTTCCGGTCTACTGAACTACCTGCCCAATCTGCATCTGTGAATCCTCTTAATCTGACGTCATCTCCTCGAGTATATCTCAACCCATATCCGACTGTTCCACACACATATCTAAGAATGTGTCTTGTTGTTGCCTAATGCACCCTTTTTGGTTCCACGATGACCTGACTAAGGGTGTTGACAGCGAAACAAATTTCTGGCCTGGTGTTCACTAGATACATGAGCGACCCAATGAGCTGTCCGTACAAGGGGGGGGGGGGGGGGGAGGGGTTCCACTTCCTTGTCTCCTGATCCATCTATTGTCTTCCAGTTGGTCGAAAATCTTGCATTCTAAATATCTTTAGAATCTCTGTAGCATATCTTCCTTGGATAAGGAATATCTCCCCATTCTTCTGCCAAACTTCGAAGCCTAGAAAATAATGCATCAACCCCATATCCTTTATGTCGTATTTTGCATCAAGTTTTTTCTTGCAGTCCTTTATGAGCCCTGATGACCCTGTTAAAAATAGGTCATCCACATAAAATACCAGAATAAGCGGCTCATTCTCCACCATCCGATAGGAGAGATTGGGATCAACAACACTCTTGATGAATCCCAACTGCTGCAAGTAACAATCAATCCAACCATACCATGCTCTAGGTGCCTGGTTGAGCCCATACAGGGCTTCTCTGAACCTGCATACATGAGTTTTCTTCTCATGAGTCTCGAAGCCTTCAGGCTGTTCTTTATACACCTCTTCTGCTATCAACTCGTTCAAGAATGTTGTCTTGACATACATTTGGTGAATCTCCCATCCCATCTTGAGCTTCAAGGTGTATAACGGATCTGATAGAGGTATATCCTACAACTAGGACATTGAAATCAGGTTCAAACCCAATCTTGGCACATGCAGTATATCGATGGGGCTAGTACTGGTTCCTTCTTCTATTTGAAATTCTATGGTGCCTCTCCCTATTGGAGTACACTTGGTTCTGTTGCCCATAGTGTTTTGGAAGTCCATCTGTTCTTCCTGATGGCTAGAGAAATACTCTCTTACTCTAGTCATGTCAGATGACGCTCTGCTATCAATATACCAGAGATCGGCTGATGTCGAACCCGATATACATGCGAACTCGTCTTCCAATCTGGAAGACAATGCCGAGGCTTCTCGACTTTCCATACTTATCTGTGCTATTTTTCCTTTCTATCGTGGACGCTTTTGTGCCCAACGATTGTTGCAGAAAACTACATCCTGGTAGAAAATCTGCTCGGCACTGAGGTTGCTGTGCCGCTTTCTCTAGCTATGGAAAATCTCGATCGAAAAACAATTCTTCTCTGTCGACTCACACACAGAGAGATTTTTCACGAAATTTTGTCTTCTCAGCGATGGACTGTGCAACCCTATTGGGTTTCGATCTGTTGCTCACGCAAGCTTTTCTGTTGAAGTTTGCAACAAGAAATAGTGAAATTGGCATTGAGAAGCAACATGACAACACCTACACTAGTGTGGGACCACAGGTCATGTAATGATGGGTCCTAGCAATACATTAATGTGAAATTCAATTTATTTAATAAATTGGATGTGTCAAATTTAGTTATCCTTTAAATAAATGGGATAATAAATTGTAATCTTATCTCGGTTAGCTCATGAATTTCGAGTTGAGGGTGGTTGGCGAGGCATGCAGTGTGATTCTATGTGTTTTAGAGTTTAATTTGCAGTTAAGTGAATGAGTTTAATACATGAGTAATCAGTTAACTGTGTTAGGTGAGTTAAAGTCAGTTGAACTAGTTGTAACTATTTGTTGCACTAGTGAGAGATCAAGTGAATTAAATCAGATTTAAGTCACATGCAGTGATATGTCATGCAACTGACGATTGACTATTAGTAGCTACATGCATGTCAGTTCCAATGGAGACTCAGTTGAGACAAAGGTTAAAGGGAATTTGACTATCAGTTGTGTTATTAACAAACTGCCCAGATGCAGTTAAAACACCATAGGATTGCCCATGATACTTTAGCAGTTGAGAAAGGCTGAAATTCCTAAGGAATAGGGATTACATTCCTCATGAATTGCGTGAGCAAGGTAGACTGAGGACAGGCTGAGAATTGGCTAAGCGTTGGCCCAATTTTATTCTGGATCAGTAAGAGACGATAGGCAGAGTGCAGGAGACTATTGTGAGAAGAGTGCATTGTAATTGTTTTATGATTCCTTGTGGAATATACAATATATGATAGAGGGGTTTTTAGCAGCAAGCTTTCCTCGGGAAATTATCCGTGTTGTGGTTTGATTTGCTTCTTTCTTTAGTTGTTGTGATTGGCGATCGTGTTTATTTTCCGCAATTGATTTGTAGAAGGATTCAGTATCTAGCTTTAGTACATTGCTTGATCGGATTGAATCCATTGATATACATATGTTTGTGTAATTTCTAAATGGTATCGGAGCATAGGAAATCATTATAGTGGAGGAGAAGCTGACTTTGTGACTGAATAGAATTGGAATTTGCAAAAGTATTCTTGGTGCGACAGGAAAATCAAGATCGAAATGGTTTTCAATGGCTTGAGATTGAAGTATGCACTCGAGGGTGTTAAATTTAGATAACCATGGTGTTCTATGCTTGATGCACTTTACTTCAATCGTTCTGAGGCCTAATACAAAATAGCAATCACATAAAATTGAAAGTAAAATGTTGATAGAACACAATAATAGATGAATAGAAGACAAGCCAAATATAGATCAAATTTATAATTCCTTTTGTCCAACAAAGATATGAGATATTGTGACGTTATGGTGGTCAGCAGGATGCTTCAACTCGCAAAGGCTTTCTCGGTCAACCAACACTTCCATGTGTCACACCCACAGCCCTCAAAGACACCTCATCACAAGTCAACGCAAGTCAAAGCAGGGACAACACAGAAAATTCAACGCAGGCAGCTTCAGAAAAGTTAACGCAGCAAACTAGGGCTTTGGTCAAAAAACCTGGAATTCCTCGATTTTAGTGCCCCACTGTACGACCTCCTAAAATCATAATTTCTGCAGAAGATTGAGGTCAAATGATGAAGGGTTGACCACAGTCAACACTGCAGCAAAAAAGCCCTAAACGGATCAGCGCAGAAAATAGAAAGCCCTAAACAGATCAAGGCAAAAATTAGCAAATTTGCTGTTAAAATTTGGGTACCAGAGGACAAGTGATTCCCTAAGGCTTTGATCTTTGGCCTAGGGAAAAGTGTCCAAATGTATTTGTACTTTTCTCCTAAAGTGACTTTATAAGAGGTAACTTCAAATGTAATTTTAAAGTGACTTTATAAGTGATAAAGTTACAAGTCTAATTTTAAAGTGACTTTATTAAAGTCAATGTAAAATTAGAAAGTGAAAAAGTGACTATTGAAATAAAAGGCTAAGTGTGTCTTTATTTAAATGGGGTGAATTAAAAATTAGAAAGTGAGAATTAAATGCACATTTATTCTCAGTCCTTGATCTAAAGCTATCTCAGACATTGGATTTAGGGATTCCCCAAAAGTCACTTAGGGTTAGGTTAAAGGAGAAAAGAAGAGAAAAGGTCATTCAGTCTTTCATGAGCTTGTGAGAGAAGGAGAAGGAGAGCAAGGAGAAAATTCTTGAGCGTGAGAAGTTGAAAGAGGGCAGCAAGAAGACTTCAACAAATCTGTACAATAGCTTAGTGGCGCAAATCCAAAGGTAGAAATCCGTACAGTAGGAGTTTGGCACACCTTTCGAGAAAGGAGGCACAAAAATTGAGGATTTCGTACTGCAGCTTCAGCATGCATTCCAAGGCAGATTTTGGGCTCGAAAAATGAAGAGGAGCACTGCTGTTTTCTGGCACATATTTCAGGAAATCCGTACAACAAGTTCAAGCACAATTTTCAAAGCAGTTTTCAGGCATAGTTTTGGGGGAGGAAGTACAACTGTACTTTTTGTACAGTCCGTACAGTTGTACAACAGTTTTGCTACATTCTAGGCACGGAAATCGATGGTGACAGTTCAACATTTAATGCTGTAATAAATGCTGTAATTTTTTTGTTTTGTAAGTATGTTGTTTGGAACATTTTCTGAGGTAGCATGCAAGCATGGAAATCGAGATAAGTACTTTTTTGTGGTTGCTGGAATTTTTACTGTATATTTCAGTGCTCTATAAAAGCATTTTACAGAAATAAAGAAGAGCTCTCAAACTGGTTTTCCCCAAGAGTTGTAGGGGGTTTTTCCAGGGTCACATTGACCAAAAATCTCAGTGGTATCTTTCTCTATGTGGCTGTTATAATTTCCTGTGCTTTATTTCTGCATTATCAGTAGTTGTGAAATTCTTAAATATGTGGTTTCAGGAATATTTTTCATTTCCAGAATTTTGAATGTATGGTTATGGGAATGGGCATTTAACTATATGTGAGTGTTAAGGTGACATTGAAAATCGGAGTGGAGTCAAAATTTCTAAATTTGCTACACACGTGTGAGGGAAAAAGGCCTCCGAAGGCTATCAAACCAATCAGATCACAGTGAGAGAATGTGATGAGATGATTAGAAAGTGACCTCAAAGTCTCTCCAATTTATATTCATTAATGAGGGTATGTGACACATCTCTTAGGCATGTGGGATAAATCTAGCCGACCTTGCATATGTGGAAAATAAATTCAAAATCAATGTTTTTCTCATCCGATCAAGATGATCTTTAGATCATTCTTACACCTCTTCGAAAGAGAAATCCAACAAAAATATGGCCATCGTCATATGAGTAGTGCAACATGGAGTTTGGATGTAGTTGCCCAAAATTAGCACTCCCTCTAAACTAGGGAGAACTCCATCTGTCCACAAGTGTCATCCATCATGTACCAAACCAAACATCATGCGTCATCCCGCCATAACTTGCTTTTCGAGCTCTTTATTTCAGAACAAAAGGAGAGTCACAAAGAGATCACATGCAGCTGACTCGAAGTTAGTTTACTGACCCGAAGTCAGTTTAGAGGATAAAACCTCATCATACTTGATCCCATATCAAGGTGTTGGACACGTGCCATCCTAGACATATAGAGTACGACAAACTGTGATGCGTCCATCGGTCTTGCTATGGTCTTTATCCACATTTCCCACCTCATTGGCCAAATGAGAGGTATTTCCCATGAGTCTTAAACTCCATGGGTAGGATGCGTGTGGGGCACAGATCAAAGAGAGGCGAACCAACTCAATATCATAACGGTGGGGTAGAAGCACCACAAGGTTCGGCAAGCCTAGCCCTGTGAGTGCTTATAGCTCCAAGAAGTTATCCCCAGGTCCCCTGGATATCCCAGAGCTCATAATCCAACTCAAGTAGGACCGTTAGAATAGGGTCTTTCCAGAATTCCAAGCTTCTCACAGAACGTTAGGAGCTTGACCTTCCCCAGGGGCTTCGTGAGAATATCCACTACCTGCTCATCAATTCTTATATGATCGAGCCGTATGATGCTTCACTATACCATATCTCGGATAAAGTGGTACTTGATATCAATATGCTTGGATCGATCATAGAACACGGGATTCTTATAAAGACAAAACCTGCTCTGGTTATCACAAATGATAACAGTGGTATCTAGCACATGCCCAAACAGATCACTGAAGAGCTTTGGCAACCAAACCACTTCACAACAGGCCATACTCGCTACAATGTATTTGGCCTTAGCGATACTCAAAGCCACTGACTAATGCTTCCTGCTCATCCAAGATATTGTAGCAGAACCCAAGGTGAAGCAACATCTAGATGTGCTCTTGCGATCCACCACATTGCCAGCCCAATCGGCATTAGCATATCCATGGAGTCTCAAACTCCCGACAATGTATCTCAACCCATGGTTGATTGTGCCTCGAAGATATCTCAACAGATTCTTGGCACCAATCCAGTGAATGTGATGAGGTTCAACCATATGTTTACTCAAAGTGTTCACTACAAAACATACGTCTGGACGAGAGTTCAGTAAGAACATCAGGGCTCCTACAAGTTGTCGATACTCGGAAGGATTTGCTAGCACGGGCCCAACATCGTTTCCACTGAACTTCGTAAAGTTGAGTTCCATCGGTGTCGACATAGACTTACAGTCCACCATACCAAATCTCTCTGGAAGCTTCACGACATATTTTCCTTGAGAAAGGAAAATCTCGCTTGGCCTCTGCCAGACCTCCAAGCCTAAGAAGTAGTGCATCAGTCCTAGGTATTTCATCTAAAACTCGGAAGCTAGGTCCCTCTTACATTGAGGAATGAGAGGGTCAGCACATGTCAGGAAGAGATCGTCCACATAGAGAACCAAAATGAGAGGCCTTTCTCTATCAATCTTAAAATAAAGTTTTGGATCAGCATTACTTCGAGTGAAGCCTAGCTTCATCAAGTAGTTATCTATCCTCTCGTACCAAGCCCTGAGGCTTGCTTCATCCCATTGAGGGCTTTCCTCAACTTGCATACATGGGTGTGTCTATCTCGGACTTCTAACCCAATAGGTTGTTCCACATATACCTCTTCCTTTATAGATCCATGCAGAAAAGCGGTCTTCACATCCATCTGATTTAGACTCCATCCTTGCGTAGCAGCAAGGTCAATAATAGATTGGATGGTGGTATAGCGGGCCACAGGTGCAAATATATCATCATAATCTATGTCTTCTTTTTGAGAGAAGCCTCGAGCAATGAATCTCGCCTTGTACTTTTCAGCACTTCCATCAGATCCATGCTTGATCTTGTAGAGTCATTTCGAGGTGACAATAGATTTGTCCTCCGGTCTTGGGACCACTTCCCAGACATCATTCTTTATAATGGACTCATATTCTCTGTGCATAGCATCCTTCCAAACTTGATGCTTTATGACTTCTTTAAATGTTCCAGGCTTAGATTGTACTATCGTACTCATGGCTGCTAGGTAACCTTGGCATCTCTTCGGTTTCTTGCTTTTGTGGAATTTCCCCCTTGGGACAATATGTATCTCGACATCTTCGAGAGTATCCCTAAGCCATGAGGGTCTTCTCTTATTTGAAGGTGGTGGATCAATGGTATCCATAGGTCCTTCAACATCGGGCATCAGGTTATCCTTTTGCTCTTCCAACTTCCCTGCTTCTTCATCTTCTTTGTCTTCCTTAGAGATAGGAAGATTTGTTACTTTCTTGAGGGCAACATCTTCATAGAAGGTGACATCGTGGCATATCTCTACTTCTCTTTGACCAGGCACATAGATTCTATATGCCTTTGAAGTTTCATTGTAGCCCATAAACATTCCCTTCTTTCCAGAATCATCCATCTTGCTTCTCTTTTCTTTCAACACATGAAAGTAAACAAGACAACCAAAAACTCTAAAATGAGGATCATCAGGTTTCTTACCAGAGAAGACTTCTTCGGGGGTTTGGGAGTCCAGAACAGAATGCAGGCATCTATTTTGAACATACACAATAGTGTTCGCAACTTCTCCCCATAGAAACTTTGGAAGACCTTGGACACATAGCATGGCGCATGCAACTTTTAATGCTCCCATTCTTTCTTTCAGCAACAACATTTTTCTCAGGAGTGTATGCAGTTGTGGTCTCCCTCTTAATGCCAGCTTCTCTACAAAAGTCATTAAACTCATTTGACTCCTACTCGGTCCCATTGTCGGTCCTCAAAACTTTGATTTTCTTCTCGGTTTGATTTTCCACCAAGACCTTGAAGGTACAGAACCATTTGAATGCTTTTTTATTCTTCAAAAAAAATATATCCAGGTCTTGCGGGAGAAGTCATCTGTAAAAGTCTTTTTATAGGAACATCCTCTGAAGGATAACACAGGCAACATACCAGATAAGTCATAATGTATCAACTGCAAGATATCAGTTGTCTTTGTGACACTTGAGGGGAATGGTCCCCTGGTAAGCTTCCATTCGGCACAAACTTGGCATATACCTTCATGATCATCTCTCAATTCGAGCATCTCTGTCACCAACTTCCTTGGTTCGAAAAGGGCTTTGTAATGAAGGTGTGCAAACCTCCGGTGCCATAACTCTGTTTGAAGATTTGTATAACATGTCATAGCCCCCAACGGACTTACTCCAATCTGGTAGAGTGTATCTACTCTAAAACCAATAGAAAAAGCTTCCTTGAAATTATTCTTCCAGATAAGTACCTTTCCATCAACTAATGCCACCTTGAACCCTTTGTCTTCCATTGCCGAAATGGACACAAGTTTCTTCTTCAAATTAGGTACATACAACACATCTTGTAATCAGATGACTTGACCTTGAGATAAATGGAGGGTCACCGTCGCTTTCCCTTTCACGGGATAGGTGGCATTATCTCCAAGGATAATTTCCATATTAGCATCCTTCTCAACCAAATCAAAAAGAGCTTCTTTATAACTAGTGAGGTGCCTTAAAGCACCACTATCAATTAACTAGACATCCAGGGAATCGGGTGGTGATGCAGTAGAGAGGGCACATACAAGTATAAATTAATTTCTCTTATTATCAACAACATTAGATTCATCGTACCTAGAATTTCTTGACCTCTTGAAAGGTTGCCCATTTCCATTATGATCAGAGGGAGCCTTCCTTTTTCCTTGGAAGCTTCTGTTCCTACCATTCCTTCTCGAGTTGTTGTTGTCATAATCCCTGGGAGAGTCCTTTCTATTAGGGCACTACCTTGCATAGTGACCAGTCTTGTTACAGGTGTAACATCTTCCCTTCCTTCCTTTGGGCCCCGCTCTACCATGGTTTTGATTTGTTAGGCCATCATGGTTCTTCCTCTTTGCATGAGCGATAAGGCAGTAGGGTCACATCCATTACCATTAGAGGCATACTCCATCATTCTTGTTTCCTCTTGAGTGCATCTCGTCAATATTTCATCAAAATCAGGAATCACATTATTATTGAGAATAGTGTTATTGAATACACGCCAATCACGTGGGAGACCTTCAAGTTCAATAAGAACCATCTCTCAATTAGATATTGCTTCCCTAATAGCTAGGAGGTTATTCCTGATTTCAGTGAGCCTCATGAAATAGGATTGAATAGATTCATCCTTACCCTTTTTGATATTCTTCAATTGATTCTTGAATAAGAGGATTTGATTAGCATTGTTGTCCCTGAACATGCTCATGTCAACGTAGGCAGCTTCAGAAAAGTCAATGCAACAAAATAGGGCTTCTGTCAAAGGACGTAGAATTCCTCGATTTTGGTGCCCAGTTGTATGACCTCCTAAAATCGGAATTTTTGCAGAAGATTGAGGTCAAACAACCAAGGGTTGACCACTGTCAACGCTGCAGCAGAAACGCCCTAAACAGATCAGCGCGGAAAACAGAAAGCCCTAAACAGATCAGTGTAGAAAACATTAGATTCGCTTCACACATGTGAGGGAAAAAGGCCTCCAAAGTCTATCTAACCAATCATATAACAATGAGAGAATGTGTGATCAGATGATGAGAAAATGACCTCGAAGTCTCTCCAATTTATATTCATCAATGAGGGTGTGTGACACGTCTCTTAGGCATGTGGAATAAATATGGTCGACCTTGCACATGTGGAAAATAAATTCAAAAAAAATGTTCTGCTCGTCCGTTCAAGATGATCTTGAGATCAATCTTGCTCCTCTCCGAAAGAGGAATCCAACAAAAATATGACGATCGTCATATCAGTAGTGCAACATGGAGTTTGGACCTAGTTGCCCAAAATCAACAGAGGGCAGATACAATTATATTGTGTGGAAAGACGGGATGGAGGACAATGGGTTGAAAGAATTCATTGATAATGACATTGCCAAGCCCGCTGTAGCAGATACTGCAAGTCTTGATGCTTGGCAAAAGAAGGTTGCAAGGGCGCGGAGGATATTACTGGAGGGAGTACGAGACCACATTTTCTCGAGTCTCCATGTCAAAGCGACTCCATATGCAATGTGGAAGGATTTGACAGATTTGTTTCGGATCAGTAGTGATCATAGAGAATTGGCACTGAAGGACAAGCTTAGGAAATTCAAAATGGAGAAAGGCGACATTATTTTGATATATTTAACAAAGTGTGTCCAATGTCGGGATGAGCTTGGGAGCATCGGAATTATTGTCACGGATGATGACTTGGTGAGCCTAGCGCTTCTACTATTTTTCAAGAGTTAGCATAGTTATCAGGACTCTGTCAATGGGAGGGAGAAGCTGTCAGATTGGGAACCACAAGTCATGTAATGATGGGTCCTAGCAAGCACTAGTGTGGGACCACAGGTCATGTAATGATGGGTCCTAGCGATACATTAGTGTGTAATTCAATTTATTTAATAAATTTGATGTGTCAAACTTATTTATCCCTTAAATAAATTGGACAATAAATTGTAATGTTATCTCATAATCACTTGTAATAGTTAACTGAGTGTGATAGACTCAGTTAGCTCATGAATTTCGAGTTGAGGGTAGTTGGTGAGGCATGCAGAGTGATTCTATGTGTTTTAGTTCAAGTTGCAGTTAAGTGCATGAGTTTAATATATGAGTAATGAGTTAACTTAGGTGAGTTAAAATTAGTTGAACTAGTTGTAATTGTTTGTTGCACTAGTGAGTGATCAAGTGAATTAAATTAGATTTAATTCACAAGCAATGGTCTTTCATGAAACTGATGATTTACTATTAATACTTGCATGCATGTCAGTTCCAGTGGAGACCCAGTTGAGACAAAGGTTAAAGGGAAGTTGACTATCAGTTGTGTTATTAGAGCACTACCCGAATGCAGTTAAAACACCACAGTATTTTCCATGATAGTTGAGCAGTTGAGAAAGGATGAAATTCCTAAGGAATAGGGATTGCATTCGTCATGAATTGCGTGAGCAATGCAGGCTGAAGACAGGCTAAAAATTCGCTAAGTGTTGGCCCAATTTTGTCTGGATCAGTGTGAGACGATAGGCAGAGTGTATGAGACTCTCGTGAGAAGAGTGCATTGTAATTGTTTCATGATTCCTTGTGGAATATACAATATATTATAGAGGGGTTTTGAGCAGCAAGCTTTCCCCGAGAAATTATTTGTGTTGTGGTTTGATTTGATTCGTTCGTTACTTGTTGTGATTGGCGATCGTGTTTATTTTCCGTAATTGATTTGTAGAAGGATTCAGTGTCTAGCTTTAGTACATTGCTTGATTGGATTGAATCCATTGATATACATATGTTTGTATAATCTCTACATTTTCGAACTCCCTCTTCTGCTCAGCGCCGGGCTCTTCCTGCTTCACTTGTTCCCTTTGATACCATGTGAAAATTCCTTGGTCAGAATCCCTAATGCAACAATTGATATTATTTCTTCTACTTATTAATTTAGAATCAAGTTATTTATGGTGTGACATAGTAAATATCGAAAGCCTTCACAATTAAAATACTATGGAAAGTAAATGCAAGGAAAAACACTAACACAAGTATAACCACGATGATAGTTATTTTTGGACAATCGTATTCGGAAAAATCCAATTTGGGAAAACCGGTGCAGCAGACAAGGGTTTCTTTATTATTCTTCAACAATAATTCATGAACAAGGATTCCAGATACCAAAATAGATGAAGAGACCCCGAGAGAAATTTAATGAACAAATTCTCACTCTTCACAACGTTTTTCTGACCTTGAAGAGGACCTCTTGTCCCTATGCTGGCTCACTGCGTTACACTCTACGGTGTGACTACGTTACTGCCTCTTCACTGGTGATTTGCGTCCCTCCTCTGCGCTATCGCTTCAAGAACTTCCCAGCAGTCTTAGATTACTTTTGATCCCTCTCTCTCTCTTGCCAAACTTCAACCACTGATAAAATCAATCTGCTTGTGAGTACCTACACCTGTGTGTTCTCCAAGTGTCCATCGAGTTCCTTCTTCTAATCTCTTGTTGATATATCAACATCCAAGATTAGAACATAATCGATGGCTAAGATTTACTTGGACTCTATCTTCATCTTCATCTAGAAGATTCTCACCAGATTTAATTAATACAATTTAATTAATGACATATCCTAATTTTGGACTTAGAATACATTAAAAATGATTAATTATTTTAATTAAATCATCTCCAGGTGGAATTTTCTGAAACGATTTATGGGTCTTGGAGAATGCATGTTTCTTAGCCTCCCTGCAAAATCTTGAGGCTATAGCATGTTTGATACTACAAAAATCAACATTGAAGACAGTGCTATCCCTCCCATGTCTTAATGAATAAGAAAAACCTCATTTGGGGCTCGGATCAGTTGCCACACCATGTACATATGCAACTAAGACGAATGGGGGCTAACTAGTCTAAGTGCATCATCCCATGAATTATGTAGGGAAAAGTACAGAAGCTATGGGTGTTGAAGGTGCTCATGCATGCAAGTGATCCTCTATGAATTTTTAGGGACCCATGGCTCTTAACACTTCACCTGTGGGTGTCAATATGATCCTTTCGTGGATATGGGTCCCTGTTAAGTTGCGCAACCCATAATGATACATTTAATAATTTTTGCATCCAAGTGAACCAAGTTTGCAAGTAATGGGCAATGTGACACTTCGTACAAGGTTTCTCTTCCAAAATTAGGGCCTTAGTCACATAAAATTGCTACCTCCTTAGGTAGGTGTGGCTAAAAGACGACCCTAATAGATGTTTACAAACCCCAAGGGGAAGTGACGTGTCCTAATTCCTCACTTCAACCAATGGGTGCGATGTTAATAATGATGGAATGGAAGGGGAGAAGGGTCTCAAGGCCAAATGCCATGGTCAAAGGTGCAGTAATAATAAGGAATTCCACATATTGGGTATAAAAATGTGAGGAGGGAGCAATTGTGGATGCATGAGTTACCTCAGCTTTTTTTTTCACCCTTCTTATTTCATTTTACTTTTTATTGATTTTTCATTGTATTACTCCTTGAAGCTCTAGGAAATGAGAGCAGGCTTTAGATGATATGTAGCCATGATTACCCCCTTAGTGGTGGGGTAGTTCATCACCCACTAGGGTTTGGGACATGCAAGAGTGTCTTTTTAATGATGCGATGCCAACATTGGCCCTCAGAATTGAGTGATGGCAATAAGGATAAGGGGTGGAGCTCATGCTTGGCTCTTTCCCACGTGCTAATATTAATGTCTGAGCCATCTTTTGCATTTTTGTAATTTTCTTTCTTTTGTTTCTTGCTCGTGGCTATCATATGCTCTTTCTCTTCCTCCTAGTTGCATCAACCTCCTAGGGCGAAGCTTCTAGGCTCGACCCAAATATGTGGAAAAGGGGGGGGGGTATGCTAGATCCATGTGGAACCATTGATAAGTGGACCTAGATAAGAAAAGTGAGGTAAGGGCTCGTATTGTACGGAGGGGAGTGGTATGTATGGAAAAAGGATGGTTAGCACACACTATGTCAATCATGGATTCTTATGTAGTGCCTATTTATAAAGCTATAAGCCATTGGAGGTGGTCCTACAGGACTAGGATAGAAAATTGATCCCATATTTTATGTGAGGGAATGAGACTACGAGCAAGACACTTCTCTCTTCCAAGTCACCCCACAATCCATGCCAAAATGCCCAAATACAAACACGCAAAAGCACCCAAATGTATAATGAATAAAGTACCTTCCGACAAGAAGCCCACCTTTTGACATGTGATCGCTACAAAATGGCGATGAGACATATGGTTGACGCAAGCAACAAAGATATGAATGGTACGCCAAATAGACCACACGATGGCCTTGAAGGGCTGTTCGCAACTAATAGAATTGGATGGCTATGAGAAAATATCTAGTATGGGGTGTAGGAAAAATGGAATATGAGGTTCATGAGAGGTTGGATCAGGGGGAGGTCAATGTTAAACTTTATAGCAGCATTATTAGTTGGCATTCTGAGTTGATCAAATAGGCCAAAGATGATGGATGCAAGAACTTGCATTAGTGAGTATTGTTGATATTTGTAGCATCAGAGAGTGCTCCAAGTCTCAAATTTGGTGTAGAGGCTTATACACTAGTATTCCAAAGAACCCATAAAGCATTTGTGGAAATTCCACTTGGATTTTGTTTTATTTGAAAAATTAAATATTTTAATGGGGACCCTAAGTCTAAACTAGGGAAATTAAATAATTAAAGGGTATTAAATAAAACTGAGTGTGAATCTTCTAGAGGACATGGATAAAGTCATGTTATAATGTTAGTCGTTGATTAGACATCTAATATGGGTCATTGATTTTTCAATGAGAAGACTATAAAGGAAGGCTTGAGCTTCATTTGGAAAATTCACTGAGACACTGAATTGATTTAAGATTGAAATTTTTGGGGCAGGTTTGCTGAGAAATCAAGTTAGAGATTTGAGCAGTGAGGGGCAGAGATAGCATCTGGAGAGGAAGAGTTCTTTTTTTTGGTTTAATTACTTTTGTTCTTTGTTTTTTTTCTTTCTTTCTTTAAATTACTTTTGTTCTTTTTTCTTTTTTTTTAATTCTCTTTTTTATTATTATTTTCTTAGGTCAGTGGAACATGAGTTAGAGAGAGGCAGAAGAGATCTAACCAAAACCAATGCTGAAGGAAGAGGGCTAACGTAGTGACTGCGTAGGCTCACACGGCAGCAAAGGAAGGGTTTTTAGAATTTTGTTGGTGGATTAGTTTCGGAGGTCGGGTTTCAGAAAGTGGCACTTGGAGGCTGTTTCTCAGGTCCCACAAAGGCAAAACAACTTGGTTGAGGGTCAACATTGAGCCTGGGAGGGGGTGACGCAGTTGTTGGAAGTTCCAGTGTTGGATTTGTGCAGAGCTTCTCCTCAGTATTGTTTTCTTCAATCCGGATCAGCTAGAAATTCAGTGATTGAGTGAGGTAAATCCTCACAAATTCTTCTGCCAATATTTCTCTTTGTAAATGAATCACCCTAGGGGTATTCATAGATGTATTCAGGCATTGCTACTGCATAATAATAAAACCCTTAGATCTACTGTGTCGGTTTTCCCGCGTTGCGTTTTTCCGAGGACTTATCCCAAAATAAAGGTGTCATTTGTGTGAATGATTTCCTTATTCAGTTTCCTTGTTTCAAAATCACAATTATTGTAGTGTAGGCTGCTTTAGTGTTTGCTTCAGTATTTCATGAATGTATTTAGAAATAATTGTGTAAAATAAATTACATAATAGATGAAGTAATCTAGATGGTTGCAGTAGGATTCCATAGATTGATTGAGATTTAGGAATTTTCACATGGTATCAGAGCATTGATGTGAAATAGGAAGAATGGATTTGAATTCTGAAGTGAAGGTCGTTTGTGCTGCAGTGCTGCAGAACGAATCCATTGAAGGATTGCGCAGTTCTAGCCAGCAGGGTAAGATTTTTGTGGCAGTCTCTCTTTGAGTGAGTCGACACAGAGAAAGGGCTTCCAGATTCGAAATGTTGCTGTGGCAGAGGGAGCAACGCAGAGCCTCCGCGCATAAGACAGAGGGACGCAATTTTCTGAAGATGTTGCTGGGAAAAAAAGCATCAGAAGGAGTCAAGAGCACGTATTTAGGGAATTCTTCCTTAGTGAATTCCTAGCTAAGGAATTCAACATTTTTGCAGGATCTGAGTAGCAGATCAGGGAAACAGATCTACGAGCTTCGGAAAGAGTGCGTAAGCCTGCCTAAGCTGTGTAGAGGGGCAGAAAGATGAAGTAGTTCGACAGTTGTTCGGCTGTGATGGCAACTCACGGGATTCAAGATTAGGAACGGTTGGACTGAGACTCCAACTACGTGATCTGGAAGGCAAGGATCTCTTGTCTTTTGGATGATCTCAAGCTCTTTGTGATGAATGAGGATGAGTATTCCATGAGTTTCCATGCTTCTCCTAGTGAGAAGTGGGGTGATATTGAGTTGTAGTTCTTTGAACTTCAGTTTCACAAGAACCTTGACGAACCCACCTCATGGATCATACCTTGCTACGAGAGCCCATGACCAGCAATAGTGGGATGGAGGAGTATTCAGATGGAGCCGGGAGTGATGGAGACGACAGTGCAGTAGATAGCAGTGTTCATTTCTGGAGCAGTGTAGAGTAGAGGCAACAACACTGTAGCAATAACATCACAGTAGAGAGCAGCAACAATGCAGAGCATTAGAGGGATAACGCAGTAGGTCTCAATAGTCAGATTCTTCAGCACCAAGGTGCATCCACTGAACACTTGTTCAGTTTTGGGCGAGTTTCAACTATTTCTCTAAGCAAATAAGTTGCAGTGAAACACTTGAGAGGGAGCTTTTTTACAAATGCAACAATGGCAATGGCAGTGTCATGGGCAGCAGTATAGTGGCAACAACAACGCAGCGTTGGTGGACAACATCAACAATGCGGAGGATGCTTTAGAGTTAGAGCAGTACGCAACATGCATTATTGGTAGAGCATTTTCCTTGCTAAGAGGGAGTATTAATTTTTGTAGCATCAGAAAGTGCTCTAAGTCCCAAATTTGGTGTAGAGGCTTAGACACTAGTATTCCAAAGAACTCAGAAAGCATTTGTGGAAATCCACTCGGATTTGTTTTATTTGAAAAATTAATTATTTTAATGGGGACCCTAAGTCTAACTTAGGGGAATTAAATAATTAAAGGGTATTAAATAAAACAGAGTGTGAATCTTCTAGAGGACATGAATCAAGTGATGTTATAATCTAAGACGTTGATTAGACATCTAATTTGGGTTGTTGATATGTCAAAGAGAAGACTATAAAGGAAGGCTTGAGGGTCATTTGGAAAATACACCGAGACATTGAATTGATTTAAGATCGAAATTTCTAGGGCGGGTTTGCTAAGAAATTCAAGATAGAAATCTAAGCAGTGAGGGGCAGAGATAACATCCAGAGAGGAAGCAATTTTTCATCTGGTGGAGCATGATGCAGAGAGAGGCAAAAGAGATCTAACCAAATCCAGTGCTGAAGGAAGAGGGTTGATGCAGTGACTGCATAGGCTCACATAGAAGTAGTGCAGGGGTATAGGAACGGTTTTTGAAATTTTGCTGGTGGATCAGTTTCGGAGGTCAAGATTTGGAAAGTGACACTGGGAGGCTGTTCCTTAGGGTCCACAGAGGAAAAACGACTAGGTTGATGGCCAACATTGAGCCTGGAAGGGGGTGACACAGTGGCTAGAAGTTCCAGCGATGGCTCAACGCAGAGGCTACACAAAGCTTCTCTAGGGAAGTGTTTTCTTCATCTAGATCAGCCAGAAATTTAGCGGTTGAGTGAGGTAAATCCTCACAAATTCTTCTACGAGTATTTCTCTCTGTAACTGAATCACCCTAGGGGTAGTCATAGATGTATTCAGACATTTCTACTGCATAATAATACAGCCCTCAGATCTGTTGCACCAGTTTTCCCGCATTTGGGTTTTTCCGAGGACTTAGTCCAAAATAAAGGTCTCATATGTGTGAATGATTTGCTTGTACAGTTTCCGTGTTTTAGGATGATAATTGTTGTAGTGTAGGCTGCTAAAGTATTTCATGAATGTATTCAGAAATATTTGTGTAAAGTAAATTGCATAATAGATGAAGTAATTCAGATGGTTGCAGTAGGATTCCTTAGTAATCCGGATGGTTGGAAAGGGATTCAAGGGAATGACACTATGATTATTCTTGTGCAGTTACATTTTGTAAGGCATTTTCATACTTGTTGTTGTAGTACATATATCACAAGCAATTGGTCACATTTTAGGAGGCACATTTGGGCAGTTTTTCATGCATAGGATTTCTCTTGACTATTCAAGTGCTTAAGTAGTGTCAGTACCTCCCTCATTTTTTCCTCTTGACTTTGTTTGTCTCGTGTCATTGTTAAATAGTTGGTATCACCTTCTCTCGTAGATGTAAATTTACAACATAATCTTTGCATAATTGTAACTTATTTTGGTCTTGAGATTATCGTGTTCACATATTTTACAAGATTCAACAAGCTCCAACATCAAGACATCTTTTTTTATTTATTAGTGAATTAAAAGTATCGTAACTCTAACTATTCTTCTTTACGCCTTTTGTATTTCATTTATGGTTCTTGGCTAACACTACACTTATCTAGCTTGTTAAGCATGGAACCCGTTTTATGTATTTGACACATTTTGGCTTAAGACAATGGGAGATGCTTCTATAATTGTTCATGTGGCAGCACATTTCATGGGGAAATTTCATAGTTGACTTAGTAGTGCAAATATGCCACGACATTGGTCACATCATTCAAGGGCCATTTAGGCAAATTGTGCATGAATGGGCATCCTCTTGACATTCCATGTTGAATATGTTGTGAAATTTTTTGAATTTACTAAATAGAAATCCTACAGCAGTAATCTGATTCACTTCTCCTACTCGTTTTATTAACTTTACAAGTTATTTTTCGGAAGAATATAGGAAAAACATCGAAGTAAATACATTGTTGCCTACACAAATATACAGATTAATTACTGAAGAATTAATCACATTCGACAAAGGACACACAAGATTTTCCAGACAAATGTCCCCGGAAAAAAACCCAATGTGGGAAAATCAGTGCAACAACTCTCGATGGTTTTATTATTATGCAGATTTCTGAATACAAACTAGGGTACTTGTAGTGGTTTACCCAACAGAGAAAATCCTGGTAGAAGTACCTCTATCTCTGGAGACAGATATTACGACTGATTAAGCTCAGGATGAAGAACCCCACAGGTGCTTACGCAGTCCCCAAGAAGCTCTGCGCTAAGATTGCGTCACCCTTCGGTGTGGCTGTGTCACCCTTTTGGATCTACTAAATACAAGCCCGATCTGGCCCACTGAAACCCCAGTGTTGCCTCTCATGGCTCTGGGTCAGCTTCTCTAGGCCCGTGTCACCCCTCGGGTCTTGTGTGAGCCTCTGCGCTAGCACTGCGTTAGCCTGGTTGGGCCTGCAACTTCCCTCCTGGGCCTGCGTCACCCCTCCTGGGCCTGCGTTAGCCTTCTTAGGCCTGCGTTGCCTCTCTACTATTCTATTCTCGGCCTTGGATCATAAATCCCATTGCCAAACTATCCCTCGCTGAATTGCAAGATCACTCGAAAATTCTCATCAAACTACGCCCCAAAATTTCGATTTAGCTCAAGTGCTGCAACTCTGTGTGTGTTCTCCAACTGACCCCAAGCCTTCCTTTAATACTTTTCCAGTTGACGAATCAACGGTCGTGATTTAATCTCTAATCAACGGCTAAGATTAGAAAAGGCTTGATCCTGGTCACTTAGAACATTCTCACCCACATGTCTAAATTAATTCACTTTAATTATTTAATTTCCCTAAGTTAGACTTAGGAACTCCATTAAAATAATTAATTATTTGAGTAACTTAAGCTACGGGTGGAATTTCTCCAAACGATTTCAGAGTCTTGAGGATCTCATGTGTTCTAGCCCCTCCACAAAGTTTCGGAGCTAGAGCACATCCAATGCTATCCAAAGATCAACGTATACTTGAACTACCTCCTATTTCATCATCTTTCTAGCTATCTTGAAGTGATTTTGCACTGGAATAGAACTCCAAACCTTTTGCGGACAGGTCTACTTGCTATTTGCAAACATGTGGCTTCATTATTTTTGATTTGGAGAGGGTCATTTCATAATTTTTTTAGGTCACTTGCATGATTTTTAGAATTAATTCTTACATTTGAAACCTCTCCTTAGACTTATGAGCTATTTTGGAGGAGCTTTCAACATATTTGGTCCTTTTCACTTTACGCATGTCGTGGCCCTCCTGCCAAGCCCTCAGGCTTAGGCACTTGAACTTGCTCGAGTTAGGTCGAGTCAAGTTTGGTGGAAGGACTTGGACGGCATGAAGATTTTGCACGAGATGAGTTCGGTGGAACTACTTTGGTCAGACAGGCACACGAAGAGCGCGCCCAAGATGATTTCTTTGGAACTATTAGAACGACATGGTGAGTTAGCACGACAAGGGTAGCTAGCCAAGGCACGCTTAATCGAAGACAAGGCACGAGCAATCGAAGACAATGTGCGCCCAGCCCAGACGTGCCCGTCCGATTTACGAATGCACACGATCGATTATCAACATGAAGAGGAGTATATTGCAGATAAGTGTGGAGGGTTCATACCAGGTATGGGTGGATTCTTGAAGACGAGGAGAGATGGCCTTGAGAAGTGGAAAGGGAAGTTATATGACTAACGCACACCACCACCTTTTTGAAGCTCATGAAGGAGATGAGCTTACTGTCACTTACTTGAGATGGTTAGACCCTTAGGGGCTTGAGATTCCATTGAATAGAACACCATGATGAGCAATTCCAGAGGAAAGATCGTGTGACATGGAAGAGGTGACAATGGTTGCACATGTTTAGGTGCATGTGTTCTTGTGGAGTTGACGCTATGGTCAGATTAGCTACCTGACTAGTTGATTGCAAGAGGGGATCTGACACATTCATTCTTACAGGTTGCAAATACATGGATAGACATGTGATCAGATATATGTCAGAGATGAGATTCTTCTTTATTGATGAAGAGAGTTGATGCGAAGGTTGTTCATGATAGGGACAATCTTCAAGATTTGGTTAAGAAGTTTGTCGAGTGGTATGTTGTCGAGGATGACGATCTTTTTGAAGTGGGGGAGGATATCAAGCCTTTAGGCTAGGCACCCGAGTGCCTAAGTTAGGCCGAGTCGAGTTCGGTGGAGCGACTTGGTTGGCATGAAGAGTGTGACTGAGATGAGTTCGATGGAGAGACTTTGGTGAGACGAGCGCACGAGGAACACACCTGAGATGAGTTCGGTGGAATGATTGGAACAAATTGAAGAGTTGGCGCGATCGGGGTGCCTAGCTAAGGCGCACTCGACCGAAGACAAGGCGCGACAAGCTGAGAACTGCTTGACTGATGACAAGGTGTGCCCAACTGAGGTGTACCTACTAAAGTTACGAAGGTACACAACCGAGGATGAGACACGAAGGCACATGACCGAAGGTGAATTGAAGGAAAGTTTATATGCAAGAAATGGTGCGGCATAATTTGGAGTTTATGTTCAGCTCAAATGAAGGAAGGTCAGCTTGAACGCCCAATTGACAAGTCCCTTGAAAGAGACACGATTATTCATGGAGGGTGAGCCATATATATAAGATGAGAGGAGAGGAGTTAGAACATTAATCAACTGAAGATCAATAACCTATGATCTCAAGAAAATGAGACAACAAGGGAAGAATAGAGTTGGGTCTCATGAAGGAGCTCGCTCTCTAAAGCAAGCTGCGGAAGGAAGTTGTGCAAGCTTGTGGAATGAAGTATCGTTGAGGGTGGTATATTGTGGGGTATTTGTGTATTGAGGCCGTGTGCAGGTCGAAGGGCCGCAAATTGGTTATTTATTGGGTTTGGTTGTGGGTTGCTAGTCGAAGGGTTGTAACTCGATTATTTTATATTTATTTTAGTGAAGGTTTGTGGCAGCGAACTGTTTGGATTTTTCCCAACCAAACCAAAGTCCATTATAAATTGAAGTTTTGTGTATTGATGTTTTATACTCAATGAGCAGTTGGGAATTCATTTTGGGCGTTCCCCCTCTTATTTATTGAAGTTTTATTTATGTACATGATTCATGTTGTTTATGAATGAATTTGATTATTTCTAAACTTACGTTTGTTGAAGTAAACTCTAATTGAACTTAAGTTTTGAAGTGGCTATTGCTGTTAGATTTTATTGAACACTAATTTCATAAGCATAGATGTCGATCTCGGTATAAGGTACATGGGCTAGAGGCATAGCATGAGCATTAGCAAAACTCAAGTCGGTTTCAACATTGAGAAGAAAGCGCGTTGTTGTCACATACCTCAAGGGACTCGTTAAGCTCATAACTCAGAGGTGCGCCCTATGGGCATGACACCCACATTTTGTGGCTAGATATTGGTTTGCTTGAGGGAAGTTATTTCTAGGAGGGAAACCACACCATGTTTTGAGGCTTATACCATGCCTTTGCGATAGATATTGAGCCTCTTAATCCTAAAATAATTCATCCTGTGGGGGACAACCCTTTATCTTCGATGGTTTTGTTTACATTTGGCATACCTTGCTTATTGTCTTAGTCTTCTTGACCTTTTGGATGACAAGTGACTTTATTGTAATTTTTCTAGGCTAAGGAGCTGGTGTTGCCTTTGCCTCTACCTAAGCCAACCCCAAAATATTATCAGTGGAAGTATATAGCTTGCTTGGACAATGAGATTACCATGTTTGAATCTTTAGCATGCAATAAAAGAATCCCACTTGTGAATGATTCATGGCAATGGCAAGAATTAGTCTTTTCCATTTTTTTTCTTTTCTCTTCTCTCTCTATATTTTCTCGCTTTGTCAATTCTATTTTTGGTCACCTAACTAGTGATTGATTCCCTAAGTCATTCTCGTGAGTAGGGCCTGTTGGTGCACAAACTAGCAGGCGTAGGAAATAGGCTAAATCTTAAGGGCACAACAACAGCTTAAGATAAAGGCTCACTGTCACCACAACCAATGTCCCCTTTGCTTCTCAGTTTTTCATCAACGGGAGGAGTCCCAGTGTCCCTCACTTGTGATAGATGTTCCTAGGATAGGTTTTAAGTGAGGCAAGGTGGCTCATTCAATGGAAAGGTTCAATGAAAGTACAAGCTTTGGGAGAAGTTCGGATGACTTTCCAAGAAAAACACCTTGAATAGAACACTACCCGAGGCCCTAAGTTGTGATATTTGATGAAATAGAATTTCATCTAAGGTCTAGATATACAAGAGAAAAGGCTATGATTGATATACTTTAATAAGTACGGAATCTCAAGCTTGAAGGAATCCCCAAGTTGAAGGATAGCACCTAGGGTTTTGATCGCTAGGGCATCGATTATGTTCAGATTTCATTGTTAGAATTGCCTCAAATTAGGGGGAGAGATAGAGGAAACAACAACACAGGATACTATACAAACGATTTTACAAGAGCTCCTTCCTAAAGAAATTTGTATCGAGGCCTTGGGAGGCCTCCTTATCCTTAAGGGGATGAGGAAAGAGGTGAAGGAAAGGTGGAATTAGAATGGTTTTTAAATATAATGTGATCACAAAGGATCTAGGACTAGTGCCTAGCAATTGGGAGGATTGGAGTAAAAAATGTTCTTGATTTGAGAACTTCGCTCTTCAAGGAGACCTAAAGGAAACTTCACTAGCCTTAATGGAAGCAACTTCACAACTAATATAGGAATTTATATTTTGAGGTCAAGAATAAATGAATTTTTAAGGATGCAATATTGAAAGCAACCTCTTGGAACATTCATTCATTCATTACCCATGAGTAACACATGCAAAATTTCTAATAGCTTCAATGTTCTAACAAAATTAGGGCATGTTAAAAACCATAGACAATAATCCATGCGTTAGACATTTATTAGGTCAAAATTATAACATTAAACACTACTTACAAGATAATGAAGAATATATTCATCCATCAAATTGCCAAAGAGAAGGTCCAAGAGAGAGAACAATTTTTTTCAAATGTCAAAATGCATTAGATTCATCCAAATCATTCCACAAAGTGTTAGGGCGAAAATCTCTAATGAGGCTAGCCAAAAATCCGAATTGTGATGATTCAATGTTAGAGAGAGTCTCTCTTATTTATACAAGTCTAATGAGTTGAAATTCTTAAAGAAGAAGCCCCTAACAACAAATGAAGTGAGATACCCTTGGTTACAAGCCAACCAAGATAACTTAAACATTAATTATTATCTAATTTGTCTTTTAGTCCATGTAATTAATGAAAAGTGCTCTCCAATTCTAGGTTTGAGGGCTTACAAGATAATGAAGAATATATCAATCCATCAAATTGCCAAAGAGAAGCTCCAAGAGATAAAACAATTCTTTTCAAATGTCAAAATGCATTAGATTCATCCAAATCATTCCACAAAGTTGCAGGGAGAAAATCTCTAATGAGGCTAGCAAAAAATCCAAATTGTGATGATTCAAATTTAGAGAGAGTCTCTCTTATTTATACAAGTCTAATGTGTTCATATTCTTGAAGAAGAAGCCCCTAACATAACAAATGATGTGAGATACCCTTGGTTACAAGCCAACCAACATAACTTAAACATTAATTATTTTTTAAGTTGTCTTTTAGCCCGTGTCTTTTAGTTCATGTGTTGAGAATGAGGGTGAGGGCCTCAAAAGTGATGAATAAGAGAGGGATCTCTTTCAAATGCTGCAAAACATCTCCAAAACTCAATTTGGACCTTGTGGGCTCCAACTGGGTCTCATGGGTCTTCGAATGGATCAAGATCAAGTAGATGCTCTATCAATGATGGCTAGGAGATGACACATGCCCTTCTATGTTTTCTTGGTAGAGACAAAATCTCCTCTGGGCTTTGGATAAGATGCCAAGTGTCGAGTGTAATGTGTAGCTAGCTCGTCAACGTGTCGCTTGGAGAGGGATGTTGAGCCTCTTGATCCTAAAATACTTCATCCGTAGGGGGATGACCCCCTATCTTTGATGGTTTTGTTTGCATTTGGAATAAATTGCTTATTGTCTTAGTCTCCTTTACCTTGTGGATGACAAGTGACTTTCTTGTAATTTTTCTGGGCTAAGGAGTTGGTGTTTCCTTTGCCTGTACTAGAGCCAACCCAAAAGTATTATCAGTGTAGGTATATAGCTTGATTGGACATTGAGATTACCATGGTTTAATTTTTAACATGCAACAATAGCCTCCCACTTGTGAATCATTCATGGCAATTGTGGGAATTAGTCTTTTCCATTTTTTTCTTTTTTCCTCTCTCTTTATATTTTCTCATATTGTCAACTCTATTTTTTGTCACCTTACCAGTGATTGATTCCCTCGATGTCATTGTCATGAATAGGGCCCAACTTGAGATACTTCTTCCTAGATGGTTCTAGTCACCATGCTCCTTCCTCCTTGTTACTTCCTTGGAACGTTGGTTTTGGTTGTTGCATCCTATAGACTGTAGCTCTGGGATTGCTTAATCATTTATCAAAGACATCCATCCTCTAATATTTTTCTCTTTGACTTACCTGTACCACCATAGTGTCTTAACCAATTTTCTCTCATTTTTCTATCCAACTTTTTCTTTTGTTTTCCTCCTTAATTTCGTTTTCTCTCAACATATACATACTCATGTTAGATATTTTGTATTCGCTAGTATGTCACTAGCTCATCACAACTCAGACCTTTACTTGTTTTGTGCTAGCATTGTCTCATGTAGCCTTTGCTTTTGCCTCTTGAAAGTCACTTATGCTCATGCAAGTGTTATCAAGGTGATCGTATTTCGAAATCTCTTCTTGATTGGTGCATCACGAGTCTTCGTATCTCTTACACCCTATGTGGTCATAGTTATCTTGTAGTTTCATAGCTATTTCATGAACTTTCCCACTTTAGATGCCCTTTATTTCCATTTATTTTGCAATTGACGAGGTAGATTGGTTGATTATGAGCATATATTCTTACCTTGGAAACCCCTCTCTTGGACTTATGAATACTTTTGGAGGAGTTGTGAACCTATTTAGCCCCATTTCACTTCACACATGTGGATGTCTATACTTGTAGGGCCAGACATTTGCTTGGTTGAGGGAATTTTTTTGTACGAGAACTACCTTACCATGTTTTGGGGCTTATACCTCACCTTTGGCGCTTCACTAGTCTTTGTATCTCTTGCACACTAGGTAGCTACATGTGTGCATAGCTACCTCTTAGTGTCATAGCTATTTCATCAAATTTGCCACTTTATACGCCCTTTATTTTTTAATATGGAAATTTCAACCTTTTGTTTTTGGTGGCGGTAAAGCAATGTCAGTACCTCCCTTGTTTTCTTGTCTTGATTTTGTTCGGGTCATGTCCTTTCTAGGGAGTTAGCGTTACCTTCTCCCCTCCTAAACGTAAAATTCTAACATGACCATAATAGGATTATAACCTATTTTGGTAGCGATGTTACAATTCTCACATCTTTCGGATCGTTCAACAAGCTGCAATATCAAGACACCTCTTTTGTTAAATACAAGTATAATATTTCTAACTATTCTTCCTTGGTTTAAACTTTATATGCATTTCACTTATGCTTACTTCTTAACACCATTCCTATCTATTTTGTCAAGCGTGGACCCCGCTCTTATTGATTATTCATGTGATGTCACATTTTCTAAGGCAATTTCATAGGTGGTAGTACACATATTTGAATGCATTAGTCACATTATTCGAGGTACATTTGGGAAACTTTTGCATGTAGGGACATCCTCGTTACATGCGAATTGCTCAACAAGTGTCAATGCCTCCCTTGTTTTTTCGTTTTGGTTTTGTTTACCTCCTGTCCTTACCAAGTAGGCAATGTCACCTTTTGTCCAAGAGGTAAAAGTATAACATAGTCATTGCAAGATTGTAACTTATTTTGGTATGAGATTACCATGTTCACATCTTTCACATGCTTCAACAAGCTCCAACATCAAGACATCGTTTTTTTAGGGAATTATAAGTATCGCACTTATAACTATTCTCCCTTGGGTTTTTGCATTTCATTTATGCTTTTTGTGTAACACTACTCGTATCTAGCTTGTTTGGCATGGAACCCCTTTTTATGTATTTGACACTTTTTGTCTTGGGAATCTTGGTAATGATTCCATGATTATTCACGTGCCATCACTTTTCATGGGGCAATTTCATAGTTGACATGATAGTACACATATCCTAAGGCATTGGTCACATCATTCAAGGTTATTTGGGCAAATTTTGTGTGCGTATGCTTCCTCTTGTCGTTCCACATTGAATATCCTTGAACACCCTCCTATTTCATCACCATTCTAGCTATTTTGCATTGGGCTAGGGCTACAATCCTTATGGAGGACTCATGTACTTGCTGTTAAAGAACCTGTGACTTCATTATTTTTGACTTGGAGAGGGTCATCTCATCATTTTTGTCAGGCCAGGAGGTAACTCCTCAAATGGATTATTGTGTATTTTGCATTGAGACTGATCATGAATATATACATGGAGGGAGAGACTCTTGGGCTTCATCTCCCAGTGTCAGTTCATTTCCTATTATCCTTATTTTCTATTTACACTACTTTACACAAATACCTTAATCCCAAAGACTGGGTGTCAACATTCCTCCCCTTAATCTGAAGAGATGTTGCTGAGTCTAAGCATCATTCGGAATCTTTCGAACTTTTTCCCTTCCAAGCACTTCGGTGAAGATGTTTGCAATCTGCTCATTTGTGGAACAATAGCGTAGATGGATTGTCTTGGCCTCAACATGATGTCGAATCAAATGGTATTTTGTATTAATGTGCTTCGTTCGATCTTGGAACTTTGGGTTCTTGGCCAACTTTATTGCAGAAGTGTTTTCAATCATGAAAGGAGTCAAATGCATTTGTTTCTCCTGCAAATCTTCCCAAATTTTCTTGAGCCACACAATTTCCTTTGTTGCTTTAGCGACTGCCACATATTTTGCCTCAGTTGTGGAATCTGCTGGAACTGATCGTTTGCGCGATCTCTAGGAGACAGCTTCTGATCCAAGACTCATAGCATACCTGAAAGTAGATACCCCAGTTTCTGTTGAGATTTTGTGTATTGAGGTAGGTAGAGTTGAGGAACTGATCTGGAATTCTAGAGTAGGGTTTGCTAAGAATTTCCAGAAGAGTTTTTTGTAGTGAGGGGTAGTATTGGCTGAGGGGATGATCTGATCCCGGAGCCAAGAGTCAACAAGAGGCAGAGGAGTAGCATTCAGGAGCAGCGCCAAGAAGCAAGGGTTGCAGTAGCAACCGGTACGCAACGCATAGGCTTCAGCCGCTACGCAGGCCCAGGAGAGGCAGCGCTGCAGCTTCAGGAGGCCTCCAGGGTTATGCAGATGCCCTCCAGGGCAACGTAAGGACTGCGTCACCCAGTCTAGGGTTACGCAGTCCCCTTCTGAGAAACGCAGGGGCACACAAAAGCCTAGCAACGCTGACGTTGGGGCTTCAGGGGCAGCACTGGGGTTTCTAGGGCCAAAAGTCAGCTGAGTCCTGTAAATCCCGTTTGAGGGTGTGGATCAGTTAAGCTTTTGGTCTCAGAATAGCAGGTATTGATGCAGATCTATTATTTTCTCCACCGGGTTAACCAATTGGGTGCCCAAATTTGCTCTACTCAGATTCTACATAATAATATTAAACCGTCATATCTACTACACCGGTTTTTCGGCATTGGGTTTTTCCGGGGACATTTGTCCGAGAAATCTGTCTCACTTTGTTGAATGAGTGTAATATTCAATAAATTATCTGCATGTGTGTAGGTTGTTAGTTGTGCTTACTTTGGTATTTTCTGAATATTTTCTAGAAATAACTTGTATAATTTAATCCCAAGTAGGAGAAGTAAACTAAGATACTATAGTAGGATTTTTGTATTATTGTATTGAGAAATTTTCATAGTTTCTTAGTCTCCATCGAAGTCTGAATCATAGTATCCAGTCAAGTGGAAGTCGCCCACCTTGGTATACTTGAGTCCAAAGTCTTGAGTCCCCTTCAAGCACTTTAGAACTCTCTTTGCAGCAGACCAATGTCCCGCACATGGCTTTTGTATAAACCTTGAGAGGATTCCAACAACAAATGAAATGTTTGGTCTGGTAGTAGTCAGGTAGTTGAGACTTCCTACAAGTTGCCTATACTTTGTTGCATCCTCAAATTCTTTTCCTAAATGGATGTGAGCTTCAAGTTCTGTTCCATTGGACTACTCAAAGGATTGCACTCAGCCATGCCAAACCTGTTCAACAGATCTTCAATGTACTTAGGAATATAAACTTTAATTGTTGAGTTACTTCAATACCAAGATCGTAGTGAACACAACCGAAGTCAGTCATTTCAAAACCTTTCTTCAATTCCTTCTCTATGGATGCAATGTAGCTGTCATTGTTCCTTGTCATCAAAAGATCATCTACATACACCACAAGATATACAATTGTTTTGCCATCTTTCTTGACAAACAAAGTTGCATCATCAAGATTATAATGTTTGAAGTTGAGCTTCAGAAGATTCTTAGTTAACTTCTCATACTAGGCTCGCGGTGCTTGCTCGAGGCCATACAAGGATTTCACATGCATGCATACTTTGTGTTCTTGGCCCTTAAAAACAGAGCCTTATGGCTGGGACATAAAAACATTCTCTTTCAGATCTCCATTCAAGAAAGCAGTTTTTACAGCCATTTGATGGACTTTCCAACCATTCTGAGCTGGGCAAAGAGTGTTCGGATGGTAGCCCATTTTATTGTGGGGGAAAGAGTCTCCTCATAGTCGACCCCTTCTTTCTGTGCAAAACCTTTTGCCACAAGCCCGACTTTGTGCTTGTCAAGTGAGCCATCAACTTTATACTTGTTCTTGTAGACCCTCTTGCGACCAATTGGTTTTTTTTCCAATGGAGGATCAACCAGCTTCCATGTGCCTTTCTTTATCAAGGCATCATTTTCCTTCTGCATCGCTTCTTTCCATTCATCATGAGAAGCAACTTCTTTGAAGGAAGCTGGTTCAAAATCTATAGACAAATTCAGTTCACAATCATAAGAAACATCCATATCAATAGGTGAATTAGAATCATCTATATCACCTCCAGTTTCCCTGGATGTACTTCTTGTTCTTATCTTTCCAACCTCGTAAGGACGAATATTTTCAAGTGTCTTTGTCAACCTTTTTGGAGGACCTTTCTGAGATTGCCCAGGCTGCTCAGTTGACTTTGAATAAAGATTTAGTCTCCCAATTTTGTCAATCACATGACTGAAAGTGTCATCCGTGGCTGGAGCTTCATGTGGGGGAGAGAGTGCTTTAGAAGTGGATTCCACAGATTGATCTAGTATAGGAATCCCCCCTTCAAGATGTGGAATCTGATTATCAAATTATTGAAATGATTTTTCATGTTTGAATCTATCCAAGCGATCAAGCTGTTGTCGAACAACATTGTCAGCTTTGGAAGATTCAAGAAAGATTACATCTCTAGATACTAGAAACTTCTTATTAACTTCATCATAGAGATGATATGATTTGGAGTTATTTGAATACCCCAAGAAGATACACTTACGACTCCTTGCACCAAGGCATAACATGTGGAACCAAATACCCTGAGAATTTTTACCAAAGGAATGTGACAATACTACACTTACTAACGAGTCTTGTTTCTAATAGCATTAGATGGACACCTATTCTTTATATACAGAATAAATAGAACTGCATCAAGCCCAAAACATTAGTTTAACATTCTTGAGAAACATCATGAAACGTACCATATTTAAGATTGCCTTGCTCATTCTTTAAGCTAATCCATTCTTTTGGGGATTATAAGGCACAATTGTTTGTTGTTTGATCCCATGCTGGCGAAAATAGTTTTCAAATTTATTTGAAGTGTATTCTTTTCCATTATTAGTGGTCATACAACCAATATGATATTGTGCATCATTTTCAATCCATGCATGAATGTTCTTGAATGTTTGAAAAGCATCAGATTTGTTATTCAGTAGATAAACCCAACACATTCTAGTGTAGCCATCATATATTTATTACCATTTGTAGAAGGAATGCATTGGGCTATGTTACCACACAAACTAGTAGGGGACCTAAAAGGGTTTCCTAAGAGGGCAACTACTAGTTTAAGGGGAACAGTGGAGGCTTAGCCCACTGTCACCACAACTAAGGCTCCGTGCTCTTTACGGACTTTCACCGATGGGAGAAGTCTCGATGCTTTTGGGAAGCCACCTATAAATTATATATCAATGAATAGATGGGAAGTGACCCCTTAAACACTTTCCCTAGAAGTAAGTGAAGAACGGAGATTGCTTGCCATTTAAGCAAGGGCCTTGACTTACCAGGGAGAGGGGGTGAGGATTAGAGGGTATAAATTGTAGAGGTGCTTCCCGATCCCTAAAATCATATAAGTACTTAGATTCCCAAATAGCCCTTGATGAATAGTCTTTGATAATAAATGGGATCACTTGGGGCCAAGTGGACCTATACCAGGTTCGGGGATGGAATTTAGCAACCAATGATGTTCCTACCCTGGACAAGGTGAGGGTAAAGGATCAAACTAGAATTTTTACTTCAAAAGGTCAAATTGATCCTGACAGGTGCTAGCCTTGGGAAACACAGGGCAAAACTTGATCCTAGAGCTAGGGCTTGGGATATCTCGAGATTCCACCATTAGAATGTCTTCAAAATTTGAGGAGACCTGGGGGATCCACCAACGTAGTTGACCCTAGGAGATCGAATTTTTCCTATGGCCATCTTTCGGGGAAAGTGAGATCCTAGGTGACCTAATGGGGCTAGACCTGGAAAAAATGGAGAAAGGGAAAAAATAAGGGTTAAAATGATCACCCAGTGAAGGATCAGTGCCTAATTTCACTTGGGGATATGGAGTCAAGGATAACTAAGAAGATGGAATGTATTTCTATCGTTCATGGAGGCTTCAAAGTCAACTTCGTCCAATGTTAGAGGATAGAGAAGAACAGTGACTATAAAACATTTATACTTCTTGCAAATGGTGAAGGATTATCAAGATAACACAATCTCTAGGAAATTTCATTCATATAACATGGCCCATCCACATATATACGCTAAATAGACACATAATTCCACATTTAACATATGCAACAATTAGCTCTAATCATAGTGAAGTTCAAATGGATGCATCGACAAGAAAAATGATATCAAATTTGCACTTACACGTTATAGATTATATCCAACCAACAACACATTCGCAATATAAGAAGCTCCAAGATAGAGAGAACCCAAACCCATACATCAAATTTCCATCATCCACAATTCTCCACCAAGGAGAAAATGTGAAATTCTCTTAAGAGAGAGAGATCCCAATCCAAGTGATGATATTAATGAATCCAACTAACTCCAATTTATACACCTTTTAGGAGTTCGATTTAGCTAATGAGCCTACATTAGCCCCTAAACATAAAATAATGTGCAAATAACGTAACTTTTGGTGACAAGCTGTAAATTTTTGTAGATTTTCATGCTTGATGCAATTTTACTTTTATTCCCAATATCAAATATCAATCGCATAAACAAGAAAGTAAAATGCTGATAGAACATACCAATAGATCGACAAAAGATAAGCCAAAAATACACTTAACACTATTAGCAAAATATATGAGTTGTGGTGCGTTACGGCAGTCAACGGGATGCTTCAACCAGCGAAGTCTCTACAAGGTCAACCAGCCAGAATGTGTCACACAACCCTCTTGGACAACTCTATAACAGTGAACCTAAAGTCAATGAAAGTCAACGATGTCTAGTCAACGGTCAACACAAAAATAGACGCAGCAAAAGTCAACACAGCCAGGTTAAAGTCAACGTCCAACCTCGATTTCCATGCCAAAAATGTGGACTGCAGAAATCAAAATTTTGGGAGAGTTCGAGGTCAAGTTGACTATGCATTGACCAAAGTCAATGCTGGTCAAATCTGCGCTGAAACCCTAGGTAAAAACCAGAAAATCCTTGTTGTCTTTTTCCCACGTGTGAGAAGAAGAGCCTCCAAGATGATGATTGAACCAATCAGATGATGAGAGAGAATGTGTGATGAGTGATGGTGAAAATGACCTTGAATGTTGACCTATATATATCCATCAGTGAGGGTGTGTGACACATCTGTTGGGGCTTCAAGTCTACATTACAAATCTGGCCCACCTTGCACATAAGTGGAATTAATTCAAAATAAATGTTCTGCTCATTGGATCAAGATGATCTTTAGATTAATCTTGCACCTCTCCGAAAGAGGAATCCAATAAAAATATTGGCATCTTCATCTGAGCATCACAACATGGAGTTTGGACGTAGTTGTCCAAAATTAACACTCCCTCTCAACTAGGGAGATCTCCATCCAGCCATGCAGTCCAAACATTGTGCATCATCCCGCCTTAACTTGCTTTGCTGGCTTCTTTATTTCAAAACAAAAAGGTGAGTCACAAAGACATCAATCTTGGCTGACAAAATCAACTCAGAGGTGTGGAACCTCTATAGGACTCAAAGGAGTCACATACCAACCCAAAGTTGGTTTAATTGAACTGAAGTCAGTTGGAGATCCGAAACCTCACTAGGCTTGATCCCAGACCAAGTAGTTGGGCACATGCCATCTTAGACATAGAGAGTACAACAATCTTCGATGCGTCCATCGGTTTTTGCTACTGGTCTCTATCTTTTTCCATCTCCTCGGCCAAATGAGAGGTACTTCCCATGAGTCTAGGACTCAATGGGTAGGATGCATACAGGGCACAGATCAAAGAGATGTGAACCAACTCAATATCATAACGGTGGGGCAGAAGCACACCAACAAGGTTTGGCAAGTCTGGCCCTGTGGTTGCTTATAGCTCCAAGAAGCTATCCCCAAGGCGCCTCGGAGCTCACAGAGCTCATCGTCCAAAAGGACCCTTAGCATACGGTCATTCCACGATACCAAGATTCTCAAAGAAGGTTAGGAGCTTGACCTTCCCCAAGGGCTTTGTGAGAGTATCGGCGACCTGCTCATCAGTTCCTATATGATCGAGCCTTACGATACCTCGTTGTACCATATCCCAAAGAAAGTGCTACCTAATATCAATATGCTTGGATTGATCGTGGAACACGAGATTCTCGGACAACTGAATCTCACTATGGTTATCACAAATGATAACGGTGGTATCTAGCACATGCTCGAACAACTCACTGAAGAGCTTTCGCTACCAAACTTTTTCAGAACAGGCCATACTTGCTGCAATGTATTTGGCCTCAGCGGTGCTCAAAGCCACCTACTTCTGCTTCTTGCTCATCCAAGATATCAAAGCAGACCCAAGTGTGAAGCATCATCCAGATGTGCTCTTGCTATCCACCACACTGACAACCCAATTGACATCAGTATATCCATGGAGTGTCACGTTCTCGGTAGTGTATCTCAGCCCACGGTTTATCGTGCCCCGAGGATATCTCAACAGATTCTTGGCACCAACCCAGTGAATGAGACGAGTATCAACCATGTGTTGACTCAAAGTGTTCACTGCAATACAAACATCCGGATGGGTGTTCACTAAGAACATCATGGCCCCTACGAGTTGACGATACTTAGTAGGATCTGCTAGCACGGGCCCAATAGCACTGTCACTCAACTTCTTAAAGTTGAGATCCATCGGTGTCGACACGGACTTACAGTGCACCATTCCAAATCTTTCCAAAAGCTTCACAATGTATTTTCCTTGAGAAAGTAAAATCTCGCCAGGTCTCTGCCAGACCTCCATGCCTAGGAAGTAATGCGTCAATCCTAGGTCCTTCATCTCGAACTCAGAAGCGAGCTCCCTCCACATAGAGCACCAAAATGAGAGGCTTTTTCTCTATCAACCTTGAAGTAAACGTTCGGATCAACATTACTACGAGTGAAGCCCAACTTCATCAGTTAGCTATCTATCCTCTCGTACGAAGCCCTGGGGGCTTGCTTCAACCCATAGAGGGATTTCTTTAACCTGCAAACATGGGTGTCTCTATCCTAGACTTCGAACACCAGAGGTTGCTCCACATATACCTCTTCCTTTATCGCACCATGCAGAAAGGCGGTCTTCACATCCATTTGATGAAGATTCCATCTTTGCATAGCAGCAAGGGCTATGATAGATCAGATGGTGGTATATCGGGCCACAGGTGCAAATATATCATCATAGTCTACGCCTTCCTTTTGAGAGAAGCCATGGGCAACAAATCTTGCCTTGAACTTTTCAACACTACCATCAGATCCATGCTTGATCTTGTAGAGCCATTTCGAGGTGACAACTGCTTTGTCCTCCTGTCTCGGAACCACATCCCATACATCATTCTTCATAATGGACTTGTACTCTTTGTGGATAGCATACTTCCAGACTTCATGCTTTACGACTTCTTCAAAATATCCAGGCTTAGATTGTATGATTGTACTCATGGCTGCTAGATAGCCTTGGTATCTATTCGACTTCTTGCTTTCACGGAATGTCCCCCTTGGAGACATATGTCTCTTGGCATCCTCGAGAGTGTCCCTGAGTCGCGAGGGTCTTCTCTTCATTGAAGGAGGTGGATCAATAGGGTCGATCGGTCCTTCAACATCGGGCATCGTCTCATCCTTCGGTTCTTCTTGATTTCCAAACCTTACTTCATGATCTTCCTTAGAGCTCGGAAGATTGATTACTTTCTCGAGGGAAGCATTTTCATCAAAAGTAACATCGTGGCATATCTCCACTTATCTTTGACTAGGCATATAGACTCTATAAGCCTTCGAAGGTTCACTATAGCCCACAAACATTCCCTTCTTTCCAAAAGCATCTAGCTTGCTCCTCTTCTCTTTCGGCACATGAAAATAAACGGGACAACAAAAAACTCTAAAATGAGAGACGTCAGGTTTCTTGCCAAAAAAAACCTTTTGGGAGTTTTGGAGTCCAAAGTGGAATGCGGGCATCGATTTTGTATGTACATAGCCATGTTCGCAGCTTCTCCCCCCACAGAAACTTTGGAAGACCTTGGTCACATAGCATGGCATAGACAACTTCCCCAATGGTCTTGTTCTTTCTTTCAGCAACGTGATTTTTCTCAGAAGTATATATAGGAGTAGATACGACTGTGGTCTCCCTCATCATGCCAGCTTCTCTGCAAAAGTTGTTGAACTCGTTCTTCTCATATTCAGTGCCATTATCAGTTCTCAAAATCTTGATCTTCTTCTTTGAAAGTACGAAACCACATGAAAGCCTCATCCTTCTTCTTTAAGAAGTATATCCAGGCTTTGCGAGAGAAGTCATCTATGAACATCATATAATAAGAACATCCTCCCAAGGATGTCATAGGCAGCATACCAGACAAATCAGAATGTATCAATTGCAAGACATTAGATGTCTTTGTGACACTTGAGGGAAAAGGTCCCCTTGTATGCCTTCCTTCGACACAACCCTGACATATAGCTTCATGATCATTTTTGAACTCGGGCATCCTTGTCACCACCTTCCTAGCTTTGGGAAGGGCTTTGTAGCTTTGTAGTGAAGGTGTTGAAACCTCCAGTGCCATAGTTCGGTTTGACGGATAGTATCACATGTCATCACTCCCAGTGGACTTCCTCCAACCTGGTAGAGTGTATAAACTCTGAACCCAATCGTGATAGCTTCCTTGAAGCTCTTCTTCTAGATGCGTACCTCCCCATCAATGAGTGCCATATTAAAACGTTTGTCTTCCATGGCCAAGATAGGCACAAGGTTCTGCTTCAAATCAAGTACATATAATACATCTTCCAGGTGGAGGACTTGACCTTGAGATAGGTGGAGTGTCATAGTCCCTGGCCCTTTCACGGGATATGTGGCATTATCTCCAAGAACATTTTCAGATTAACTTCCTTCTCAACCAAATCAGAAAGTGCTTCAAATTCTTCAGATGGTTCTTAAGGAAAAGGACTTGATTGGCATTGTTGGCCTTGAACATGTTGACCAACTTATCATTCATCTCCTTGGGATGTGCGAAGCTTAGAGATGTAGGCAACCAGACTCTTATGAATTGAATCTCGGATGATCAGCTTTGCTTTGATTTCCCCCTTCTTATACTCTGACTTGGTGGCAACAGGTACAGATGATGGAGGCTCTTGGATTTTACTCTGCACATAGTTCATGACATCTTGGTCTTTGAACATTAAGTCCAAAGTCATCTTCCAGGCATGGAAATCTTCCTTCCTAGTCAACTTGTCATAAGCTTTGAAGCCATTATATTTTGAGGTACCCATGGGTCCTTGACCAATACTCCTCCTTCGATGATTGCTCTTAATACAAACTTGGGCTTTGTCTTCACCTCAGCGTTGATTCCATGTAAATTTTTGTAGATGTTCTATGCTTGATGCAACTTTACTTTTATACCCAATATCAAACAACAATCACATAAACAAGAAAGTAAAATGCTGATAGAACATGCCAATAGATCGACAGAAGACAAGCCAAAAATACACGTAAGTGGATCAGCAAAATATATGAGTTGTGGTGCGTTATGGTGGTCAACAGGATGCTTCAACAAGCAAAGTCTCTACACGGTCAGCCAACCAGAATGTGTCACACATCCCTCTCGGATAGCTCTATAACAGTCAACAAAAGTCAACGTTGTCTAGTCAACAGTCAACGCAAAAACAACATCAGCAAAAGTCAACACAGCCAGGTCAAGGTCAACGTCCAGCCTAGATTTCTATGCTAAAAAATGCAAACTGCAGAAATCAAAATTTTGGGAGAGTTTGAGGTCAAGTTGACCATGCATTGACCAAAGTCAATGTTGGTCAAATCTGCGCTGAAACCCTAGGTCAAGACCAGAAAATCCTTGCTGTGTTTTTCCCACTTGTGAGAGAAGAAGACCCTCCAAAATGATGATCGAACCAATTAGATGATGAGAGAGAATGTGTGATGAGTGATGGTGAAAATGACCTCAATCATTGACCTATATATATCAATTAGTGAGGGTGTGTGACACCTCTATTGGGGCTTGAAGCCTACATTACAAATCTGGCGACCTTGCACATAAGTGGAATCAATGCAAAATAAATGTTCCGCTCATCAGATCAAGACGATCTTTAGATCGATCTTGCACCTTTCCGAAAGAGGAATCTATTGAAAATATTGGCATCTTCATCTGAGCATCACAACATGGAGTTTGGACCTAGTTGCCCAAAATTAACACAAGCCCACTTAGCACAGTGTTACCGACTTCTGCTTCTTGTTGCACTAAGAGATCATTCCTTGTCCAACACTGAAGCAGTACCCAGAGGTACTCTTTTGGTTTGTTGAACTTCCTGCCCAATCCGCATTTGTGAACCCGCTTAGTCTGACAACATCTCCTCGGGTGTATTTCAACTCGTATCTGACTTTTCCACACACATATAGGAGAATGTGCCTAGCTGCTTCCCAATGTACCCTTTTCGGTTTCACCATGAGCTGACTAAGGGTGTTGACAGCAAAACAAATGTTTGGCCTGGTGTTGACTAGATACATGAGTGACCCAATGAGTTTTCTATACAAGGTAGGGTCCACTTCCTTGTCATTTGATGCATCTATTTTCTTGCAGTTGCTTATCATAGGTGTCGCCATGGACTGACAATCTTGCATTCTGAACCTCTTCAGAATTTCTGTTGCATATATTCCTTGGCCTAGGAAGATCTCTTCATTCTTCTGCCATACCTCCAACCCTAGAAAATAATGCATCAACCCCAAATCTTTCATGTCGAATTCTGCTTTAAGATTTTTCTTGCAGTCCTTTATGAGCCTACATGATCTTGTAAGAAACAAATCATCTACATATAGCACCATAATTAGTGGCTCGTTCTCCATCATCAAATAGTAGATATTGGGATTTGCATCACTCTTGACGAATCCCAACTATTGCAAGTAGCTATCAATCCGATCATACCAAGCTGTGGGTGCTTGCTTGAGCCCATACAGTGCTTTCTTCAGTCTGCATACATGAGATTCCTTCTCATGGGCTTTGAAGCCTTCAGGTTGTTCTATGTACAACTCCTTTTCTATCACCCCATTCAGAAACATTGTCTTGACATCCATTTGGTGAATTTCCCATCCCATCTGAGCTGGCTAGGGACACAACAGATCTGATGGAGGTGTATCTGCCTACAGGGGCAAAGGTCTCCTCTCAATCAATTCCTTCTTCCTGCGCATACCCCTTAGCTACGAACTTGGCCTTGTACTTCTCCATGCTACCATCTGCAGTGTACTCTATCTTGTAGTTCCATCTTGATCCTACAACTGATTTACCCTCAGGTCTAGGAACAACTTCCTAGACGTCATTCGTCATAGAATGGTACTCTTCTACCATGGCATCCACCCATACTTGGTGTTGTACAACTTCCTGAAAATTGGAGGGTTCTTCTACTTGAGCTACAAATGCTCGGTACCTGTAAGGTTGTGTACCATGCCTCTTCTCAATTCTTGAGCTCCAATGAGCTATTCTGCGTCCCTCGGTCTCTGTCATGCTTCCCTACTGGTTCTACCATTGGTGGTAGGAGGTTCTCTCGATTCCTCGTCTTGTTCCTTTTGTTCCATGTGCTGAGAACTGTCAGAATCTTCTCCTCTTGAGGAAATCCTAGTACTAGTCATTGTACTCGATCCTGGTGTCTGTCCTCTTGCCTGTCCTCCCTGCTGCCCCTGCTGTTGTTGGGCTAGAGGAACTTCTGTTGACTGATCCTCTGCTGCCATATCACGAGATTTCGTGAAAGCTCTATCCTCCTTGAAGTTAGCATCTCATCTCACTAAAATTTTCCTACTGCTAGGAATGTAGATTCTATATGCTTTTGAGGTCTCGCTATATCCTACAAGATACCCCTTTTTTGCAGTTTGATCAAGTTTACTTCTCTTCTCATCTGGCATGTGACAATATGCCAGACTTCTGAATATCCGGACGTGACCTACTTTCGGTTTCTTCGCTGTGAAAACTCCTTCACACGTTTTCTTCCCCAATGCTCTATGAGGTGTTCTATTCTAGATATTCACAGTCATGTTACAAGCCTCATAAGAATCTAAGTCGTGTTACATGCCTCATAAGAATCTAAGCAGTTCTAGGTCATATAACATTGCTTTTGTAGTCACAACAATAATTTTCTTCTTCTGCTCTGCTACTCTAGTTCTGATGTGGATTGTATGGGGTTGTCCACTCTCTCTTGATGCCCTCCTTTGTGTAGAAATCTGTGAAGTCTCTCTCCTTATATTCTTCGCCGTTATCTGAGCGCAACACCTTTATTTTCTTCCTTGTCATGTTCCCCACGAGAGCCTTAAGGCTCTCTAAACTGATCAAAGACCTCATCCTTGGTCTTTAGGAAGTAGATCTAGGTGTTCTTGGAGTATTCATCAATGAAGGTGAAAAATAATTCGCTACCACTGAGAGCTCTAGTGGACATTGGGCCACAAATTTATGAGTGTATCAATCCCAATACGCTTTATGCTCGGTTATCACTTTTGGGAAACACTACCTTAGTATACTTCCTTAGTACGCAACCTCTGCATACGTCATCATGCTCTGTGTTGAGGACTGGTGTTCCAGTAACAGTGTCTTGAGCATTCTTAGTGCTCCATGGTGTAAACGTCACATTATCTTATGCCATAGTTCATTCGGATCTCTCTCGTTGTCAATATTGCTACCTATCAGTGCTATTGGAGACTCGAGCTGCAATCTGTATAGTCTATTGCTTCGAGTTTCAATTTGCCTGTTCTTCGAACTCGGATGCTTGACATATGCCTTCTTCCTAATGAAGTATACATCATATCCCTTGTCATGTAACTGGGACACTGAAATTAGATTCATTCTTAGTCCTGGCACATGCAATACATTAGTCGCTCTAACGCTGGTTGTTGCTTCCGTCTGAAACACTATCGTGCCTATCTTTGCTGGAGTGCATTTGGTTTTGTTTCTCATAGTGATTTGGCAGTCCATCCTCTCTTCTTGATATCTCGAGAAATATTCTCGTACTCCAGTGATGTGAGCTAAAGCCCCGTTATCAATGTACCAAATACTTGCAGATGCTGAACCTGACAAACATGCAAAGTATTATTCTAATCTAGAAGACAATTCATCTAAATTTTCCATACTTATCTGTGCTATTTTCTCTTATGAAAAAGTACGTCCCTTTTGAAAACTACTTTGCACTGAACTTGCTGCGCAGCTCCCTCTGTCACTGGACTAGACTACGTGATCCTCTTGGATCTGTGTTCTTCGCTCTGATACCATGTGAAAATTCCATTATCGAAATCCTACTACAACAACTAATTAAATTTCTTGTTTTTGTTTAACTGAACAAATTATTTAACGTATGCTATGGTAAATATTGAAATAGAATATACTGTAGCCTTCACAGTAAGAAAATGCAAGGAGAAATACTAGCACAAGTATACACACATTAACATCATTATTTTTGGACAATTGTCCCCGGAAAAACCCAATATGGGAAAACCGGTGCAACGGCTGAGGGTTTGTATATTATGTAGTAATTCTCTCAGTACAAATCTATGATTGTCGAATATGACAAATCATATAGAGAAACCTGACAAAGAAGATCTCGTGAGATAAATCTCACTCTGTAACAGGAATTTGACACTATCCTGCACCTGAAACGAGCTACTTTGTGCAGTCACTGCTCACCCACGCAGTCTCTGCGTCACAACTGAAGTTGCTCTCTGCCTCTGCGTTAAATCTCTCTGCTAACTAGAAACTGGAATCTTTTGCCCTTTGAATTTACCCTCTGAGAACTGGCACTGACCCTATTTTATCTCCTCAACAAAAATGGAACTCCCTCAACAGCGATCTGTGCCGGCTTCTGCTGCCTCCTCTCTATGCACTCTCTAGATCTCGAAATCTTCCTTCTGGAAATTATCCCTGCCCCTCTCTTTTGAGAATCCTCTCGATTGATCTTCTCCCTGAGCACCACTCAGTAAAGAATTTTGATCTTTGAATTATTTCTTCGTCTCGATGTGTTTTCCAAATGCCCCATCAAGACCTTATAATCTTCTCGTTGAGAATTCAACGGTCAATATTAAATTGTTAATCAACGACTAAGATTAAATTGACTTGATCTTCATCTTTTCTAGAATATTCACACTCTGTTTTAATTAATCTCTATTAATTAATTTAATTTCCTAAGTTTAGACTTAGGGTCCCATTAAAAATAATTGATTATTTTCATAAAACATAATCTAAGTGGAATTTCCCAAAACACTTTATGGGTTCTTTGGAATACATGTATCTAATCCTCTCTGCAAATTTGAGACCTAGAGCACATTCGATGCTACCACAACTCAACAATTGAATGGCGCCTCATGATGAGAAGAATCGGAGGAAAGACTGTGCGACATGGAAGAGGTGACAATGGTTGTACATGTTTGGGTGCATGTGTTCTTGTGGAGTTGACGCTATAGTCAGATTAAGTACCTGACTTGTTGATTGCACGAGGGGATCCAACACATTTCATTCTTACAAGTTGCGATACTTGCATATACATGCGATATATTTCAGAGATGAGTTTCTTCTATATTGATGAAGACAATTAATGCGAAGGTTGTTCATTATGAGGAGAGTCTTCAGGATTTTGTTTAGGATTTTTTGGAGGGTGTGTTGTCGAGGACGACAACATTTTGAAATGGGGTAGGATGTCAATCGCTTAGGCTAGGCACCCGAGCATGCCAAAGTTAGGTCGAGTTGAGTTCGATGGAACAACTTGGTTGGCATGAAGATCGTGATCATGACGAGTTCGATGGAAACACTTTGGGGAGATAAGCGCATGAAGAACGCACCTTAGATGAGTTTGGTGGAATGATTGGAAGAAATTGGAAAGTCGACAAGACAATGGTGCCTAGCTGAGATGCACCTGACCAAAGACATGAGACATCTTGCCAAGATGCGCACGACCAAAGACAAGGCGTGCCCAAGTGAGACACGCCTGCCCGAGTTGCGAAGGTACATGATCAAGTATGAGACGCGAAGGCACATGACCGAAGGTAAATTGATCCAAAGTTTGTATGCGACGAATGATGTGACATAATTTGGAGTTGATGGTCAGCTCGAATGAAAGAAGTCTGGCTTGAACACCCAACTAACATGTGTTAAATTTGGACAACTAGGTCCAAACTCCATGTTATGATGCTCAGATTAAGAGGCTAATATTTTTGTTGGATTCCTCTTTGTGAGAGGTGTAAAATCCATATAAAATATGTCTTAATCCGATGAGCAGAACTTATATTTTGAATTTATTATTCTTAATAAATTATATGTGCAAGGTCGGTCAGTTTTGTAATGTAGGCTCACATGCCCAACAGATGTGTCACACACCCTCATTGATGGATATAAATACAGGAAAAGTTGGAGAGCATTTTCATCATCATCACAACTCACATCTTCCTCTCTCATCAAATAGTACGAGCTACCTGAAGGACGAGTTTCAGCCACACGTGTGAAGGACGAAGAGGACAGACCGTACGGCTGAGCTGAAGTACGACTTTCTGCTGCTAGGGTTTCGCAGAAAGTTTGACCAACGTTGACTTTGGTCAACGCATGGTCCAATCAACCTGAAAACTTGTGGAAGGTTCGATTTTTGAAGGCCGTACTACCTGGCACAAAAATCGAGGTCAAAGGGTTGACCGTTTTGCTGCTGCGTTGACTTTTGTAGAGTTGACTTGAGTTGACTCATCTACTGATTGGAGGGTTGTTGTGACACATGCTGGGCTGACTGACCAAAGAAGACTTTGCTGGTTGAAGCATCCTGTTGACCGCCGAAACGAACACACACATTTTTCCTGTTTCTGATTTGTCTTCTGTAAGATCTGCTTATATGTTCTATCTGCATTTTGCTTAACTACTTGTATGATTGCTGTGAGAAAAGTGAAATTGCTCCTAGCATAGAACATCTACAAAACTTTACAACATGTCCAGAGGAAGAGACACTATTGTTCATGGAGGGTGACTCATATATATATATATATATATATATATATATATATATATATATATATATATATATATATATAAGATGAGAGGAAAGGATTTATAACATCAATGAATCGAAGACCAACAACTTGTCATTGGAAGAAAAGGAGACAACGAAGGAAGAAGAGAGTTGGGTCTCACGAAGGAGATCGCTCTGTAAAGCAAGTTGCAGAAGGAAGTTGAGCAAGCTTGTTGAATGAAGTATTGCTGAGGGTGGTACACCGTGGGGTATTTGTGTATTGAGGTTGTGTACATGTCAAAGGGCTACAACATGGTTGTTTATTGGGTTGCGAGTTTTAAGTCAATAATTATATATCTGTATTAGTGAAGGGTTGTGGCAGGGAATCGTTTGGTGTTTGGCGCAACCAAACTCAAGTCGATTATAAACCAAAGCTTTTTGTATTGAAGTTTTATAGTCAAAGAGTAGTTGGGAAATTGTTTTGGGAGTTCCCCCTCGTTTATTTCTGTGTTATTTCTATACATTATTGGTGTTGTTTATGAATGAATGCGTTTATCGTTGAACTTATGTTAATTGAAATAAATTTTAATAATTGAAGTTAAGTTTTGAAGTGGCTATTAGTGAGATTTGATTGAACACTAATTGCACAAGTATAAGATATTTGTCTTGGTATAGGGTAAACGTGGTAGAGGCACAGTATGAGCAATAGTAAACTCAAGTTGGTTTCACCATTGAGGAGAAAGCACGTTGGTGCCGCACACCTCAAGGGTATCGGGAAGTTCATTTCTCAGAGGTCTGCTTGGGGGCATGACACCCACATTTTTTAGGCTACAAATTGGCTTGCCTGAAGGAAGTTATTTCTAGGAGGGAAACCCCACCATGTTTTGAGGCTTATATGATGCCTTGAGCCTATTTATTGTAAAATACTTCTTCCTTTGGGGGATTAACCTCTATCTACGATGGTTTTGTTTACAGTTTGCATACATTTCTTATTGTATTAGTCTCCTTTACGTTGTCGATGACAAGTGAATTTCTTGTAATTTTTTCTATGCCAAGGAGTTGGTGTTGCCTTTGCCTCTATTTAGCCAACCCAAAAATATTATCAGTGGAGGTATATATCTTGCTTGGACAATGACATTACCATTATTGAATTTTTAGCAGACAATATTAGTCTGCCAGTTGTGAATTATTCATGGTAGTGGCGGGAATTAGTCTTTTCCAATTTTTTTTTTATGCCTTCGTCTTTATATTTTCTCATTTTTTCAACTCTATTTTCGGTCACCTCACTAGCGTTTGATTCCCTCTATGTCATTGTCATGTGTTGGGCCCAACTTGAAATACTTCTTCCTAGATGGTTCTAGTCAACATGCTCCTAACTCCTTGTTACTTCCTGGGAAGATGGGTTTTGGTTGTTGCATCCTCTACACTGTAGCTATGGAATTGCTTAATCATTTATCCAATAGATCCTTCCTCTAATCTCTTACTCCTTGACTTAGCTAGTATCACCCTAGTGTTGTAACCAATTTTCTCTCCTTCTATATCTACCTTTTTCTATTGATTTCATTCTTCTTTATTGATTCTCTTTTGTCTTCACTTGTATGCCACTAGCTCATCACAATTCACACCTTTGCTAGTTTTTGTGCTAGCATTGTCTCATGTAGCCTTTGATTTTCCCTCTCGAAAGCCACTTCTTATCATGCTAGAGCTACCATGCTGATCGTATTTTGAAATGTTGCCTTCATTGGTGCTTCACTAATCTTTGTATGTCTTGCACCCTAGGTAACTACTGTTGAGTTTCCACGATCTTGGTTCTAGGTTAGAATGTTAGAATCTCTAATGCTACCAAACCAAGAATCTCAACAAGAACTACTTTTCACTATGGAAAATATAAAGCAGTAAATCACATATGCACAAGTATACACATTTTTTTAACAAAATTGCACATTAATATATAACCCAATCTTCGTTATATTGAACTAATCTGAATAATACAATTGTCTATAGAATACAAGATACAATGAAAATCTTCGCTGCAGCTTCTATGTCGTATATTGTCCTGTCGGTCCTTCACTCCTGTATTGCTCACTAGCTGCCCCTTAGTCCTTGAAAGGACAACACATCGAGAGTCTAGGAGGACTACCACCTAACACTATTGCAAGTCACTTTTGCTACATGTACATGCGCTGATACAATCTGCTCTTCTAGGCTGGCCAATACCTGAGCTTCAATCTTCCTTCTATGTCGTATATTGTCCTCTTTCATCCATCAAAGAGCTACTCACAAGGGACCAAATTTCACCCAACCTTCAGCTCCTCTTTGTCACTTCAAGATGCGAACTTTGGGTAGGCAACACACTGCCCTCCACCAGATCAAAGGCACCCAATCCTAACATTACAAGATAAGCTCCTATGAAGACTTTTGATCACCAAATCAAGTCTCCAAATTGGCTCCCATAGGCTGCATGTAAGATGATCTAAATTGATCCAAAAATATGATCCAACACCTACAAGAAAAACATACCTTACTCCCTATTTTGAGGTCTGCTACGGATGCTACAGACTAGGCCTGGTTAGGGCACAACACAGGCCCTTTTCCAGCCTTATGTCACGCCCAAATTTTCACTAAAGTGATGTGGTTTCCCTTCCTTGGGAGGCCGAGGAGGGATGCTCCAAGTCTGGGTTGTCACAACCCTCAACCAACCCTCGACCTACCTCTAAACTCCTGCGTCATGCTACAATTGGGCTTCTCCAAGCCTACAACAACCTTGTTTAGGGTCCACCCACCTCAAACTTGCCCTCAAAACAATCCTCCCCGCCTCGACCCTCTTGGAAAGTTCCTCAACCCTCCTAACAACAACTCGACCATCTAGAAATTACCATGAAACAGTCTTCAAGCTCCACGTTGTTATGTCCTACTTTACTGTGGCTAAAACATAGATTAGCCCTCCTCCAATGAGCTCTTATCTTGTGTTGTGTTGCACAAATGGATGTCTCAAATGACTCCACTTCACCTTGTATGTATACGCATACAATGACTCCACAAAAACGTCATCATAGGGCTTGTACAACTGTCTTGTGGCTTATTATCATCAAGCTGACCTAGACATACATGTGCAAAACCCAACCATAGACTTCAAAAGTTCATATCTCCATTTCTACAACTCGGAATCAGATGATTCTCGTTGCGTTAGATTTGTCTCGACAAGAGTTGTCATCCTCTTCCATCACATGTCGAAATGTGCTCATGGTTATGGCTCGAAACCGAATGGGTGAAAAACCTATCTTGGGTTCCAAACCCACAAGTGACTCTTGTGGCGCTTTGTCCTCCAATCCCCAAACCCTAGGGCTTGCAGTACCTCCCAGGCTACTCAAAAACCAGCACTCCCTCTTAGCGAGAGAGGTACTTCCAAGACTAGGAAGTAACTCATCATCATCATCACTACTCACAACACTCGCCCAACTCTTGGCGCTCACCATTGCAAAAAATCCCTGAAGCATGAACTACGCCTCCCTTGGAAGTTTCACTATCACTAGAAGCATCCTAGTTCTTCTTCTCCTGTGTTGCTTTCCAATCTCTCCATGATTCCTTCTTGGCAGTTGTAGGAGCACCCTTGCTCCCCACTGACCACACACTCTTCTTGGGATGCAAATTTCCCCTATGAATCTACAAGCTCCCACTAGAACTGGACTCCCTCTGAGCCTTTGGAAATCGACCATCTTCGCTGGAACTTGTACCTGCCCCTCTGAAGCTTGCACCTGTACCTGCTCCATCTGCATCTTCTTTCCATGATCCTCAACCTTGCCCGTCAACCTGTAGAGACCGTGCTCTCTAGATCCAAGTACAATCTCGTCGGAGCTAGAGCCTCTGGGTCTGAGTGTTGCCTTCTCATCTTGGAACAAGACCTGAAACCCCTTCTTCGCGATCATTGAGACAAAAATTACGCTATATCTGAGTCTTGATACAAACAATACATCCTGGACCCACATCACTCATCCTGTCTTCATCTTGAATGACACAATACCCAATCCTTGGATCTCTAATTGACTCTTATCGCCCAACACCATGTGCAACTTCGAGTCCCATTTAACTAGAGTCTCGAAAACCTCTTGTGACCTTATCATATGTTTCGTTGCATCACTGTCCATGTACCCTCCATCCTCATTGACAGTACCGTGCGAGAAATGAGAGATCATAGCAAAGTCCTCCTGCATCGGACATCTTGATGAAAAATGACCCATCTCGCCAGAGTTGAAACATTTGACTTTAGTCAAGTCCTTCGTCTGCTTACCCTTCATTCGTGCTGCAAGTGTCGTGTCCTCATCTTCCCTCTTTTTTGGATGAAGATCCTCGTCTCGCAACTCTTCCTGAATGATGTCATTCCACAACCTGTTCCAGTCTGGCAACTTCTCTCTGGTAATGATCCCTTTGATGAAGGGCTTCCATTCGTCGATGAACCCTTTCAAGGAAATCCTTACCATATCACTATCTGAAATAGTCACACCGACGACAGCAAGCCCATCTCTGACTTGAGACAATCTCCTCAGATACGAAGTCACTCCTTCACCCTTTATTTGTTGAGATTTTGTGTATTTGGGGTAGCATCATTTGTGCGCTAGGTCCCAAATTTTGTGGAGGGTTCTAGAATACACTTGATCTACAAGACCCAGAAATGGATTTAAGAAATTTCAAGTTGTGGTCAAGTTATTCAAATAATTAATTATTTTTAATGGATTTCCCAAGTCTAACTTAGGAAAATAAAATAATGAAAGTGAATTAATTAACACATGTGATGAAATATTCTTAAGTCACATGGATCACGCAGTCTTTTAATCTCTATGGTTGGATGATTTAATCTCAGTCATTGAAGGGTTCAACGAAAAAGTACAAGAGAGAGGCTTGAGGTTTAGTTGAAAACGCGCAGTTTCTGTAGAACTAAGGAATAGATTTGGAATTCTAGGGCGAGTTTGCTAAGAATTTCCAGTGGAATTTCCTGCGGTGAGGGGTAGTATTGGCTGAGAGAATGATCTAATTCCAAGGTTCAAGAGACAACAAGGGGCAATAGGAGCAGCTCAAGGATAGCGCAAAGAAGCAAGGCAGCAACTATGCAGGTGCTACGAAGGACACTGCAAAGGCAGTAGGAGGCTTTAGAAATCACGCTAGGGGTCTTTTAGTGCCAGCGTGAGGCTGTGAGACCCTTCTAGGGGTGACACAATGCCTTCTGGTGCGGTGCAGTGGCATTTGAGGCTAGCAGGGCCGACATTGAGGCTTCAGGGGCAACAGTAAGGGTTTCTAGTGTCAGATCCGAGTTGAGTCCTGTAAATCCTGTTCGAGGGTGTGGATTAGTCAAATATTTAGCTCTAGATCTTCAGGTTAGCTGCAGATTTTATATCTTTTATTCTCTATTGGGTTTTCCAAGGTTGGAACCCAGATTTGTTGTACTCAGAACTACTTAATAATAAAACCCTCATATCTGTTGAACTGATTTTCTCTCTTTGGGTTTTTCTGGGGACTTATGTCCAAAATTCCATGTGTCACTTTGTTGCATGAGTGAATTATTCAGTAAATGATCTGTATGTGTAGCCTTTATTTGTGTTTATTTTTTGTATTTTATGAATCTAATTTCTGAAAATAACTTGTATACATTAAATCAAGGAGGAGGAAATAAACCAATACACTCTAGTAGACTTTTCACATGGTATCAGAGCGATAGTAGATCAAGCTGAATCTCCAGCAATGAGATGAAGAAATATTTTTCTGCAGGGTGCCAGAAGAAGCAGCAAATTCGGAAAGGGCATTCTGGCGGCAAGAGAATGCAGATCCGGAAGACAGCGTTGAAGCTGCAGAAGGCCTCTGGGCTTATGCAGACCTTTCCTAGGGCAGCGTAAGGACTGTGTCACCCAATCTGGGGTTACGCTGTGCACTCCTGAGCCACATTGGGACTATGCTGGGCTAGCCAGGAGGACGTTGTCCAGTCGCTTCTCTTGTTGCAGAAGATTTCAGCCAAGTTCTGGAAGTAGTGCTTCAAATCTTTAGCAGTGCTAGTGGGGTAGAGATTTTGTAGGCGCAGAATTGTGCCTAGCTAATGCAACAAAGGCAGGAGGAGGACAATTATTCAGCGTATTTGAGCCAAACAGATCTGAGATTCGATCAGGAGGATCAGAGAATATTGCCCGTTTGAAATTTGGTGGAAGACTTTCGGGAGGTATGTCAGTTTCTTTAGATCTGAGGAAAGATGGCTCGATATGGACTGAGGTATCAAGACAGATTGGATGGCATGTCCAACTATGTCATCTGAAAGGCCAAAATCCTCTCTGTTCTAGATGAGTATGGTCTTAAAGATCATGCAGAGCAGACACTCGTTGTACCAACTGGTGCAGATCCACTCAAGAAGTATGAAGAAAATCAAGCACGGACAAAGCGGTTGATCATAGATAGAGTTAAGGACCACGTGATTTTTCATCTTGCTGATAAGAATACAACAAATGCTATGTGGAAGGCTTTGGAGGTGATGTACCAAGGAGGCTATGTGCAAAGAAGAATGCTTCTTGAGAATTAGAAGCGGATGTTCCAAATGGTGAAGGGCGAAGAGATAGATCCATTTCTCTTCAGACTCCAAGCTATTCGTGACTCGCTGATTGGCTTGGGTGCTACTCGAGATGAAGGGCTCCTAGTGAGGACAGCCCTGAGTGGTGTCTCTGAAGAATGGGAAACGTTTGTCTAGAGCATTCTGCGAAGGGCAGCGTTACCATCTTGTGCAGATATGTGGGCAATTCTCTGCCAATAGGAGATTAGTAGGATCGCCAAGAAATAGTTTATCTGTGGAGGAAGCGGATCAGCGAGAGTGAAGAAAGAAGAGGAGGAGGAAGCAACCCTTGCATCGAGGGAAAAGAAGCAAGGGAAGAAGAAGAAGGACCTCTCCAAGGTTCGGTGCTTTAACTGTGGTGACCTTGGTCATTTCGCTAGCAGTGGTTTTAAGAAGAAGGACAAAGGAGCTTCTGATTCCAAGGCTACAACAGCAAATGACGGTGGCTCTGATGCCGATGCAACCGTGAGTGCTCATGCACCTCGAGAGAAGAGGTGGGTTGACATGGATATATAGAGTATCCATATTTGGTGGCGGGATCCTTGAGTCAACCCTACTCTTGGATCACATACGAGCTACGGGAGCTTTAAGACAGTAGCAAGATGAGTCGGGAGATGGTTGTAGATAGCGACATTGAAGAGTACGAGGGAGTTGAATAGTTGAAGAGTGAGCAGCGTGATGCAGAGGCAGCAGCAGCGTGGAGGCAACAATGTGGAGAGGCTGATGGGACTTCAGCAACGCAGAGACGCTGGGCTCACGCAGTGCAGTGTTGTAGCATGACAGTGTCTCGAAAGGGACAACGTGATTCAACATCCAGGGAGCTTTAGTGGTGGATGTTAACTTGACTTGTTTTTCAAACAATTGGGCAGAGTCTTTTAGTTGCTTACTTGTCAGCAACTGAGTTGCAGTGCAGCAGTTAGCAGTGGAAGTGCTACGGGCAGCATGATGCAGTAGTTTGAGAGGGAGCTGCAGTACAGATGTAGCAATGTCAGTGGCAGTGGCATGGGCAGCAGTACAGAGAGCTGCAGTGCAATAGATGGAGGGTAGCAGGCCAAGCATCAACAACACAAACCAAGTACTCAAGATCTTGTAATGCATGGTGTGATGTATTGCTAGAGCACACTTCTGATGCTAAGAGGGAGTGTTGAGATTTTGTGTATTTGGGTTGGCATTAGTTGTGCTCTAGGTCCCAAATTTTGTGGAGGGACTAGAATACACTTGATCTACAAGGCCCAGCAATGGATTTCAGAAATTTCAAGTTGTGTTGAAGTTATTCAAATAATTAATTATTTTTAATGGATTTCCTAAATCTAACTTAGGAAAATAAAATAATTAAAGTGAATTAATTAACACATGTGCTGAAATTTTCTTAAGTCACATGGATCAAGCAGTCTTTTAATCTCGGCCGTTGATGGATGATTTAATCTCGGTCGTTGAAAGGTTCAATGAAAAAGTATAAGAGAAACGCTGGAGGGTCAGTTGAAAACACACAATTTCTGTAGAACTGAGGAATAGATTCTCTCAGTTCTATCTTTTGACTTGGCCAAGAAATATGCAGATTGTTTAATATTTTAAAAGGCTTTAGTTTTAGACTGCCCTTTGATTAGGAACTTATTAAGGTATCGGATAGGGAATGGTATGAAAGTGAGGTCGGGTTCGGACACTTGGATGGTAGGAATGGAGGTTTGCAAAATGTAAAATAATGTAGAAGATGTCTAGGAAGAGAGGAGTACTAGTGGGGAAATGGAGAAAATTTAAACAAGCTCTAGGTTAAGCCTCCTTCAAACTTAGAGGGAAAAAAGATGAACTTCTATGCATAGGAGACCCCTTTATAGGATATTATAGATCCAATGTGGATTATTCAACAGATTTTTCCTCTTTGATAACTATAACTTAGGAGGGGAATGAAGGCTCTATAAAAAACCAATGCTTTTATGTGTCTTGTACTAATAATCAAATCCTTGTCGTGGGAAAATTTGCAAACGCAATTTAAAATGGCACTAAAAATTTATTTATTATTGAAAGAAAGTGGGGAGACTATAAATCACTTGTTCTTAGATTGCCAAGTCTTTAAAGTAGTTTGGGGCTCAACCAAGACTTTGACAAGTGGAAAGGGGAATTGGATAGGGATTAATTTGGAATAATCACTAGGAAAGTGGCTAGAAGACAAAATGTCTTTAAAAACCCTTCACTAACAACAAAAGTTTTGTGGTCAACATAGGTGGCAACTAGTAAGACATAAATTCATGCTCCAATAGGAGACCCCAAATCCAACGAAAGTTCTCTTCAAAGTAAGATATACCTATGGTGGCGTCCTAAGAACCATAGAAAAATGAAAAATGGGCCATACAAGGGAATCCCATACGCAATCTGTGGTAGGAGGAAGATTTTACATATTTGAAAGGCGTTGGTTTGTTTTCAAGTGTGGCCTTGGCATGAGAAGAAACATCTATGGTGAACTAAGGGCAGCTTATACATTCCTAGCATTAGCTAAAGAAAGAGATATAAAAGAGATTTAGATATTTGGAGACTCAAAGCTAGTGGTGGAGTGGCTTAGTGGGAGACACAACAACGTTCCTCTATAGGATGTTATAAGAGAAAATTTATAAATAAAGCCCATCTCCAAAATCTACTTTTCTCATTTTCATTGAGAAAACAACAAGATAACACATGATTTGAGAAAAAGCACAATGTATTTACTAGTACACATGTTGTAAACAGTGGAATGTAGAGGATATGAAACTCCCCCTCCTCCCAAACAGGCAAGCTATTTTCTCATGATTAACTAGCTCCCTTCTACCCCCATCCAAAGTTTGGATCTATGGTGTAATGTGAATATGCGTTGTTAATTTTTAATTTTTATTTTTGTTTTCAATCTTGATGTGGTTATTAAGTCGCCTTTTGGACAGATGGGTAAATGCCTCAAAATTTTAATAGCAATATTATTGTTTCTTTGTCTTTAGGAATTTGTTTGGGCTTCTTTTTTTTATTTATTTTTATTTTATTTAATTAAATCTATGATGATTATCTTATTTAAAAGTCTATAAGAGACTATTAGTAAATTCATTCCTAGTTGTTTATTTTTGAAATAAAAAGAGAAATTGTTTTTTCTTTAGAGATAAATAAATGAAAACTTTAAAAATGCATATGGTCAAATAATGTATTATATATTAAATTATACATACATTTCTATGTTGAAAATGATTTTAAATCATGCATTATATATTAAAGTATACATACATTTCTATGTAAAAATGGTTTTATCCATATTAATATTAGAAACTTGTTAATAAGAGTGAATGTTAATCATCGCACATGTTCTAAGAGAATGAAAGATATCTTTAATTTTTCGAACTCCCTCATTTCCCTCGTTTTCGTTTTTTGATATATCTTATTGTCACTTCCAACCTAGCACTCTGTGTAAATTTGGGAAAAACTTTTAGCAATTACAAACAAAAATACCCCTTTTTTGGAAACTAATCAACATAACAACAAGCAACCTATATGGGTTATGCCAATCACTATAACTACCTAATACTAACTTCTTATAGTTAGCATCTAACTTGGTTATCTTCTATTTTAAAACTAAAACCTAAGTGGCAAATCCAAAAAAAATGTGTTGACCAGCATGAACTTTCTTCTTAACCAAGTCTCTTCCAAGGTGATTCTTACCAAAAAATCTAACAAGCCTAGTGCAAAGCATAACTAAGCAATCTAGATTTTATGGCAGCAAAACATTCGCCACCATCATCACCTCAACGACCTCTCTCTTATTGTTCTGTGGTTGGATATTATCCCCACTAGGTAGGCTTCACTGACAAGACTTAGATGTTAAATGACTAGAGTTCCAAGCAAAATGTCTCTCTAAGGAGCTTGCAGATAAATCACCTAGAAACGTTTTCAATAAAGGAGGGATCAAGGGTGATTAGAGTCTAATTGTTATGGGAGAAGCTATCGAAAAAGCCTTGAAGGCCCAGATAAGAGTTACAAATGTTTAGGTACACTTTCCACCAAACCCAATAAACTAAAGATAAGTTGTTATAAGCGAGGATTTTATGATATGCAGATTTACAACATGCAAAAACATATAACAGTGATGAAATAGCCTATAAATGATGACATCAACAAAGAACTAAATGTATCAAATGGGTAAGCGAGGCGTAGGTCAAATTTAGGTTTCTAATGATTAAATATGTATAAAAAAACATCATCAGCCCTATATTTGGGGTGAAAACATGCAATGAATGCTAGATTTCTCATTTCAAATTTTAATAAATGCAATTTGCAGCTAAAGGACGATAAGATATAGGAACAAAAGTTTTATTAATGTGCATTTCAACCACACCCTAACCCTAATTACCAAGAAATACAGAGAAGATTGAAATTTTAAAAGGTGATCCCACAACTAAACTAGTGACTCTATTCAATTGGGAAATTGAATTAATTAGGGTGAGGTCAATGATGAAAGAACTTAGATAGAGAGGGTGGTAGCCTATTTTGCTTCTCGTAGGAAACCTGTAAACTTCTTTAATAGGAAATTTAAGGTTAGATGTATGAATACAAGTTCCTTTGATGGATTCTAGAATAACAAAAGTTTTGCATAATCCCATAGAAATAAGAGATCATAAAAGTTGTTGCACTTTTTAATATGGCATGAGATAAACCCTAATTTTAGAAAATAACATATAAAATGGAAGGAAAAACCATTAAACATACACAACTCAAGTAAGAATCACTTCGTCAATACTCAAGATAGTCTCTCCATGCAAAAAAATCTTCCCTAGGACAATTTGCAACATTATTCATCCCTTGTGTGAAAGAGAAAAGATTTAGTGTGCATTCACTGAAGAAAGAGATATGAGTATGTGTGATGATGATCCAATGAAAATTACTTCCCTCTATTTATATGAAGTTAAGCAAGTCATTTTTCATTAGTTTACAATTAAAAGGGCCTAAAAGTTTGCTTGAAGTGTTCAACTAGGGTAATATGTCACAAGTCGGCCTATAGATAGCTTTACAAATGAAAATTATAATAAAAACGAAAATCCTCCACACCTATTGGAGGAAAGGCTCTCCAACATGAAGCTATCCCACAAAAGTGGGCATCTTCATTAAGTGAGTGACAAAGGGTGTTCAAATCGCTACTCACTCTAAGGGAAATCATCAAAATGCATCAGTACATCTCCAATTAACATTTCCTTAACCAAGAAACCATCATCAAGAAGGCTTATGCAACCCTCCTAAGGCATGCATGGGTGGTGTGGTATCCCTAGTATCAAGCATTAGCATCAAAACAAGGTTTTTTGTTCCTCGCAAACCATCTCAAGCAGTAGACATCCTCATCTGGGAGCTAAAACAAGGCAACGCCCATGAAGCAAGTTCAAGCCCAGCATGGGGACACCCTGGGTCCATCTGGGAACATCATAAATAGAGCTAATGCCTTGTCGTCTTTCCTTAGCATTTCAGCATCTTGAGGTGTAGCATGTGAAAATTCTACTGCAATGTATTGGTTTATTTTCTCCAACTTGATTTAATTTATACAAGTTATTTCAGAAATTAGATTTAGAAAATACCGAAAATAAACACAACTACAGCCTACACATGCAGATCATTTACTGAATAATTCACTCATGCAACAAACTGACACATGGATTTTTGGACATAAGTCCTCGGAAAAACCTAAAGCAGGAAAACTTGTTCAGCAGATATGAGGGTTTTATTATTAAGTAGTTTTGAGTACAACAAATCTGGGTTCCAACCTTGGAAGACTCGACAAAGAATAAAAGATATATGATCTGCAGCTAACCTGAAGATCTAGTGCCAAATATCTGACTAATCCACACTCTCAAATGGGATTTATAGGACTTAGCTCGGATCTGACCCTAGAAACCCTCAACGCTGCCCTTGAAGCCCTAGTGTCGGCCCTGCTACCCTCAAATGCCATTGCACTGCACCAAAAAAGATTGCATCACCCTTGGAAGGGTATCATAGCCTCACGCTGGCCCTAAAAGGCCCTCTGCGTGATTTTTTAAGCCTCCCAATACCTCTATGCTATCCTGCGTAGCACCTATGCAGCACCCGCATAGTTGCTGTTTTGTTTCTCTGCGTTGTCCTTGAGCTGATCCTCTTGCCTCTTGTTGTCTCTTGGCTCTTGGAATCAGATCATTCCCTCAGCCAATACTACCCCTCACTGCAGGAAATTCCATGTGAAATTCTTAGCAAACCCGCCCTAGAATTCCATATCTATTCCTCTGTTCTACAGAAATTGTGTGTCTTCAATTGACCCTCAAGCCTTTCTCCTTTACTTTTTTGTTGAACCCTTCAACGACCGAGATTAAATCATCCATCAACAACTGAGATTAAAATATTGCTTGATCCATGTGCCTTAAGACAATTTCGGCACATGTTAATTAATTTAGTGTAATTATTTTATTTTCCTAAGTTAGACTTAGGAAATCCATTTAAAATAATTAATTATTTGAATAACTTCAACACAACTTGAAATTTCTTAAATCCATTTCTGGGTCTTGTAGATCAAGTGTACTCTAGTCCCTCCACAAAATTTGGGACCTAGAGCACAACTGATGCTACCCCAAATATAGAAAATCTCAACACTCCCTCTTAGCATCAAAAGTGTGCTCTAGCAATACATCCCACCATGAATTACAAGATCTTGAGTACTTGGTTTGTGTTGTTGATGCTTGGCCTACTGCCCTCCATCTACTGCACTGCTGCCCATGCCACTGCCATTGACACTGCAACATCTGTATTGCAGTTCCCTCTGAAATTGTTGCATCATGTTGCGCATAGCACTGCCACTGCTAACTGCTAACTGCTGCACTGCAACTCAGTTGCTGAGAAGTAAGCAACTGAAAAACTCTACGCAATTTTTTGATAGACAAGTCAAGTTGCCCTCCACCATTGAAGCCTCCTGGATGCTGAATCACGTTGTCCTCTTGGAGACATTGTCATGCTGCAACACTGCACTATGTGAGCCCAGCTTCTCTACACTGCTGGGCTCTTCAATGTGGTCATCTGCAACCATCTCTCGACTCATCCCGCTACCGTCTTAAGGCTCCCGTAGCTCGTATATGATCCAAGAGTAGGGCTGACTCAAGGAACCCGCCACTCAATCTGGATACTCTATATATCCATGTCACCCCACCTCTTCTCTTGAGGTGCATGAGCACTCATGGTTGCATCATCATCAGAGCCATCGTCATTTACTGTTGTAGCCTTCGAATCAGAAGCTCCTTTGTCCTTCTTCTTAGGACAACTGTTGGTGAAATGACCAAGATCACCACACTTAAAGCATCGGACCTTGGAGAGATCCTTCTTCTTGTTCCCTTGCTTCTTTTCCCTTGATGCAACGCTGCATCCTTCTCTTCTTCTTTCTTCACTCTGGCTGATCCACTTCCTCCATTGTTGGATTGCTTCTTGGCGATCCTCCTGATCTCCTCTTGGCAGAGAATAGCCCACATATCTGCCCATGATGGTAACGCTGACCTTCCCATAATGCTCTGGACAAACGTTTCCCATTCTTCAAAGACAGCATTCAGAGTCGTCCTTTGTAGGAACCCTTCATCTGGATTAGCACCCATGCCAATTAGTTGGTCACAGATAGCTTGAAGTCCGAAGAGGAATGGATCAATCTCTTCATCCTTCATCATTTGGAACATCCGCATCTGATTTTTAAGAAGCATTCTTCTTTGCACAGAACGTCCTTGGTACATCACTTCTAAAGCTGACCACATGTCATGTGTTGTATTCTTACCAGTCACATGAGGAATCATGTGATCCTTGACTCCGTCTATGATCAACCTCTTCGTCCATGCTTGATTTTCTTCATACTTCTTGATTGGATTTGTGTCGGTTGGTACAACAAGTGTCTTCTTTGCATGATCTTTGAGACCATACTCATCCAGAATTGAGAGGATTTTGGTCTTCCAGATAACATAGTTAGACAAGCCATCCAATCTATCTTGATCCCTCAATCCATATCGAGCCATATTTGCTCAAATTTGAAGAAAACAATACTTCTCCCTCTGGATCTGGGTTTCTTGGTGACTAGAAACCCTTTAGTAACTGCTTCTTTCTACAAACTGACTCCCCTCTTGGAAATCTTCTACCAAAACTCAAACATACAATATTCTTCGATCCCCCTGATCGAATCTCAGATTTGTTTGGCTCAGATCTGTTGAATGATTGTCTTCCTCCCGCCTTCGTTGCCTTAGCTAGGCACAATTCTGCACCTGCAGAATCTCTACCCCACCAGCACTGCTGAAGATCTGAAGCATTGTGTCCAAAACTTGGTTGAATTCTTTTGCAACAAGAGAAGTGACTGGACAACGTCCTCTTGGCTGGCCCAGCGCAGTCCCAACGTGGCTCAGAAGTGGACTGCATAACCCCAGGCAGGGTGATGCAATACTTACGCTGGCCTGGGAAGGGTCTGCATAAGCCCAGAGACCTTCTGCAACTTCAATGTTGTCTTCTTCTGGATCTGCGTCCTCCTGTTGTCAAGATGCCCTTTCTGAATCTGCTGCTTCTTTTGCGACCCTGCAGAAAAAATATTTCTTCAGCCGATTTGCTGGAGATTCATCTTGATCTGCTATTGCTCTGATACCATGTGAAAATTCCACTGCAGTATATTGGTTTATTTCTCCTATTTGATTTAATTTATACAAGTTATTTTCATAAATTAGATTCAGAAAATAACGAACATAAACACAACTACAACCTACACATTTATATCATTTACTGAATAATTCACTCATGCAACAAAGTGGCACATGGATTTTTGAACATAAGTCCCCGGAAAAACTCAAAGCGGGAAAACTGGTTCAAGATATATGAGGGTTTTATTATTAAGTATTTTTGAGTACATCAAAACGGGTTCCAACCTTGGAAGAACTGAGAGAGAATAAAAGATATATGATCTGCAGCTAACCTGAAGATCTAGTGCCAAATATCTGATTGATCCACACCCTCAAACGCGATTTACAGGACTCAGCTCGGATTTGACCCTAGAAACCCTCAACGCTACCCTTGGAGCCCCAGCATCAGCCATGCTACCCTCAGATGCCACTGCGCTGCACCAGAAGGGACTTTGTCACACCTGGAAGGGTATCACAGCCTCACGCTGGCCCTAAAAGGCCCTCTGCATGATTTATGAAGCCTCTTAGTGCCTCTACGTTGTCCTACGTAGCAGTTGTGCAGCGCCTACGTAGCTGCTGCCTTGCTTCTCTGCGATGTCCTTGAGCTGCTCCTCTTACCTCCTGTTGTCTCTTGGCTCGTGGAATCAGATCATTCCCTCAGCCAATACTTCCCCTCACTACAGGGAATTCCAGTGGAAATTCTTAGCAAACCAGCCCTAAAATTCCAGATCTATTCCTCAGTTCCACAGAAATTGTGTGTCTTCAACTGACCTTCAAGCTTTTTTGTTATACTTTTTCGTTGAACCCTTCAACGGCCGAGATTAAATCATCCATCAACAATTGAGATTAAAAAATTGCTTGATCCATATGACTTGAGACAATTTCAGCACATGTGTTAATTAATTCACTTTAATTATTTTATTTTCCTAAGTTAGACTTAGGAAATCCATTAAAAATAATTAATTATTTGAATAACTTCAACACAACTTGAAATTTCTTAAATCCATTTATGGGTCTTGTAGGCAAGTGTACTCTAGTCCCTCCACAAAATTTGGGACCTAGAGCACAATTGATGCTACTCCAAATACACAAAATCTCAACATAGCAAAGGGAATAAAACCATATGGAGGATCCCTCAAAGCCCAATGCTCATCTCAAGCGGGGCAATGTTGGGGTTGCAATGTCATAAGTGCTATTAAGGTTGGGTTAGACATACTCTTTATTGTGCTAAAGATGTGTCAATCCATCCCTCAAGGGCTTTATGTTTCATGTGTGATGAACCACTTGAAACATACTTGCAAGACCAAGTGAGCTCAACATCAATAGGGATAAAATAATTAAAGCACCATAGTGGATCATATTCAATTTTAAGGGCACAAAAGTACTTCATACAAACCTTGCCTTCTAATATCTTTCTAGCTCATGATTTGTAAGAAATTTACCACACTTATGTTAGGGATGATTATGAAATTATCCCTATTAGATGCTTCCCCTGAGGGGAAGGACATTTCATAGGTAGGTCCATCAATCAATAGATACATGTGGTATTCTAGTCATGGAATGGGAAAGACTTCAAGGAAGATGGCCATCGCCATCGTACCAATTGAAAGCAGTCCAACATCTTAAGTAAAATGATAAGAGGGAACAATGATGGAGGCATGAGTTACCCCTTTCCTAAGCCTGCTTTTTCCACTCCTATAGTGTGCCTTTTACTTTTAATGATTTGTCTTTTGCACAATTCAGATGACTTGGCTTTATTTATGTTTTTTTTAGTAATCTTTAAGGATGTAACAGCTTATCACTCATTAAGGTTGGGATGTTTATAATTTCTTTTGTTTAGATAGAGCATGGAATGCTTAGGAACTAGGTGATGGCTAATGTGGTGGGGGGGGGAAGGGTAGAGCTCATGCCATGCCTTTTCCCATGTGATTATTCAATGTCCCAACCATATTTTGCATTTTTCTTTTTACCATTTGTAGCCTCACATGGTTTTATCTTTCTCTCAACTCCATCAACCTCTTAGGGCAAATTTTCTCAAGCGCTAACTCAAACATGAGGATATAAGGTGACAATCCCAATGATCAATGACAATCAACCCAAAGAATGGAGGTGGATATATGGGGCACATGGAAGGTGGTAAGTATGGATTATCTTGGGCATGTTATAACAATCAATACCACCTATTAATTCCCCATCTTGCAGTAGAAGAAAATGCCCAGGGGAGTCCACATTGGTATAAGGGAAAAGGACAATTATCAAGAACGGGTACAATCAAGAACGGTCAATTATCCAGCTTGGCATGTGATCCATATTAGTATGCCCCAAACATTAAATGAAAGCATGTGATTACACAAATGGTTAGTGTACCTTCTGATAGACAACCCACCTTCCTTAAAGAACTATGCTAGATGGGAGATAACACTAACCAAAGCATCCGTGGAGAGCTCTGAAGTAAATTTATATATGGATCATCATAGGGTCGCTAGCTAGCTAGCTGACTAATGGAGAGGAAAAATTTATTCTAGGGGTTACCCACTTTTGATGGGTAACATTGACCTCCCACACTAATTTTGTGACACACCTATTGATCAAATTCAACATGTATTGCTTATTCCCAACCATAGTATTCAAAATAGGAACTGGTGACTAGACATGTACACCTATCGAACTAGTTTTTGAACCAGAATTGGAAAAATTGGATTGGTAAAATCTCAATGAAACGGTCTTTTAAAAAATACATGAAATAAATAATTTTTAATGAAATATATATATATATATATATATTTTTCATTAAAAACCATGAATCCAAAAAAATAGAGACAAAATATGTAGAATTTTGTCATCTATATACAACGTAAAGATGAATATATCAAAATGGCATTGAGTGCAATACATATCAACAACAAAATACATAATCAGTGAGGCTCTAAATGGCCTCAAAGTCCAAAAAATATGCTACAAGCTACGGAAACAGTGGCCTACTACAAGTCTACATATCAGTGATCAACATGGTCACTCCTCATCATCACCACTACTAGACATGGGATCATCAACCTGAGCTAGATAAACATCATCTGGTTCAGAGTCTGTGGACTCCTTAGACTCTTTTGCAACCTTAGTAGTAGAAGTAGCATAAACAAACCTAGACATCAAAACTACAAATCATTAATCATCATGATCGCTCTTGAAACTCATCATTGATTCAACACGTCTAGAAATGGGATCATCAACAAGAGCTACATAAACATCATCTAGCTCAAATTCTTCAGACTTGGATTGCTCAACCTTATAATATGGTAGAAATTGAAAAAGTTTAACCATGCCTAACCAAGACCCAAAAATATTTTGGAGAAATTCCACCTGGAGCTTAAGCTATTTGTTAATTTAAACATGTACTATGCCATTTCAGATTAGGGCTCAAAATCCTAAAGCAGATAGAACATACCAATAGATCGGTGGAAAAAAAGCCAAAATAGAGATAATGAATGGTGGTGTTACGGCGATCAGCAGGATGCTTCTACCAACAAATTCTCCAATAGGTCATTCAGCCAGGCGTGTCACACATAACCGTAGTACAACCCAAACAAAGAACACTCCACAAATACACAGCACCAAGAACGTAGATCCATCGCCATCAAGAGAGAATAAAATCCTTACCACATTGTGTGCATAATGAACTCCAAGTCTCTCCATTATATAGGGCATATTTGGGGGTGTGTGACAAGCTCTTTAAGACATTTAAGTCTATATTATATTCCAGGCCAACCTAGCACATAAGTGGAATAAATTCAAAGTACATGTTCTGCGCATCTGATCGAGATGATCTTTAGATCAATCTTACACCTCTCTGAAAGAGGAATCCAATAAAAATATTGGGATCATCATCTGAGTAGTATAACCCAGAGTTTGGACCTAGTTGTCCAAATTTAACACTCCCTCTCAACTAGGGAGAACTCTGTCCACTAGTGCAATCCAAACATTGTGTGTCATCCCATCGTAACTTGCTTTATTGGCCTCTTTATTTCAGAACAGAAGTGGGTCAGTCACCAAGACATCATACCCAGCTGATAGATTCAGCCTAGAGGTCTGAAACCTCTATAGGACTCACAAAGAGTCTCATATCAACCCGAAGTTGGTTTCACTGACCCGAAGTCAATTGAAACCTCACTTAGACTCGAGAGAGTCATATACTAACCCGAAGTTAGTTTCACTGACCTGAAGTCAGTTGGAGGTCTGAAACCTCGCTAAACTTGATCGCAAATCAAGTTGTTGGACACGTGCCATCCTAAACATAGAGAGTACGACAATCTCCAATGCATCCATCTATCTTGCTATGGTCTTTATTCACATTTCCCACCTCATTGGCCAAATGAGAGGTACTTCCCATGAGTCTGAAACTCCATGGGTAGGATGCATACGGGGCACAAATCAAAGAGAGGTAAAACATCTCAATATCACCACGGTGGGGCGGAAGCACACCAACTAGGTTCGGCAAGCCTAGTCCTGTGGTTGCTTATAGCACCAAAGCTATCCCCAAAACCCCCTTGGAGCTCCCAGAGCTCATCGTCCAACAATACCCTCCATGACTCTAAGATTCTCACGAAAGGTTAGGAACATGACCTTCTCCAAGGGCATTGTGAGAATATCCGCGACCTACTCATCAGTTCCTATATGATCGAGCCTTACGGTGCCTCGTTGTACCATGTCCCAGATAAAGTGGTGCTAGCCATCAACATGCTTGGATCAATTGTGGAACCCAAGATTCTATGACAAATGAATCTCCCTCTGGTTATCACAAGGGATAATGGTGGCATCTAGCACATGCTCAAACAACTCACTAAAGAGCTTTCGCAACCATGTGACTTCACAACGGGCCATACATGCTGTAATGTATTCAACCTCAACAGTGCTCAAGGCTACCAACTTTCGTTTCTTGCTCGAAGCAAATATACTTGTGAAGTAGCATCCAGATGTGCTCTTACGATCCACCACACTGCCAGCCCAATCGGCATCAGTATATCCAAGGAGTGTAATGCTCCCGGCAGTGTATCTCAGCCCATGGTCTATCATGCCACAGAGATATCTCAAGAGTTTCTTGGCACCAACCCAGTGAATGTTATGATCAACCATGTGTTGACTCAAGGTGTTCACTGCACAACATACGTCCGAACAGGTGTTCACTAACAACACCAAAGCCTCTACGAGTTGAAGATACTCAGTAGGATTTGCTAATACGGGCCCAGCAGTGCTTCCACTCAACTTCTTAAAGTTGAGCTCCATCGGTGTCGATACGGACTTACAGTCCACCATACCAGAAGCTTCACAATGTGTTTTCCTTGAAAAAGGAAAATCTCGACAGGAATCTGCCAGACCTCCAGGCCTAGGCATCAGTGCTAGGTCCTTCATCTCGAACTCAGCAGCGAGCTCCCTCTTGCACTGATGAATGAGAGGGTCAGCACCTGTCAGGAAGAGGTCATCCACGTACATGACTAGAATGAGAGGCCTTTCTCGATCAACCTTGAAGTAAAGGTTCAGATCAACATTACTACGAGTGAAGCCCAGCTTCATCAGGTAGCTATCTATCCTCTCGTACCAAGCTCTAGGTGCTTGCTTCAGGCCATAGCGGGCTTTCTTCAACCTGCAGACATAGGTGTCCCGATCCTAGATTTTGATCCGCAGAGGTTGTTCTACATACACCTCTTCCTTTATCGCACCATGCCAAAAAAGTGGTCTTTACATCCATCTGATGAAGATTCCATCCTTGCGTATCAGCAAGGGAAATAATAGATTGTAGGTGCAATAATAATCGGTGCCTTCCTAGAGAAGTCTCAGGCAACACATTTTCCCATCAGATCCATGCTTGATCTTATATCAAGGTGACAACAGTTTTGATTTGTGGTCTAGGAACCATATCCTAGACATCACCCTCACATCCTTGCAGATTTGGATGCTTTACAGTTGCTTCAAATGATCTAGGCTCATATTGTACTCATGGCAGCTAGATACCCCTGATATTTATATGGCTTCTTGGATTTCTTCCGAAATTTCCCCTTCTAAAGCCATATGTCTTTGAGCCATGAAGACATTTCGTTCAGCAATGATATTAGCTCAGGAGCATATATAGTTGTATTCTTCCTCTTAATCCCAGCTTCTCTCGAGAGAGAAAACATCTATTTTAAATGAGGGCATCCCCGACACCAACTTGGAAAGGGGTCTTATTCTTCCACAGTCAAAGCCATCAAGACTCATAGTCATATATTGTCATCTAGCTATCATGCATATATCATATACAATATTTGATCAAAAACTTCACAGGCTTTGTTGATCAAGACTCCAACAACGTGACAGAAGGCTGCAAAAACTTCTCAGTTCATACTTACAAGTTTAGCATTACGCTCCAATGTAGGACTGATACTGTCACCAGCTTACTGCTAATATGAATTTCGTAAACATGGGTGACTGTCTATTTCACTGTCATAATGACAGTGACATAGAATGATAGATTTAACTCCTCAAGTTTGCGGCTACAGAACCATCATATAGCTGATTACGATGTGGCCATAATTTTATCGTCATATAGTATTGAAGATTTCAATTTTCATAGTCATGCATATTTTGTCATATGTCATTGTCAAACAGGGATAATATATCATGATTCCTCCTCTCATGATCCTACACTTGAGGTCTTCATCTACTACATCCGACATTTCATCCTGCACTGCTTCTTATTTTCAGATCTAGGGCTTCAAATCTATAGATCTCAGTTCTGCAATTTGTCTCCTAAATTGCACATATCTAGGAACCAATCATACAGATGTTCTAAACACTGAATTTACCCTTCTTCATGTCATTGCATAAGTGCACATCAATCATTATTGTTCATCACCTATGAACATACCTCATCTTGATTTCTCCTTTTAAAAATGACTTGTACACCTCTGCCCTCTTGACCCTTCTTATCACAATGCACAACATATAAATTGCGACCAGAGCCTTCACATCCAGAGTTTTGAATGAAGATCTTATAGACGACTTTCTTAGAGATGAATTTTGTTGATGATGGTCAATAATTTGCATGCCATGATGGATACAAGTAGCCAGGAAATCAATTGCAGAAGTGACAATTTTATCAAACAAATCAGAAGACTGAATATGATAATTATTTTGCAGGGACTGTCCAAAAAGGATGCTTAGTAATTCAAAGGCTTTACTGAATTTTTGTATACTGTTGTAATTTACTGTTAGGGCATTTTGCAGGCTGCACCATCCATTTAACCAGTCATTGGACAACCTTCTGAAACTACGGCCTAGGCAAGACAAGGTGCCTTATGAATGGGCTGATGTTCTGGGTATGAGACAGTCTTTAAAAATCTTTGCGTTGGTTTGTTCATGGGCAAATATTTGGTCACAGGTTTAGGGCTCCACACTGACCCAACCTTCTTGCTCAAAATACACCTCAAATGATGCAACCTCCTTTCCTTGCATCCACGGTGACCTTGTAATGTGAGGAGGCACCTATATTTTCATGATAGGGTTGTTTTGACCCTCAAAAATGCCACCTTCAGGCCTGCGGCCTAAACATTTCAGGTAGGTTTCTTTGACGAATTTCTTGCCCAGACCACAAGCTGTCAAAGCTTAAGCAACCTCTGTATCCTAAGCAGAACATCAGACATGTACATAAAATAGACTTCAAACTCACCTCTGAGGCAGACATCAAACTGCTGTTGGTTAGGGCACATATAGCCTTAAATCAACAATCAAGTTTGTTGCGGCCTAGTCTGGGAGAAGTGTTGTCTTCCTTGACTGTTGTCCTAGGTAGACAGTCTCTAAACAGCTCCACGTTGGTTTGATTTGAAGAGGTTAGGCCTGCGGCCTACCTTAGTTTACAGCGGCTCCCTAACAGCCCTCAAAACAACCCAACCTTAGATCTGGCCCATAGTTGCTCCCCTTTGTTGTGGCTGCCCTTCAATGGGAGGCTGCCCCTCCATGTTGCTAAAAACAACCTCTTATGAGGGCTATTTACCCATTTGACAGCCCTTAAAACAATTCCTTTTGCTGTGGTCTTCTTCCAAGGGATCTCGGCCTTCCTTCCTGCACTCGGTTACCCAAAAAACAGAGTTAAAAAAAAACCTTGAAATACTTATGTTTTGACCCTTAAGCAAGTTGTTGTTATGGGCACGTTATAGCCCAAGAACCCTTCACGCTGCCTTGTTTTGGGAGGCTAGGCCTGCGGCCTACCTCAACTGGCTTCCTCAGTTCAGTTTTAACCTTCAAACGACCCACACATAACAGTGTTTTGCTTGTCTACTCCTCGGCCAACTAGCCCAACAAACTGACTCTTAAGACAACCCTTCTCAAATCTGTTTTGCCCCTCAAACAGTGCTTCATCCTAATTTGCATACCCTACAACAATTTGGCCTCCATTCAAACCTCTCCACACTGTCTTGAACCTTCCCTTGTTGCTATCCGAACTTGAAACAAGCCTAACCAGATCTATCTTAGCCCACAAACATGCCTCAACAATACTCACCTACAGCGCTTTCCATGTTGTCTAGGGAAAACTCTGTCACGTTGTTCGAAGCCTCCTTGTTCAGCCGGATGAGTTGCACATGTTGGATCAATAGATCGAAGATTGCTTTTCAACACAAATTGGGCATTGTCTTCCCCATAAGGCTCTGATACTATGTCAATTTAAACATGTTCTATGCCATTTCAGATTAGGGCACAAAATCCTGAAGCAGATAGAACATACCAATAGATCGATGGGAAACAAGCCAAAACAAAGATAATGAATGGCGGTGTTATGGCGATCGGTAGGATGCTTCTACTTGCAAAGTCTCCAATAGGTCATTTAGCCAGGCGTGTCACACATAACCCAGTACAACCCCAAAAAAGAACACTCCACAAATACGCAACACCAATGACGCAGCTCCATCGCCATCAAGAAAGAAGAAAATCCTCACCACATTGTGTGTATAATGAACTCCAAGTCTCAAAGTCTCTCCATTATATAGGCATCTTTGGGGGTGTGTGACACACTCTTTAAGACATTTAAGTCTATATTATATTCCAAGCTGACCTAGCACATAAGTGGAATAAATTCAAAGTACATGTTCTGCTCATTCGATCGAGATGATCTTTAGATCAATCTTACACGTCTCCGAAAGAGTAATCCAATAAAAATATTGGGATCGTCATTTGAGCAGTACAACTCGGAGTTTGGACCTAGTTGTCCAAATTTAACACTATTCAAATAATTAATTATTTTAATGGAATCTGTAAGTCTAACTTAGGGAAATTAAATAATTAAAGTGAATTAATTTAGACATGTGGATGAGAATGTTCCAAGTGACAAGGATCAAGGCTTTTCTAATCTTAATCGTTGATTAGAGATTAGATCACGGTTGTTGATTCGTCAACTGAAAAAGTATTAAAGGAAGGCTTGGTGTGAGTTGGAGAACACACAGGGAGTGGCTTGAGCTAAGTCGAAATTTTAGGGTGCAGTTTGCTAAGAATTTTCGAGTGAGCTTGCAGTACAACGAGGGGACAGTTTGGTAGTAGGATTTCTGATCCAAGGCCGGGAATACAATAGCAGAGGGGTAGATGAGAACTAGAGAGGCAACGCAGGCCTAGGAGGGGTGATGCAGGCTCACATAGAACTGGTGCAGAGGCTCACACAGTTCCTGACGGGTGACACAGGCCTAGAGGAGTTGACGTAGAGCCATTAGAGGCAACGGTGGGGTTTCAGTGGGCCAGATCAGGCTCGTACTCAGCAGATCGTAAAGGGTAATGTAGCCACACTGAAGGGTGACATAGTCTCAGTGCAGAGCTTTCTAGGGACTGCGTAGGCACATGTGGGGTTCTTCATCCTGAGCTGAATCAACCGTAATATCTGTCTCCAGAGATAGAGGTACTTCTATTGGGATTTTCTCTGTTGGGTAAACCAATACTGGTACACTAGTTTGTATTCAGAAATTTGCATAATAATAAAACTCTCAAGAGATGTTGTACCGGTTTTCCCACATTGGGTTTTTCTGGGGACATTTGTCCAAAAAATCTTGTGTTTCCTTTGTCGAATGTGATTAATTCTTCAGTACGTGATCTGTATATTTGTGTAGGCATCAGTGTATTTACTTCGATGTTTTTCTTGTATTATTCATAAAAATAACTTGTTAACTTAATAAAACTAGGAGAAGTAAATCAGATTACTGCTGTAGGATTTATGCTTAGTAAATTCAAAATTTTTCACATGGTATCAGAAATATTGCAGATTAGGGAAAGTTGAAGCCATCAGCGAAGAGATGAAGTTTTGCTACATGGAGACAACTTACAACGCAGATCCAGGAAGAGGCAACGTAGAGGGACAATGCATGGCCAAAAGGGGTGATGCAGAGCCAATCTAGCTCATGCAGACTCGGAAGGGTGACGCAGGACCAATGCAGAAGGTTCGGTTTTTCGTCCTTCCGATTGTCATGGTTGGAAGTGCAGTGTTGTTCTTCAGAAAATATTGGTGGGGCATTGTTTCTGTCGATGCAGAACAATGTCTAGCAGGGTGTCACAAAGTAAGAGGAAGTAGTTCCTCAACAAACTTTTTCGCGCCAAGAAGTCTGAGATCTGATCAGCAGAGTGATTGGAGAGGGTTGATTTGACAGTGGTTGGTGGAGGATTTCCTGGAGGGAAATCACTTGTCAAAGGGATCATATGCTCTAGAGGGCTTCTAGTGCCAAGAAACCCATATTTGAGTAATTTGTTGAGGCCAGCAGCGGAAGAAGGGATAAGAGTATTCGCTTCGACAGCTTTTGAGCAGAGATGGCCACACATGGATTGAGGGATCAAGACAGGTTGTATGGAGTATCCAACTTCGTCGTCTGGAAGACCAAATCCTGTCAGTTCTAGATGAATATCGCATCAAAGATCACACCGAGAAAGTTTGCTCTGTTCTTGTTGATGTTGATTTGTTGAAGAAGTATGAGGAAGCGCAAGCAAGGGCCAAGTGCTTAATTATGGATGGGGTCAAGGATCATGTTGTCCCGCACATTGTTGAAAAGGACACAGCAAATGAGATGTGGACAACGTTGAACTCAATGTATCAGGGGACTTCTGTCCAAAGGAGAATGCTTCTGGAGAATCAACTTCGATTATTTCAGATGCACCAGGGAGAGCAATTCGACCCCTTCCTCATTAGATTGAAGGCGATTCTTGATCAACTCGCTGCTATGGGGGCCACTCCTGATGAGGGTCTATTGTTCAGGATTGCCCTGAATGTAGTGTTTGAAGAGTGGGAGACCTTTGTCCAGGACATTTTCGGTAGAGTGACACTTCAAAATTGGGAAGACATGTGGGCATCTCTTTGACAAGAAGAGATCAGGAGGCTGACCAAGGCGGGTAGCACCAGTAGCGGAATCAAGATCAAGAAGGAGGAGGAAGAGGCAGCACTTGCATCTCTAAGGGATAGTAGGGGCAGCGAGGGAAGAAGAAGAAATACCTTTCAAAGGTCAGGTGCTTTAGATGTGGTGAACTAGGACATTTCTCCACAACTTGTCCTCGAAAGAAGAAGGGCAAGGAAGATTCTGATTCAAAGGTTGTAATAGCTAAGGGTGATGATGGGAGTGATGATGATGTGGCTATGAGTGCTCATTTGCCTCGAGTGAAGAGGTGGGGTGACATAGATCTGTAGACTGAATTACAGATTGTGGTGCAGGGCAGGATCCTTGAGGTGCCCAAACTCTTGGATCACATACGAGCTACGGGAGCCCTTAATGACAGTAGCAGGATGGTTGGATTTAGTTGGTGCAGAGGATTATGGAGGCACATTGGAAATGCTAGGAGGCTAAAGACTGGAGCAGCACAGAGCAAAGGCAATAGCAGAGAGGCAGTGCTTACGCAGTGCAGAGCAGCAGTAGCACAGAGGCACCAGAGGGTCAGCGCAGATTAGCAGCAGAGGGTGTTTTAGTATCGAGATGCAGCCAGACTGACTTGTCTGTCAAGATTTTGGGTGATGTCCTTCAGTTGCTTATTTCTTAGCAACTGAGTTGCAGTGCAACAGTGAGCAGTGGCAGTGCTATGGGCAACATGATTCAACATGTGAGAGGGAGCTGCAGTACATATGAGGCAGTTACTTTGGCAGTGTCATGGGCAGTAGTACAGAAGGCAGCAGCGCAGAGGATGAGTGGCAACAGGCCAAGCATCAGCAACACAGGGGAGTGATGTCGTGGATTAGGGTGATGCTTCAGGTTGAAGTGTTGCTAGAGCACATTCCTCGCTAAGAGGGAGTGTTGATTTTTGGGTAGCATCGAATGTGCTCTAGCTCCGAAACTTTGTGGATGGGCTAGAACGCATGAAATCTCCAAGACCCAGAAATCGTTTGGAGAAATTCCACCGTGAGCTTAAGTTATTCAAATAATTAGTTATTTTAATGGCTTCCCTAAGTCTAACTTGGGGAAATTAAATGATTAAAGTGAATTAATTTAGACATGTATGTGAGAATGTTCTAAGTGACGAGGATCAAGCCTTTTCTAATCTCAGTCATTTGATTAGAGTTTAGACCACAGTCATTGATTTGTCAACTAGAAAAGTATTAGAGGAAGTCTTGGGGTCAGTTGGAGAACACACAAAGAGTGGCAACACTTAAGCTAAGTCAAAATTTTGGGGCACAGTTTGCTGAGAATTTTCGAGTGAGCTTGCAGTGCAACGAGGGTTAGTTCGGCATTGGGATTTCTAATCCAAGGCTGAGAATACAATAGTAGAGTGGCAGATCTTCACCAAAGAGGTAGCGTAGGCCCAGGAGGGGTGACGTAGGCCTAGAGGAGCTAAGACAAAGCCATCAGAGGCAATGCTGGGGTTTCAGTGGGCCAAATTGGGCTCATATTCAGCAGAGCTGAAAGGGTGACGCAACCACACTGAAGGGTGACACAGTGTTACCACAGAGCGTGCTGGGGACTGTGTAGGCACATGTGGGGTTCTTCATCCTAAGCTGAAGAACTTATAATATCTGTCTCCAGAGATAGACGTACTTCTGTCGATATTTTCTCTATTGGGTAAACCACTTCTGGTACCCTAGTTTGTATTCATAAATCTACATAATAATAAAACCCTCAAGAGTTCTTGCATCGGTTTTCCTGCATTGGGTTTTTTCGGGAATTTTTGTCCAAAAAGTCTTGTGTTCGTTTTGTCGAATGTGCTTAATTCTTTAGTACTTTATCTGTATATTTGTGTAGGCAACAATTTATTTACTTTGATGTTTTTCTTGTATTATTTAGAAAAAATAACTTGTTAAGTTAATAAAACAAGTAGGAGAAGTAAATCAGATTACTACTATGGTATTTCTGTTTAGTGAATTCAGAAATTTTCACACCAAATGCTTAAGATAGACAACAAAGTCACCAAAGCTTCTTAGAGCAATTTTCCAATGATTTCCCAACAATACTTCAATTAGATGCTAAACACGGAGATTCCAATTAGATCTTAATGCTCAAATAACTTAAACCGTTAATGAGATTAGAAGATTTAAAGCTTAGATGTTTGAGTGATTTAGTGAAAATTTAACAAATATTAGATCTAACAAAAGACACGTAATTGTTAGTCTTTAATAGCATAAACCACAATGAGCCAATTTGATCATGAAAAGCCACTTATGTGACAGATATGATAGGAGCAAATATATCACTTCAAACCAAGAAATTATCAAGCATATAAAATTGAATATGGCCAATGAGTTTCCTAATGACTTGCCAATGTAAATTTATGAGTTTTTAGCCCAATTAAGATGTATTATTTGGAAAAATTAGATATGATCATACATTTATGCAGAGATATCAAACACTATTAATTGGAGATTTGTGCCAAAAGACTGATGCCCAAGACACTTAGATGTGAAGACAATATGCTAAATGTCACATCAATCAATTTTATGCCTTTAATGTATTCTTTCATATTATATCATATCTAATCTAATTGATTATGCAGAGATTTTCCAACCAACCAACTGTTGAAGAATGTAACTAGGTTCAGTCTTCATAAATTGTACTTGATTCAATATTTATTGTACTTGTCAAAAGAATAAAGAAAAGAATTTTATATTATTAAATGACTTATTAAAGCATGGGTTTCATGCTTGGGTCATATTTATTTTAGGTCAAAGTCCCTATTGTGGACTTCTAGGTTTTATTTCGAGTCTATAGGATTATTGCTTATTTAAATTGATCCATATTGGGCTTTTGAATCATGCAAATAGGTCAAGTATTGAGTCAAATATGATTTATGAAGGCTCCACATCGAGTCGGCCTTCAAGTGATCAAGTCGGCCTCAAGACCAGTAATTCGATCCCATCATAAGGCTATATATACAGGCAGATCAAATTCATTTGGAGACAATTCACTGCAACGCAGAAATTCGATTTGGAAGCTGTATCAAGAGAAATTTGCAAAGTGAAGGATGGCTTTCTGGATTTGATTTTGGGCATACTTAAGGCGCTGAAGAAAATCAAAATTTTGGTGCTACTCTCTGTCTTTCATGCTATAGCTTGGGAGATCGAAGTCCTCCAAGATTCACTGCATCAGTTGTTGCATAAGGTGGTGCTACCAAGTGAAGAAGAAGTCAAAGTTGATTTTGTTGGATATTTCTACTCTAAGAAGTTGTATTGGGTCATTGCAAACATTAATCAGGCCCAAGAAATGTATGATGCACTTTCAAGACTATTTACCACCAAGAATATTGGAAAGATGGCAAGTTTAAAAAATGAACTAAGGACTACAAAGATGACCAAGGAGGATATTGTGTCTACCTTCTTTGTGAAAATATCAAGAACCAAAGATGAACTTCTTGCCATTGATGAAATAGTGTCAGATAAATGACTTGTGATCACAATAATACCACCTACTTGGGGTGCATTTGCTGCAGGTCTAAATAGCTGGAAAGAAACTCCCACCTTTGAGGAATTATGGGCAGCATGTAGTTAAGAGGAATTGAGAATCTAAATGGTAGCCAAGAATGAGTAAGTATCAAATGCCTATGTTGCTCATCACAAGAGAAACTTCAAGAAGAAAGGGCTAAAGAAGAAGGTTGATATGTCAAAGATGAATGTTTTCATTGTCACAAAATGGGGCATTATAGAAGTGAGTGTCCCGACAACCCAAGAAGTAAGAAAAGAGATAGAGCAAATGTGGCAGAAGAACTATCCTCTCCCAAGAAAGCAAAGACCGAAGAGAATGACTTAAGGGACTTATATTACTCAGCCCTTTACTCCTAGTTTCAGATAATTCATTTGTGTATTTTATATTTAATTATAGGTTTAACATCCTTTTGGAGAAACACTTTTCTTGTTTCATAGGTTTTTAGGTTTCCCTCAAAGCTTTTGGAGGGAGCCCACAACAACTCCTCAAGATAAGTATCTCATTCCCTCTCAATTTGTTTTATGTACTTATTCAAAGTTTTGGTTATATTAAATACTAATCACTTGTCTACCTCTATTTCCCTGTCTAGGAATTATCTTGCTCAAGAATTATGGTAGAAGGCCTCAAGGATTAAGAAGGAAGCCCTCACTAGATAAAACATTGGAATCAAAAGGTTTGTCAAAGAATCAAAGGTATGTCTTCAATTATAAATTTTGATTATTCTTTTTGGTATATTCATTCTACACTACTAACTATTGTTGTGTATAGCTCTATTGAATCTTAAAAGATTCATGTTTGAGATGATTCATCATCTGATGAATCTACCCACCTTATACATCTCTAATTGTCTGGATAAAAGTAACCCTAAAAGGTTCTTTTGAAACCCTAACCTTGGGGTATGTTGATAATGTGTGAAACCCTAAAGCTACTTCGGGATATTAATGAAGAAATAGATATTCTAATTGATATGTTAATAATGTTGTGTTTGGGATTTTGATATGATCATGGAAGCTCTAATATATTAGGGTTGAAAGAAGCTTGTTCGAAATATCAAACCTTTGAAGTTTTTATATAATAAGGGTTTGCCTTGACAATGAACCAAAACCCTAAGTTTTGGTTAGTTCTATAAGCAAAATCCTTGCTATGAAAAATCTTATGAATGAAATCCTAGGTATATGTTCTTTTGATTGGATCCCTAGCCTAATCTATGTCTGAAATATTAATATTGTCTAACATATGATGTGCTTATAATGGTGATCTCCTAGATATGTGTGATTGACCTAATTTCTAATGGTCCTAAATTCTAGGGTTTGAAATCAAGCCTTAGTCAAAGTTTGGAAGATCTAGGATGATGATTGAAAAGTCTAGGGTCTATATCTAAATGATTAAATTCTCTAGCATGTGTGTTCATCTTAATATAATTTATGATGAAAACTTACAGATGGAAAATCTATGGTTTACATCAAATCCTAGTAAAGGTTATTCATGATATGTTTTGAATCTAGGGTCTGCAACTAACTCTAGTAAAAGTTGATCATGACATTGTCTGACATATGATTAATCTTGATTGACTCTTTTGTATGAAATCTAGGATTTGCATGAATCCCTAGTGAAATGTCTAACATGTGAATTTTAAAGGTTGTTAGATATCTTGTAGATCTATATTGGTTATAGGGTTTGCTATATGTTGTAGCAAGGTATGTTATACCTTTGAAAGAAACATTGAAACCCTAGATAGAATGAAAGATGTTATGAAACAGTCTAGGGTTTATGACAAAGTCCTTAGCAAAAGGTTAAAGATTATATGTCTCTTGTTTGGGTATCTTCTAGGAGCAAGATCGAAGTCTCAAGAAGCTAGGTTGAAGTTCGAGGTCAAAGAAATTACTTCATAATATTGCTACAATTGTTGTTGCTACTAGATTCAGGAAGGATCACGAGGAAGGTTGACTTGGTGTGGAGGAAGTCTGGGTCAAGGTCTAGTGTCTCAAGAATCACTATCGAAGGAAGAATTACTAATTGGGTTTTCCCCTAGAGTGGGGTTTTTCCCTGGTCGTTGGCAGACTTCTTAGAAAACACCTGAGATAAATTCTCACGGTCCTTCTGGAGAAATTTTAGACACCCGGGAGACTCCCAGGTCCCTCTGTGTGTCTCTTTGCGCAGTGCATGTGTGTGACTGCATCACTCTCCATTGCCTTCTCTGGCCTTCTGCTTCCCTCTCTCCTCGACCTCTGTCACTGTTGACTCCCTCTGCTTCTTCTGCTCTGCAACTCTGCCCTGCAATTGTCCCTTTGAAATTGAATTTTATTCCTTCAGAATCGACTTCCTTCAGGTTACTAAGTGTTTGCCGGGGTTTCTTTCCGAATGACCCTCAAGCCTTCTTTTATAATCTTCTCATTGATGAATCAACGACTGATATTAGAAGTGTAATGAATGGCTAAGATTAAAACTTGCTAAGATTAAAACTTGACTTGATCTTTGTTCTCTAGAAGATTGACACTCTGTCTTATTAATACCCATTAATTATTTATGATGTCCAAGCCTCCCCACAATTTTTGAGACTTGGAACACTTTTTGATGCTACAAAAATCAACAAACATAAGAAGAACATAATAAGAAATAAAGAACATCACAAGCAAATACTCAAGAACAAGAGAATCTTCCTGCCTTTCTGATTCTCTAACACCAACAAGTAGATCTAAGCTAAACATTCAATGCCGAAGTAGCCAAAACACTAGCAAAATTTTATCATGAACCTCTTAATGTGTTTAGACTATTTAGAGATTATATTTAGGGCATTTAAACCTGAATTTCACCATTGTTATGAATGAATTAGATAGTTGTATCAAAACATTGATGAGACAAGGGTTTAGAGAGAAAATCCTAAGCCCAAGGCCTTGTAGAAAACTTGCCCGAGTTGCCAAAAGAGACTTGGAACACTTTCCGATGCTACAAAAATCAACAAACATAAGAAGAACATAATAAGAAATAAAGAACATCACAAGTAAATACTCAAGAATAAGAGAATCTTCCTGCCTTTTTGATTCTCTAACACCAACAAGTAGATCTAAGCTAAACATTCAATGTCGAAGTAGCCAAAATACTAGCAAAATTTTATCATGAACCTCTTAATGTGTTTAGACTATTTAGAGATTATATTTAGGGCATTTAAACATAAATTTCACCATTGTTATGAATGAATTAAATAGTTGTATCAAAACATTGATGAGACAAGGGTTTAGAGATAAAATCCTAGGCCCAAGGCCTTGTAGAACACTTGCCCGAGTTGCCAAAATTTTCTACAAATATTTTGCACCTGAAACACCAACTTTGAGCCAATTTATTTTTGCAAAACCCACCAATCTTCTGTCCAAAAATTTCAAAGTTGGGTAGAGGGAAAATTAGGGCCAAGAAGGGCCACTGCTAGACCAAAGAGGGTCAGCATTGGTTAGAGAGAGAGTGATAAGGGTTAGCGTCTAGGACAAAAGTCTAGGGAAGGACTGAAAGGGGTCAACGTAGGGGCCAAGAGAGGGAGAGAGTGGTCACAGGAGAGGAAGGAGGGAGATCGTGGCTAAGAGAGGGCTTGGGAAGCCCACAACAAGCCTAAAAAGTAGTCATCCAAGTTCTACGAGGGGGTTTGAGGCCTAAAAGGCTTATGTCTAAGCTTTAAAAGGCACAAAACTCAAACGTTGGAGGATGGAGGAGGGTCGACGCCCTCTGGGACTGACCGCTAGCCTCTGGGAGGCTTGGAAGGGTTGACGTTGGGCCAAAGAAGGTTGACGTTGGGCTAGGGCCAGAAAAAGAATGAAACCCTTGCTCCAATATTTAATTTGCTTCAGATCTACAATTTATTGCAAATTTTCTTTAGTAGCTAACTCTGCGAAAAAAATTGGAGGCTAGATCTTACTCTCAAGGGCCTAGATCTAAATCTAATCCAACTTTTCTCACTTGATCTCACCTACACAAATGAAAATAAAATTACCCAAACCCCAATATATACAAAATTCCAAAAATAATACAAAACCATAGCTACAAAACCAAGATTAGAAAACAAATATTTTACAAATGTGTTATACTAATTATATTTACAAAATATACATGTAAAATGCTTGAGAGAATTTTGAAACTTTATAATTTTTTAACAGTGGCTAAATGTATTTCGAAATATGAATGAAAAATTGCAGCCTTAGCCAAGTTAGAACACCATAAAAATAATTACAGTCCAAACATAGTGAGGCTCTGTCCAAAGTTCGTGAACTTGGAGTCCAAGGGTTGGGGAATCTACACTATATATTTCTAAAGAAAAATCGTTAGAACACCCAGTGAATTGGATCACGTAAGATAAGCCCACAGCGTACCAATAGAATGTTCCTATCACCTACAATGAAATAACGATTAAAAATATTTAGAAATCACAATAGAGGAATGCTCGTACCTAACATGTATCACAAATCATCAGATCAAAGACGATATGAACTGCACCCCAAAGTCTTTATTATGATTATTCCGACATTCCTAGTGGGACAGTGATTTAAATCGAATTTTTTGAGTTACATAAGCCAAAATTAGATGGTTTGAGACACAAATGACTCCTAATTTATAGATAAATCCTCCAAGTGGACAGCTTATAAATGTTTGCAAGTCTGGTGATTATAGGATAATGCCAATATTTTCCATTGTACACTGCAGGAATGCATAAGAGCTAATGATTCTGGTTGCCGTAGAAGTCTCCTGGATTGTTGAACTCAACGCAATACCCACCCCATGAGAAGGGGTAGCGTAGGGAGCACAGCAAGGGGGGAGGGGGGAGCGAGGGGAGTGGAGGAGTTGGCAGTGTGAACGGGAAGCGCAGCAAGGGGGGAGGGGAGAGGGGGAGCGCGGTGAGGCGAGGTGAGGGAGGAGGCTGCGGGAGAGGTGAGCGTGGAGAGGAAAGGATGTCGGGGGAGGGGCAGAGAGAGTGAGGTGAGGGCGTAGAGGGGAGGAGCCATGGCGCAGGTGAGTCGTTGTGAGAGGGGAGCAGGGAAGGAGCGAGTATGGAGAGAGGATAGATGGGGCTGCGTGAGATGGAGTCGGCGAGGATGTGAAGCAGGGGGCAGGGAGCCTGTGCGAGGGAGATGAGGAGACAAGAGCGTATGGAAACGCAACGTTTGGAAATGGAGTAATGGCCGAGGTGTGCTGAATACTCACTATTTGGTGTGTCGGCCAAAGAAGAAGAGGTCGATGCTTCTGCGAAGAAGTCGATGCTACTATCGAGGTGGGACTAGAGTAGAAAGGTTAGTGTCAATTCTTGGAGCGGTTCAGGGTAGTGTAAACTCTTGGAGCGTATGAACTCTGTGTGAACGCCAAGAGGTGGAGGCTAAGAGGCCGTGGAAGGAATGGAACGCCATCGAGGAATTATAGCATACAAGGAATTAATACCATTCTCTCAACCTTGCTAAAGAGAATGCACCTGCAAAATCGCAAAAACACGATTTGATGCTCAAACTGGAGCTAACAGGTGACTATAGAAGGGCAGAGCGTTGAGAAGTAACGTTCAATGCATAGGTTTTTCAATAGGAAGTGGAGTCTGGCGGTAACGATAGAGACAGGTGCACTGGTTTAGGATAACCTAATATGGCAGACTGCAGAAATGACATTTACAGAAGTGGCAGAATGTTAGCCAAAATTTGACAAATTCACAGAGCCAAATTTGAATACAAATTCAGAGGGCCAAATCTCGCAATTTTTGGCCCTGCAATTATCCCAGAAACCCTAGTTTTTTCATGTGTGAATAGAAATAGGTCTTATTTCGTTCTTCCTTCCTTTGCTAGGTATTTCTCCTTGCTTTCTTTCCCTTTTCATTTTCTTTTCTCTTTCGTTAAATGTAGATCAAACTTGTTGTGAGTGAGTGCTTCATATGAGTCGAAGGCCTTATTTATAGCCTTCTTGAGAGGTCAAATATGCTTCCTTTGGCCGAACTTGTCCTTGTTGTTGAGAAATTTAGGGCATAGTAGTTAGGGTTATTTTAAATTTGATTTCTCTTTAATTCTTGACAATTTCTTGTGATTTATATTAGGACATTATCATCATCATTTAGTTTTTTTAATCATCAAGGCAAATGCCAGTAAAATATCACAATGCAAACACAAGAACACCAGATGTAGGTTGCTTGCTAGGGCCAAAACCTCTCTTAGAGAGGAGAACCCACAAAATTCCAATGTTCCACCGAGTTTCCGGGATGGGGAAACGCGGGAGCGGAGATACGCACAAGGGGGACGTATATAAGCAACCCCAAAATTTGGGGAATTTTCGAGGAAACGAGGGGACATCAAAGTCATAAATATTATAAAATTATAAATTATTAAAAATTTAATTAAAAATAACTAAATAGAAAATTTAAATAATTATCATTGTACATCTAAAGAATAAATATAATCATCATTGCATAGTAGACTATTATCATTGATTCATTTATGAATTATCATTTGGCATGATGCAAGGTACATCAAAATTAAATTAATAAATTCATCGTTTGACAATTGAAATTCGAATTATGCAATGCACATAAACTTATACTATATAGGTTTAAGATAATTTCTTTTGTTAAATTTTTATTTAAATTTTAATATAATTTAATTAATTAATTTAATTTAATTTTTATGTTTTAACAAGTTTAGTTTAAGTTTTTCTATTTTTGTTGTTGTTTTTTTTTTTAATTTGTCATATATTTAAATTTGTATTTTTTTTTAAATTTTTAATGTTTTATAAAAATTATTAGGCAAAAAAATGGGGGGACTCATATGCGTCCCTCTGGCGTCCCCTCGTCCCCCCGACGTCCCCCAAGTGTCCCCCCGATGTCCCCCAGGCGTCCCCCCGTCCCCCTTCAAGGGAGTCACGTTTCGCTGCCCAAAAAATGTCTCCCCAGAGTTTCCCCGAGTTTCTTGAAAAAGGGGACGTGGGGGAAACGTTTCCCCAGGAGTTTCCCTGTCCCCGGGACGTGGGGGAGCGTCGGGGCACGTCCCTGGGGGACGCGTCCCCGTGGAACACTACAAAATTCTCTTGTTATAGAATCTCAATGAAGACTTCCAAGACCTTGACTCAAACCCAACCAAAAGACAAGCCAGCTAAAACCTTCCAACGAATCTCTGCAATTTGGAACTGACGAAACCCTAATTTCGAACTGAAGATGCTAAACAAAAACTTCACTTCCCCTTTTTCTTTGTTGCTTCCTTCAAATAGACTCACTCCTACTTTTCGTTCTTAATTAGATCAGAATTCATGTGTTATATGTCTCAAATGTGAATGAACTCCTCCTCATATAGGCTTCTTAAGGGGAGCATTAGGCGTTCTCCTAGGCTGACATGTAGGTTGTTCGACTTGTCATTTTGGTGGTTTCTAGACACAATAATGTTTTTCATTCTTGTTACATGATCCCTCTAAGGGTTGGTACATCATGACGTTGAATCTTTGACTTGATATTAAAACTCCTATAGCACTCAACGGGTGCTCTGACCTAGGATAATACATTGATGGGAAAGAAACCCATTTCAAAAATAATAATTTTTATTTTACAAATAGTTTTCTGTTTCGTTTTCTTTTGAAAGTACATCAATAATTACATCAAGTCATGACTTCCAAGTGTAATTATGAAGACTGATAGTAGTTACTTTTCAACACTCCCTCTTAACTAGGGAGGAATTCATAATTAACCACATATACAAGGACGATACTTACATTGAATTATTCCTTATAAGAAGAGTCAGATTGGTAAGACATCCTAAGCATCAAGATTATGATCAATATACAACAAACATTGTCAACATAGCAAGGCCTTGACTAACAAAATCCATCTCTCAATAGATTAGAGCACAATGTTGGGAGACTTTATGTGGGACACTACACTATCTCTTAGGGTACATACCCCACTCAGATGTTCACTAGGTATGTCAATTTAGGACTATTCTTATGTTGGATTCCCAATCCTCAAAGAATATCGGCCCTCTTCGATCACTCTTGTCCTTGATACCCTATCAGATCCTCAAAGAGTGTCGATGACTAGACTACTTCCTATCTTGGATTCCAAATCCGCAAGGAGTATCTATCTCAAATGCTTAACCAATCCTCCAGATGTCATTCTTTTCTCATGGCCTTCATTAAGACTTACTACTGTTAGTCCTGGTCTAATGCATGACACATGAGGCAAAGAACTATATTTGTCACTCCCTCTCATCCAGGGAGGAGCTCCCTCTCAATTAGGGAGAAGTGTCCACCATTAGGTATTATGATAGTAACTCTTAGAGCTCTATCATCATCATCACACATGTGAGCTTTCTTTGAACATCACAAAGCCATCTATATACAACATCATCATTAAGATAGGGTCCACCATCACTTTCTGCATCATCAATCTAGATCTGTTGCATCTTCACGAACCAATTACCATAGAGCTCAAACATGGCTCCTTTTGAACAACAAGAAACTGATTTACTAGTACATGATCATCGATCCATCTGCAACCTATTCTGACATCTGTCATCGTGATTTTTCATTAGCTCCTTGAACCAAAAATACAAAGGCAGCAACCCAATGGATTCATCAAATCTTACTTAAAAACGATTATTCTTCATATAGTGGGATTGTGCAAAACCTAATAGTATATCATGTCATCATCAGCATCATGGTCTTCTTTCAATCTTCATTAGAGTTTTTAACAGAACATCAACATATCTCAGCCAGTCATCTAGCCATGTTCCTCATTTCTAGGATGAGGTCCATCATGTTGCATAACAACCGACAAAGATGCCTTTTGTACCGGTAGGATCCAATTCATTCCTCTAGTATTTTGGAACGTGAATGTAGACTAGACATCCAAGTATTCGAAGATGATCCACACTAGGCCTTTTTCCTTTAAATGCTTCTTTAGGAGCCATATTGTTGAGAATCTTATGAGGACTTTTATTCTACACGTATACAGTTGTTACGGATGCTTCTCCCCATAAGAATTGAGGGCGATCTTGATCATGTAATATGGCTCTTACACATTCTTCAATGGTTTTGTTCTTCCTTTCAACCACGCCATTTTGTTCAGGATTATAGGGAATAATTAGCTCCCTCTTAATCCTTTCTTCCTTGCAAAATGCTATAAGCTCTTTAGAGGTATATTTTCCACCATTATTAGACATTAGAATTTTGATATTCCTTTCTGTCAAATTTTGTACTTCATTCTTGAATTGTTGAATCTTCTTTAATACCTCATCTTCGTTCTTGAGGAGGTATAACCATGTTTTCCTGAAGAAATCATCCATCAATGTCACGTAATAGTGATGCCCTCCAAGAGATTTTACCGCCATAGGACCACACGCATCATAGTGTGAGATCTAAGATTTCCTTTGATCTGGTATCACTTCTTGCTAAGAGTTTCTTCACATTCTTGCCTAGAGCACATCCCTTATAGACTCCATGACCTTCCTTTAATTTAGGGTTGCCAGTGACCATTTGATTCAGAGATGGCAATATATTGTTGTGGAGCTGTTCATACATTATATGCCATAGTTTAGAAGGGCTAACATCTAAGTGTGTTGGGGCTTGAGGGAGAGGCGTAAACCCAATTATCTGAACATGTTCAATACTAGAGCCCTTTCCCAAAACCAAAACTTTGATATCAACAAAAGAAATCCTATCACCTTATCTTCTAGACAAGAAATAGAAAGTAATTTGTTCTTCAAACCCAGAACATATAGTATATTGTTGAGGTGAATTCTTCCACCAAACTCTAGCTCCAACGAAGTAGACTCAATTCCTTTCACTAGATAGCCCTTCATTGTCTTAAAGTTCAACAAAATGAGAAGAGGTTCCTTTTGACAAAGTTTGGAGTTGGATGAGTTTTCTTGTCAACTCCATTGTCACTAACACTTACATTGTCATCCTTGAAAGTGCCAGAGAGAGCAGAGAAGAAATTGCCATCCATCACTTCTTTTTCTAGCTTGCAGATGTTCTTCAAAATGCATTCTTTGATAGTTACAACGAGGCTCCTAAGAAACTTGAAACCCTTCTTCATAGACCTTTCCATTGAGAAGAAAGTGCCAACTTCAATCTCCTTTTTGCTCCTTAGATCTAGTGCCATGTTAGAAAAATCAGGGTTCTTATATATTATGGTTGAATTTCCTTACCTGATAATTACTTGTGATGTTAGTTGGACTTCTATTACTTTTTATTTCTTGTTCATGAAGCAATCACCAAGACAATTAAGATAAAAAAGAGACAAATTACAAAATATATAGGCTCCAATCCAAGGCAAAACCCAGAAAGAATACTCATCTTCTTATAGAGTTAGTTCAAAATGAGACTTCCAAGACCCAAAGGCCAGAGCTAAAAATCCTCCCAAGCACCAAGTTGCCCCCCTCAACAAAGTCTCGTCCAAGCAAGATGAAACCTTCCAAGGTCAACAAAGATCAAACCTTCTTCAATTAGTGTCCAAATAGTCTTGACCTTCACTTCAGATCTACAACTTCGACCTATCTTAAAAACCATAGTTTTTGCACGTGTGAGCAAAAATAGGTCATCTTTCGTTCTTTCTTACTTTGACAGATATTTCTCCTTGCTTTCTTTCCCTTAGCATTTTCTATTCATCTTCTTTAATTGCAGATCGAACATGTTGTGAGTGAGTGCTTCAAATGATTTGAAGTCCTCCTTATTTATATCCTTCTTGAGAGGTCGAATAGGCTTCCTTTCGGTCGACCTATCCTTGTTAGGGCCGACTTCATCTTGGAGAATAATTTTTCTTTCTTGACTCAAAAACAATTATTTTATTTTGTTACAATGAGTCCAAATGGGAATATAATACATGACAAAAAAATTTCATTGACCTAGAAAGCCCTGAAAGCGTGAAGAACATGCTTTGACCTAGATTAGAGTATGAAACCCATGCGTTGATAAATAAAATATATTTTTCTTTTTATATACAAAATATACAATTTTATGTTTACAAAGGTCATTATAAAGACAGAATCTAGTTACATTCTCCAACACTACCCATGGTTGTGTTGATCTTTTTGTTAATTTTCCATTTGTCGATGTTGTTACAATAACTTTAGCCCAATTCTTAATATCAATTAGCAATCAATTTAATATTATAGTAATCAATAGAAATTGTAGATAGAATAGTAAATGCTATATACAATAAGAGGCAATCAAAAGCAATGACAAGAGACACCAAGATTGGTCAAAGACTAGGGGAAAACCCCACAGCTGGGAAAACCCTTTCAAATCCATTTTCTTATTAGATTGTCATAAAACGTTTAGTAGAGAGTACAATAATCCAATTCAACAATGAGTCAAAGTCAACCTTTGATATTATCCAAATAGCCAAACCAGTATCCAACCAATGATGAGCCTCAAAAGTCAATTCTAGTCAACTGTCAAATTCTACAATTATGTCCATGTCAACAGTCAAAGTGTGCCCTAACCAATCAAAGTCAATGGTCAATACAATCCTCCAAGAGCTCGCTCAACAGTCCATAAGCTAGTCAAACTGAGGTCAAAACAATCCCAATCGAATCAGTCAAACCTGGTCAACGAAGAGAGTCTTTGCAATTAAAATCTGTAATCAAGTCTGCAATCAACACAAGTCAAAGTGACCAGATCTCCTTGGTTCTTGTGCCAAACAATGCAGCCTAGCAAGAAAAAAATCCTCCCAAAAGATCGAAGTCAAAATATGCCCAAACAATCAAGGTCAATGTTGCTCAAAATCTCCCATATAGAAAGTCAACGTAGAAATTTTAGACCTGCCTCAAAGACCCTTACACGTGTGAATTCAACCTGCAATTCTTTACAAATGTATGAACCAATGAGAAGAGGAGAGAGAAGAATGATGTGTTGTTGTAATGCCAAATGAGGTGTGCCTTAACTTGTATTTATATATGTTGGAGGGGTGCCAATTTTGCTTCTATGTCGACTTGGACATTTGTGCCATTGTGGGGTTATTCATCAAAATTATATTTTTCCTTAACCAAATTGAGTGCTTCCAGGGGAAATTTTAGGTCTCTCTGAATGAGGAATATTGTCCAATGAAGGAAATTTATCCCTGAGCTGCGAAAGTAAAATTCTCTCTCAATTGGGGAGAAATTTTTTATTACAAAATATGTCCCATCTCAAATGTCTCGTCATCATCAATTCAAATGTCGTTTCTGCTCATCTTTGCTCATTTGTTGAACACTCTCAAATCTAAAAGAGGAAGAGTTTGACATCATAAGAGAGCTCAAGCTACAATCCTCTATCCAAGGATCACATCCATCATGTTGTTTAGTCAATATGTGAGACCAAACTTGTCATATAGGGAAGAGATCACATCCATCCTATCATCCAGTGACAATTGGGTGAGATCCATCTCCCAGCAAAGACCGCTTCCATATTGTTGTCTAGTCAACATGTGAGACCAAACTTGTTATATAGGGTAGAGATCACAACCATCCCAATGTTTGTTGATCTTCCCAAGTTGACCCTGAAGAATCAAACAGTAGCACACCTGCATCCTCTATACTTGAGTGAGATCCACTTGCTATGCAAGGATCACACCAACTCAAGTCATCTCAACCCATTGGCCAGATGAGAGGCAATCCAAACAAGCCCTGCTTGTGGGTAGGATGAATATTTTGGGTATACTCCATCAATCATGATAGGGGGAGATACCCAACTTGTCATAAATGAAAAGGATCATGCACACCCTATGGTGACAATAGGTGAGATACCACTTACCTCGAAGGATAAGGAGCACAACCATCTTATTATCTAAAGATACCTCGACTTCAGGAGCTCTCTGGCTCAATTCCTCTCCCAGTGAGCTCAAACAGGGGGGAAGAGAATAGCTCAGTGTTCTTCATTAGTCGGGACCCTTACCGGGGAGGGTCACATCCATCAATCCAAGTTACTCCCTAAAGACCAAGAACTTCCCTTTCGGCAAAGCCTTGGTGAGTATGTTTGTTATCTGCTCGTAGATCGATATTTGATGGATTCTTACGACTGCTCTTTGTACCATGTATCGAATGTAGTGGTAGCTAATCTCAATGTGTTTGGACTTGTCATATACGGTATTCTCTACCAATCAAATCCTGCTCTTTTTGTCACAATATATCACTGTAGTGTCCAGGACATGCTCAAATATCTCTCCAAAGAGCTTTCTCAACCAAACTGCCTCACAGCTAGCCATGCTATTAGAAATGTACTATGCCTCTATCGTGCTTAATTTTACAAACTTATGTTTCTTTCTCATCCAATATATCATAGCAGATCCCAAGCTAAAGCAACACCCTGATGTGCTCTTCCTGTCAATAATGTTTCCAACCTAATCACCATCAGTATATCCATGCATTTGTGCATATCCGACAGAATATCTCAAACCAAGGTTAATTGTCCCATTCAAATAACTTAGAATGTGTTTGGCAACAACCTAATGTGCATGGAGGGGCTCAGTCATAAATTGGCTCAAGGTGTTCACTGCAAAGCATATGTTTGGATGGGTGTTCACAAGGAACACCAATGCCCCAATCAGTTGTAGATACTCATAAGGATTAGCTAGGTCAGTGCCAACAACATCTTCACACAACTTCTTGAAATTAATCTCCATCACCGTGGCCAAGGATTTACAATTTGTGATTCCAAATCTTTCCAATAGCTCCACGACATATTTTCCTTGAGAAAGGAAAATCTCTGTAGGTCTCTGCCAAACCTCTAATTCCAAGGAATAATGCATCATACCAAGACCCTTCATCTCGAACTTAGAGGCCAACTCCCTCTTACACTCGAGCATCGAAGGTTCACTACCTGTCAAGAATAGATCATCAACTTATAGAGCAAAAATCAGAGGCATACCTTGTGGACCACCTTGAAGTAGAGGTTAGGGTCGACACTGCTTCTCATGAATCCAAGCTTCACCAAGTAACTGTCAATACGGGCATACCATGCTCTAGGGGCTTGCTTCAAGCCATATAATGCCTTCTTCAACCTGCAAACATGTCTTTAGGTCCTTCACTTCAAATCCTTGTGGCTACTCAACATATACTTCTTCTTGTAGAATGCCATCAAGGAATGTCGAATTTACATCCATCTGGTGAAGAGTCCATCCTTGACTAGCAGCAAAGGCAACGATCAATCTAATAGTTTTATAGCGAGCAACGAGATGAAATATATCATCATAATATTCTCCCTCTTTCTGGGATATCCCTCGGGCCACGAACCTTGCCTTCTACTTCTCAGTGCTTCTATCAACTCCATGTTTGATTTTGTATAGTCGTTTTGGAGTTACAACTGATTTTCCCTTCGGTCTCGGAACGACATCCCATGCATCATTTTTCATAATTGATTCACACTCCTCAACCATAGAATCCTTCCAAACTTGTTCTTTTACAGCTTGATCAAAGGTAAGTGGCTCGGCTTGAATGATAGTGCTCATGGCTATAGTGTATCCCTGATACCGGCATGGTTTCTTACTTTCTCTAAAGGTCTCTCTTGCGAGAATCTGTCTCTCAGCGTCATGTAATGTATCTCAAAGCCATAATGGTGTCTTCCTGATAGGAGTATCACTTGGAGGAGGGTCCAAAGGATCCATGGGCTCCATCAGATCATCAACAATATCCTTCATAGATTTAGGCACGAAAGGAACTTCTAGTAGATCCATATCATCATCTTTTTTCTCTGGAGGAGGAGGTTGTAGAAATTTTGATCCCACTTGGGTTTTCAGTTTCACCTTATCACTCCCATATAGTTAAATGTCCATTCCCATAATCATACATTCAAAATTCTGGAAATGAAAAATATTTCTGAAAACACAAATTTAGGAATTTCACAGTTGTTGATATTGCAGAAATAAAACAAGGGAAATTATAACAGCCACACAGAGAAAAATAACACTAAGATTTTTTGGTCAATGTGCCCCTTGAAAAACCCCCTACAACTCTTGAGGAGACCCTGTTTGAGAGCTCTTATTTATTTATAGAAAATGCTTTTATAGAGAACTGAAATATACAGTAAAAATTCCAGCAACCACAAAAATGTACTTATCTCGATTTCTGTGCTTGCACACCACCTCAGAAAATGTGCCAAACAACAAACTTACAAAACGAAAATATTACAGCATTAAATGTTGAACGGTCACCCTCGATTTGCATGCCCAGAATGTAGCAGTATGGATGTATGGACTGTACGAAAAGTACAGCTATACTTCCTCCTCGAAAATTGTGCCTCAAAAATGCCTCGAAAACTATGCCTGAACTTGTACGAATTTCTCAAAATATGTGGTGGAAAACAGTGATACTCCTCGTTTTCAAGCCCAAAATCTACCTTGGAATGTGTGTTGAAGATGCTATACAACCACCACGCAGCATTCTGCCTACCCCGTAGCAAGAAGCGAACCACTCATGAAATCTCTCCTTAGACAGTGCACAGCATATGCTGCAGGCACTTGCCCTGAAAGGCCAGCCAGTCAACGCAGGCAGGTCGCTCTGACCCCTGCGGACAATTGTATTTTTAGTCACAATCATTAATATAACTGCTTAATTTTACAAAAAAAAAGAAGATGCTATACAAAATCCTCAATTTTTGTGCCTCCTTTCTCGAAAGGTGTGCCAACCTCTTGCTATATAGATTTCTGCCTTGGGATTTGTGCCACTAAGCTGCTGTACGGATTTGCTGAAGACTTCTTGCTGCCCTCCTTCAACTTCTCACGCTCAAAAATTTTCTCCTTTCTCTCCTTCTCCTTCTCTCGTAAGCTCATGAAAGACTGAATGATCTTTTCTCTTCTTTTCTCCTTTAACCTAATCATAAGTGACTTTTGGGGAATCCCTAAATCCAATGGCTGAGATAGCTTTAGATCAAGGGCTGAGAATAAGTGTGCATTTAATTCTCACTTTCTAATTTTTAATTCACCCCATTTAAATAAAGTCCGGCTTAGCCTTTTATTTCCATAGTCACTTTTTCACATTCTAATTTTACATTGACTTTAATAAAGTCACTTTAAAATTAGACTTGTAACTTTATCACTTATAAAGTCACTTTAGAATTAGATTTGACTTTACCACTTCTAAAGTCACTTTAGGAGAAAAGTACAAATACATTTGGACACTTTTCCCTAGGCCAAAGATCAAAGCCTTAGGGAACCACTTGTCCTATGGTACCTAAATTTTAACAGAGGTAGAGGAAGGTCTCTTGCTTTTCCAAGGGCAACATCTTCATCGAAAGTTACATCCTTGCTATACTCAATCTTGCTTTAACTAGGTATATATATTCTAAATGCTTTAGAATTTTCGCAGTACCCAACAGATATACTTTTTCTTCTGGGGGCTTTCAACTTGTTCCTTTTGTCCTTGGGCACATGGAAATATATGAGGGAACCAGATATCCTGAGATGTTCGATGTCAGGCTTCAGAGTTGTGAATACTTCTTTGGGAGTCTTATTATCCAAGGCTTGATTAGGAACCTTGTTTTGAACATATACCATTGTATTTGTTGCTTCTCTCCAAAGGAACTTCAACATCTTTTGATCATGGAGCATAGCTTGGGCAACTTCCATAATGGACTTGTTCTTTCTTTCAACCACTCCATTTTGTTCAGGATTATAGGGCACAATAGTTTCCTTCTTGCTCCTAGATTGCTTGGAAAAATCAACTAACTCATTTTATGTATATTCTCCCCCATTATCAAACCTGAAAACCTTGATTTTCTTCCCTGTTTGATTTTCGATCAATGCCTTAAGTTCTTGAACATATCAAAGGCTTCATCCTTATGCTTCAAATAGTATATCCATGTCTTCCTGGAGAAATCATCAATAAAAGTTATGTAGTAGAGATGGACACCAAGAGAATGCGTAGGCATAGGTTGACATAGGTCAAAATGAATGAGTTGGAGAATGTCGTTAGTCTTGTTCTTGTTTGGAGGGGAATGGTCCCCTTATATTCTTTCCATTGGCACATCCTGGACATACTCCATCATGTCTAGCTGGAACATCAGAAATCCCAGAGACTAACTTCTTCAAAAATCAGTATAACTCCATAGTGTAGATGTGCCCATAGAGTCCTTCAACTCTAGATCCCAAAGTATTTGCATCCCCTATTTGTGATTCCATCAACCAAGGAAGGAATTTTCCCTTATGAAGGCTACTTGCATCCCTTTGTCTTCCAAAGAAGAAATAGATACCGAGTTCTTCTTTAGTTCTGGAACATACATTACTTCATGAAGAAGAACAGATTCCCCAGAGTCTAAATCAAATTTGACAGATCCAAAGCCCCCTTCACTAGATATGAAGCATTGTCTTCAAGAATGATCTTTAAACTGGTGTCCTTCGCAACCAAATTTAAGAGGACTTCCTTATACTCGTACAAGTGTCTATAAGCCCCGTTATCTTCTAGTTAACTATGATATGAATCTGGAGGGGAAAAATTAGAAGGGGCAGAAATGAGAATATATTCATATTGACTAGAAGTTGCATTACTTTCAAACCTAGAGTTCCTTGACTTATTTTGAGGATGACTTGCTTCTTCATGATCGTCCAGAGCATCTCTTCTTCTTCTATCATCTCTTCCTCTCTGATCATATCTTCTTCTATTATTGAACCTACTATTGTTGAAGCCATAATTGTTGGTGTACCTTGACCTTGGAGCACCCCTCCTTTCTCGGCACTCTCGTGCATAGTGGCCAAACCGGTGACAATTATAACACTCAATCTTTGACATATCCTTGTCTCTTCTTAATTTTCTTCTATTGGAGTCCTTGGGTGCTGGAGCAGTCTTGCTTAAATTAGATGGACCTCCTCTACCTTTCCTCTTTTTGTCTTAAGAAACAAAGGTAGATAGCTCTCCTTCATTCTTTTGAATTCTTCGACGGGAAACATCTTGGCTTCCTCTCGAGTACATTGTCTAATGAACTCATCAAATGTTGGGAGTTTGTTGTTGTTGCTTATGGTAGTAATGAAGGTTTCCCATAGAGGAGGAAGACCTTGAAGAGTGATCATCACCAACTCTATATCGGATACAGGCTCACCATCAGTTTGTAGTTGATCTCTTATTTGAGATACCCTCATGATGTAGGATTGTATAGATACGCCTTGTTCATCTTCATTTCTTTGAGTTTGTTCTTCAAGGAGAGGAAGTGGTTCAATTTGTTGACTTGATACATCCCTACTAGCTTATCATACATATCCTTGGACTTCTTCGAATGACCAACATCAACAAGTAAATGATCTTGCAAACCATCAATAATAATTTTCTTAGCCTTGATCTCACCTTTCTTATATTTAGACTTGGTGACAGTGGAAGCATTTTCCAGAAGTTCAGGAATCTTCCCTTGCACATATTCCAAAACATCAATGTCATCTAATATAACTTCTAACATGATCGTCCATGTAGCAAAGTTTGATTAATCAACCAGCTTCTAATTGTCCTTGAAGAAAGTAGTAGTCATCTTGTCCACATCAAACAGGCTCCTTTAGCTTCTTTCAAATATGATTGCCCATTAATTGCCCGTTAATATGATTACCATGTTAATTTTCCATCGTTCTATGTTGTTACAATTACTTTAGCCCAATTCTTAACTTCGATTAGCAATCAATTTAATCTTCCAATAATCAATAGCAATTGTAGATAGAATAGTAAATGTAATATATAATAAGAGACATTCAAAAGCAATGACAAGAGACACCAAGATTGGTTGAAGACAAAGGAGGAAGAGGAAAATGCAGCCCTTGCATCCAAGGGGCAATGGGAGCAGCGAAGATGGAAGAAAGATGTCTCGAAGATTAAATGCTTCAAGTGTTGTGAACTTGGTCACTATGCAATGCAGTGTCCTTTGAAGAAAAAGGACAAGGACGAGAAGCATGATCTTAAGGCTGCGTTTGCGAAGATCAAAGAAGATGAGTATGCCATTAGTGCCCACGCATCTCTAGGAGGGAAATGGGGCAATATTGAAATGTAAGTTCGCAAAAACTACAGTTGGGCAGGATCCTTAAGGAGTCCACCTCTTGGATCATAACTTTGCTACGGGAGCCCAAGATCAGTAGTAGCGAGCTGAAGGAGTTTCAGTTGGTGCAAAGGAGTGTTGGAGCAACAAATGCAGTAGTTAGCAGTGCCAGAATCTGAGTAGTTAGCAGTGCAGCGTTGCAGTAGTGTAGAGGCACAGTGCATGGGACTAGCAGCAATCAGAGTTTCAGCATCGAGATGCATCTAGAATACTTGTTCAGATTTTTGAATGTTTTTCAATTGCTTCTCTCAGCGACTGAGTTGTAGTGCAGAGTTAACAGTGGCAGTGGTAGCAGCAGATGCAACATTTGAGAGGGAGTTGCAGTACAGATGCAGTGTTGATCGTGGTAGGTTCAGCAACAGTACATGTGCAGCAACAGTGTAGTAGTTGGTGAACAGCATGTCAAACATCAACAGCGTAGAGGGAGATGCTTCAGAGTCAGAGCAGTGTGCAGCAAGGCATATTTGCTAGAGCACATTCCTCGCTAAGAGGGAGTGTTGATTTGGGGTAGCATCAGATGTGCTCCAAGTCTCAAACTTTGTGGAGAGGCTTAGACACATGTATTCCAGATAAACCATAATTGTTTGGGGAAATTCCATCCATATTGTATTTTATTAAGAAAATTAATTATTTTAAAGTGACGCTAAGTCTAAACTTAGGAAAATAAAATAATTAAAGTGAATTAATAGAATATCGGTGTGAATGTTCTAAAAGAAGAAGATCAAGTCAAAATGTAATCTTAGTCGTTGATTGGAGATCTAATCTCGGTCGTTGAAGTCTCAACGAGAAGACTTCGTTATTCTTCTTAAATATTTTCGACACCATATTCCAGATCCCTTTGGAAAATTTAAGGTCCTAGCAACGAAACCATTTGTTGCAAAAAAGTGATGGACAGATAAACAGCCTGGATTTAGGAATAGGGGCCAACAAGGTGCCCATTGTAATATAGCGTAGCGTTGGCATTCTCACCTTACTCAAGAAGAATAACGTCTCTCACCCAAGGCACACCACGACCTTACTTAGTTAAGGGATTGGAACCAGGCATCAGGAGGAATCACACAAAGGATACCAATAGTCTTAAACTTAGAACCATGGCATCAAACATATAACCATAGCAGAAGACAACAACTAAAGCATTCAAAATGACATAGAATATTCACATGAATTCATAATAAAAATATAAAGGGGTCACATAAAACCAACACAAGTAGGCCATCAAACATCCATGCAACTTTCTCTTCCATTAGTTTCAACCAACACTACATCATTACATTCAGGCTCAAATGCCTTCTTAATAGAACAATAACTAGGAATATAATCTAATATATGGCCAGGTGATTATAGAATCATGCGAGCTCAATAAGCTCTGCGACAACATTTCATTACACTCCTTTCTCTCTCTCTTTTTGGCTTTTCCTTCACCTTTTAAGCATGATGTTTGCATGGATTTTTGCTTTCTTCCTTGGATGCTTCGCCCTTTTCTTTTTGGTTGCTTCTATTGCTCGATTGCGACTGCTTCCTCTGTTATTAACGAAAATTTCATTTCAATTGTGACTGCATATGCATTGATTTCCCTAGACGTTCTTCTGCAACTGCCAGACTTTAGCGGATTCCTTCTCCTTCCTTGGTTTCCTTATTTGTGACGTTCCATCAATCACATTTGGTCAAAATATGGTCAAAACATCAAAATGTGACAAGACTTTGTCCCCAAAACGAAGGACCCAACAACTGTCATTATTCTTGAAAATTTTCCCTTAACCCTAAATAATATATTCCATCATGGTAATTTACTTTCACAACAATTTTTTTGGGAAAATATGATTAACTAGCGGAAGGATGGTTATTGTCAACTTCCTACGTCATCCTTGCTCTTAAGGAGCATTTTCGGTTAGCCTCCCTATATGTTAGAAAATTTCTTTGAAAATTAATCATTATTAAATTATGATACTTATATAAGAAATTAATCATCACAATTCGACCTACCATGATCATAAATTATTTCAAAATGACATTATCACATCTGGTCACCAAGCCAGGGTAGTGGCTTTTGGTTTTTGAAAATGAAATATGAGAGGTCTCATCATGAGTTGGCCTACTCATGTTCGTAATATTTTGTGAATGGCATTGTAACTAGTTGGTCACTAAATCATATCAATGGCCTTCAACCGACCCTCTTAAATTAAGGAAAATGTAAAATCTTGGAAGTGTCCGAAAATGGGTATTGAGTATCCATGTTGAGGCCATAAACTTTTGCTAGAAACATTAGCCATGCATGTGGTATTGAATTTATTTTTGAGGCCATCTTGTATCTCGTTAGCTTACATTTCCTAATATTTATTATTGTTGGAATTTATTATCCCTATTAAATTAATCAATTATTCTTTCGTGTACCATTAAGTTTCTAGATTATGATGGTGGCTATACGGATATTTTGTTAACAACATGATTGAATCATTATTGTATGAGTCAGATAATAATACCTTCCAGCTTGTTGAATCTGAGCATCTTATTGATACTTTCTAAATTTCGGCGGAGATAATTGTTTCGCCCAGTCTATCAACATTTGTTGGCTACCCAACAACTCTCGTTCCATTTTTTTCTAAATGGAATGGGACTCATTTTGTTCATATCAGTTTCTTAGGTTATTTTATCGTCTTGATCATTTTGAACACCAATTCATCTTCCTTTAGATATTTAGATCTTTATGTTATACCTTCAAAAAGAAGGTTATATCAAATGAAGCACCTAAAAAGTTACAAAATACATCTAAAACCAATTCAAACATTATTACTCATGACCCTATTATATCATCAAATGGATTGTTATTTCAAATGAAGTAATAAATTTCAGTTGCATTGATCCAAACATTGTTTATACAAATGATGTAATCATGTTTTAGGTGTTTGAATCCTATTCATCTTCAAAATACTATTTATTTTCTTAAGGAAAAATAATAGATCAACATAAGGAATGCAAATAAAAAGTATGCATTGTCACTAAAATTGCTCATAATTTTTACAATTTTGGATTTTGATCAAACCATAAACTTTGATAACGTTTTCCATAATTCAAAGTTTAGTGTTTTAAATATATGTAAGCAATTATGGGCATCATAGTCATTCATTAAAGTGTACGTGGGAAATGGGTTGCGTAATGAGATGATATTTTTCTTTTCAATAGTGTATTTGTACATTTAAAATGATTTTGAAAAGGAATTAAACAAAATGCTTCAATGTAGGAAAAAGAAAACATTTTAGTTTAGTTTCAAAAATATTAGCTGAAAAGAAACATTATTTTATAAAACAATTCCTTTACAAACCTATTGATTGCTTAAGGTTGATGTATTTTGCAATCAATGTTGTAAACCTATTGATTGTTTAAGAATAACACATTTTTCAATCAATGTTGTAAATTGGAAGCTATGAGGTGTAAGATTACCTAGCATTACAAGGAACATTCTGGGTTGACTTATAAAAAGGTTCTAGAAGCATAACGATAATTTTAAATCGTCCATAATGTAGGATCAATAATGACGAGGGTTTGGAGGTTTAGAAAGGATCTTTTGCATTTCAAGGTTGGTACTTATCTTATAACTTTTAAGAGTTTAAGCAATTGAAACTAGGACCAATCTTAAGCCTATTTCACTATAAAGTGTTAATTTTTTGGGCTCAATTGTTCTATGTTGTAGATAATTGTATTTTCAACATTTTCATATAACTTTGATTGTGAATTGACTTCTAGTAACCAAATGAGTTCTAGAAGGCTTTTACCATATCAATGTGAAAATTTTTGTGCCATTATTCCCTTCCTCATCATGATGATTCAAAATATAGAAGATATTCTAATAACAAGAACCCATTGACTCCTTTTTGGGTGATATAGACTCTGATACCAGTTTGCAAGGATGTCCATTGTTCATTCAAACTTCAAGAGGTCATCCAAATACTATAGGATATATCTTTGATAAATATCAAGAGATTGTTGGCCCTGTTTGAGGTAATTATTTAATCAAACCAAGAGTAGGGGGGATTTTTAAATTCATTTGAGATCCTTAAATGAAGAAAATCTTAGCAATGGTGTATCATTGAAACATCATATTGAGGGTTCAGGATAAGCAATAACTCCAAGTAAAGTTTAGAATAAATGATAACTAGCACACATTATGATTGATAGGTCTTATGATGACATGTCTAAATTGTAATTACTAGTAAAAGTCAACTTCGATTTTAGACTATTAAGATTACCACCAAATGCAATATCATTTTATTCCAACCCAATTTTAATGGCTTTCTTAAGACCATTAATACTCCTCGAGAATTCACATTTTAATTACGATTTATTTACACATGCAATGAAGATCATAAATTCACATTTTAAATACAACTCTTTATAATTTTAATGAAAAGCATAAGAATGCTAAAACCTGCAAATAATGTGATATTCTACAATATTAGGACAAATAATGTTTGTTTACTACGTTAAAATAAAGAAGATATTGTAGATTGACTAATTTTGAAAATTACTTACACGAAGTACAAATTTATTTCAAACAACCAAATCTTTCACATAAAATGGAACAATAACTTTGTAATAAATATTATGCTTTGTGAGATTAAAATACAAATATTTATCATGTTTTCAATGCATATGCTCGAGCTTTGTGTGTGCATGACCTAGATTCCAGATTGGTAGTTTTAATGGAAGTTGCAACCAACCAATATGAGAATGTGTAACATTCAAATACCAACAATGTTTTTAATCAAATGATGCAATGCTCATAGAACACATATAATTTGCATATGGCAATGTCTTTCGCTAGAATTCCAGCCCCCAAAAATGGGTTTGTGTAAACACTTATCAACCTGGTGAGTGCATATTCATTTTTATACCCCACTTCTTATAGATGAATGATCTAACAACTAAAAATTTGATGTGACCATTTATCATTGATTATTATATTGAAATCCAAGTTATAATCATTCACATTTTCCTTGCATGATTTTTATGAGAATTAAAATAAAAGTAGGATTATTCTCAAATGGAAAGAAAAAATGAAGTATGCATAATTTGGTGACAAGGAAGACATTGAACATGTGCCAATGTCAAGACCGACAAAGGTAGCATTCCCAAAGAACGAGAGAATTACAACCTTATCAACATTAAAGAGCTCATTATTGTGAACTGAAAATGAGTTATTTTTGGTGGAGTGGATGACATAAGCTAAAGAACTCATTTTTCATCAAACTAAGCTAAAGAACCTCAGAGGAAAGTCTTCATTATGACGCATTCTCTAAGACATGGTTGCAATGATTGAAGGCTTGCAATTGAATCTTGAGAGCTTCTATAATTGATGGTCGCGAATCACCGAGGTGCAGGATTTCTAAGAAATTTTCTCTCATTATAATGGTAGTTTCATTATTTATTCTATATATCTTATTTGGCCAGAAAGTGTACAGTTGGAATGGTGTTCATATAAAGTGTGACATTCTCAAGTAGAATCAAGTCCCTTTTTTTGTGCTAAAAGAATTTTTTGAGAAATTTGAATTGTCGTGGATTCTCCATTCGCAAGATGACTTTATAGAATTGTTCCAAAAGGCATGCAAGGAATTATGTATGTACCATTTCTTCATCTTCAAATATGCAATCATTGATGATGCATTAATGGGCTTGCATTTGTTGGATCTCATTCATGTTATTGTTTCACCATTCTTGAAAATAGGATTGGACTCCTCACATTTGTATTAGTTGGAAAAAATCTCCAACCTTTTCAAGCAGTGTACGTAGTATTTTATTTTTCACTCATTGAACCAAGGGATAATTTCCCTTCGAAGTATACATAGTGTGGGAGCTCGCAAAGGTGGAAATTAAGTTCATACCCTTTTATATGAGGCTTCCCCATATGATATGGTTCAACAAACACTTTGATATAGCTTCCATGGAATCTGGATGATAATATCCTTTTTATTTTACATTGAAGTGTTCTTCAGTGACCTTCCTACATTGAAATTTGGTGACGAGACCTGTCAAAATACCATAATGAACTTTCTTTGGATGATGGGTTGCGTCATTGACACTCTTGAAGGTATTCAAGAGCTCATGAAATCCCATGTCATTAGTTTCGAAAGCATGACATTAACCATCAAGCATATAGTTGAATGGCATTGTAACTAGTTGGTCACTAAATCATATCAATGGCCTTCAACAAACCCTCTTAAATTAAGAAAAATGTAAAATCCTGGAAATGTCTGAAAATGGGTATTGAGTATCCCTGTTGAGGCCATAAACTTTTGCTAGAAACATTAGCCATGCATGTGGTATTGAATTTATTTTCGGAGCGCCACTTGGCAGCCATCCAATGGCTGAGATCTAGTCGCTCTCAGAGCGCCACTTGGTAGCCATCCAATGGCCGAGATCTAGCCGCTCTCGGAGCACCACATGGTAGCCATCCAATGGTGGAGATCTAGCCACTCTCGGAGCGCCACATGGCAGCCATCCAATGGCGGAGATCTAGCCGCTCTGGTAGCACCACTTGGCAGCCATCCAATCGCTGAGATCTAGCCGCTCTGGAAGCGCGACTTGGCAGCGATCCAATGTTTGAGATCTAGCCTCTCTGGCAGTGATCCAATGGCTGAGATCTAGCCTCTTTGGTAGCCCCACTTGGCAGCGATCCAATGGCCGAGATATAGCCGCTCTGGCAATGCCACTTGGCAACGATCCAATGGCCGAGATATAATTGCTCTGGCAATGCCACTTGGAACCCATCCAATGGCCGAGATATAGCCGCTCTGGGAGCGCCACTTGGCAGCCATCCAATGGCTGAGATATAATCGCTGAGATCTAGCCGCTCTGGAAGCGCGACTTGGCAGCGATCCAATGTTTGAGATCTAGCCTCTCTGGCAGTGATCCAATGGCTGAGATCTAGCCTCTTTGGTAGCCCCACTTGGCAGCGATCCAATGGCCGAGATATAGCCGCTCTGGCAATGCCACTTGGCAACGATCCAATGGCCGAGATATAATTGCTCTGGCAATGCCACTTGGAACCCATCCAATGGCCGAGATATAGCCGCTCTGGGAGCGCCACTTGGCAGCCATCCAATGGCTGAGATATAGCCGCTCTGGGAGCGCCACTTGGCAGCGATCCAATGGTCGAGATATAGCCGCTCTGGGAGCGCCACTCGGCAGCGATCCAATGGTCGAGATATAGCCGCTCTGGGAGCGCCACTTTGCAGCCATCCAATGGCCGAGATATAGGCGCTCTGGGAGCACCACTCTGCAGCCATCCAATGGCCGAGATATAGGTGCTCCGGGAGCACCACTTGGCAACCATCCAATGGTCGAGATATAGCCACTCCAGGAGCGCCACTTGGCAGCCATCCAATGGCCGAGATATAGCCGCTCCGGGAGCGCCACTTGGCAGCCATCCAATGGCCGAGATATAGCCGCTCCGGGAGCGCCACTTGGCAGCCATCCAATGGTCGAGATGTAGCCGCTCTAGGAGAGCCACTTGGCAGCCATCCAATGGCCGAGATGTAGCCACTCTGGGAGCGCCACTTGGCAGCCATCCAATGGCCGAAATCTAGCCGCTCTGGGAGCGCCACTTGGTAGCCATCCAATGGCCGAGATCTAACTGCTCTGGGAGCGCCACTTGTCACGCATCTAATGGTCGAGATCTAGCTGCTCCTACAGCGCCACTTGTCACGCATCTAATGGTCGATATCTAGTCACTCCCGCAGCGCCACTTGTCATGCATCCAATGGTCGGGATCTAACCTCTCTCGCAGCGCCACTTGTCACGCATCCAATGGCAGAGATCTAGCCGCTCTCGCAGCGCCACTTGTCATGCATCCAATGGCCGAGATCTAGCCGTTGTCACAGTGCCACTTGTCACGCATCCAATGTCCGAGATCTAGCTGCTCTCGCAGCGCCACTTGTCACGCATCCAATGACCGAGATCTAGCTGCTCTGGCAGCGATCCAATGGCTGAGATCTAGCCGCTTTGGCAACGCCACTTGGCAGCCATCCAATGGGTGAGATGTAGCCGCTCTCGGAGCGCCACTTGGCAGCCATCCAATGGGTGAGATGTAGCCGCTCTCGGAGCGCCACTTGGCAGCGATCCAATGGTTGAGATATAGCCGCTCTGGCAACGCCACTTGGCAGTCATCCAATGGGCGAGATGTAGCCGCTCTCGGAGCGCCACTTGGCAGCCATCAAATGGGTGAGATCTAGCCGCTCTGGCAACGCCACTTGGTGACCATCCAATGGCTGAGATATTGCAGCTCTGGCAACGCCACTTGGTAGCCATCCAATGGCTGAGATCTACCCGCTTTGGGAACGCCACTTGTCACGCATCCAATGGCTGAGATTTGCCCGCTCTGGTAGCGCCACTTGTCACGCATCTAATGGCTGAGATCTAACCGCTCTGGGAACGCCACTTGTCATGCATCCTATGGTTGAGATCTAGCCGCTTTGGGAGCGCCACTTGGCAGCCACCTAATGGTTGAGATCTAGCCATTGTCGCAGCGCCACTTGGCAGCCATGCAATGGTCGAGATCTAGCTACTCTTGCAGCGGCACTTGTCAGCCATCCAATGGCCGAGATCTAGTCGCTCTCGCAACATGTCACGTATCCAATGGCTCAGATCTAACCGCTCTCACAACGCCACTTGTCACGCATCCAATGGCTCAGATCTAGCCACTCTGGGAGCGCCACTTGTCACGCATCTAATGGCTCAGATCTAGCCGCTCTCGCAGTGCCACTTTTCACGCATCCAATGGCTGAGAACTCTCTGCTCTAGGAGCACCACTTGGCAGCCATCCAATGGTCGAGATCTAGCCGCTCTCAAAGCGCCACCTGGCAGCCATCCAATTACTTAGATCTAGCAGCTCGCGAAGCGCCACTTGGCAGCCATCCAATGGCTGAGATATAGCCACTCTCGGAGCGCCACTTGGCAGCCATCCAATGGCTGAGATATAGCCGCTCTGGCAACGCCACTTGGCAGCCATCCAATGGCTGAGATCTGCCCGCTCTGGGAGCGCCACTTGTCATGCATCCAATCGCTGAGATCTGCCCGCTCTCGGAACGCCACTTGTCACGCATCAAATCGCTGAGATCTAACTGCTCTGGGAGTGCCACTTGGCAGCGATCCAATGGCTAAGATCTAGCCGCTCTTGTAGCGCCACTTGGCAGCCATCCAATGGCCGAGATCTAGCCACTCTTGCAGCGCCACTTGTCAGCCATCCAATGGCCGAGTTCTAGCCGCTCTCGCAGCATGTCACGTATCCAATGGCTCAGATCTAGCCGCTCTCACAGCACCACTTGTCACACATCCAATGGCTCAAATCTAGCCACTCTCGCAGCGCCACTTTTCATGCATCCAATGGCCGAGAACTAGCTGCTCTGGGAGCGCCACTTGGCAGCCATCCAATGGCCAAGATCTAGTGCTCTCGAAGCGCCACTTGGCACCCATCCAATGGCTTAGATCTAGCCGCTCTCGGAGCGCCACTTGGCACACATCCAATGGCTCAGATCTGTTCGCTCTGGCAGTGCCACTTGGGATGCATCCAATGGCTCAGATCTGCCCGCTCTGGCAGCGCCACTTGGCACACATCCAATGGCTTAAATCAAGCCACTCTGGCGGCGCCACTTGGCACGCATCTAATGGCTTAAATCAAACCACTCTGGCAGTGCCACTTGGCACTCATTTAATGACCTGAAATCTAGCCAATGGAGTCGCAGCACCAGGCGTGTCTTCTGATCAGCCCCACGACTACTCTCTTAATGGCATCCATGTCCATGAGCGTCAGGTCCAGAAATTCCGGGTTGTTGACAAACATTGTGGCCGCTGCTCGCTTAGATTCATCCAATTCGGGGAAGCTCGAACCGTTATCAGTCGAATTATAAGTTAGGTATTTTTGGCGAATATAAGTTCTGATTTCCGTGTGAAAACAGAGGATCAGATACTACTGGCTTCGTCGTTTTCCTTCAGCTCGGCTGTGTTTTACAGATTATAAAGAGGCCCATCGCATAAGAGCTGAAGGACTATTGTACCACGTTTGAAGCATTGGTGTGGCGCGTCAGAACATGGGCTCTGAGGATTCCTCTTGATCAACCAGTCAGGTTTTTCTTCGACTCCACTAAATGGATCCCTTTCGCATGCACTGTCTTATTGCAAGGTTGCGGACCTTTTCACATAAAAAAGCTTTTATTCAAAACTCATGTATTTGATTAAAAACTTCGGGTTAAGTTATTGCATGGATAATTTACTTTGGACAATTATGAACATCAATTATAATGCTAATTTGAATGTGAAGTATTGAATTTATGCAGATTACAGTATTCATCTACATGTAATTTGAATGTTAAGTATTGAATTTATGCAAATTAGAGTATTCATCCACATCTATAGTTGTTGTTCTGATTTCTGGAGATGAATGTTACGTATTGAATTTATGCAGATTACAGTATTCATCCACATCTATAGTTGTTGTCTTGATTTCTGGTTCTGGAGATGTGGTCGACATCTTCACTGGATGCAATTTTTGAAGAATGTACAGAAAAATGCATCTTGTTCCAATTAACTTTCATACACATATCAATTGAGTATACTATGCACTAAACTATAACATCAAGAAGTGAGGAGTATACTATGAGTGAAGTGTTTACTATCACTGTGAAATGATAATTAACTTCCATACATACATAGCAATTGAGTATACTATACACTAAACTATAACTGTCACACATCAAGAAGTGAGGATTATACTACGAGTGAAGTGTTACTATCACTGTGAAATGATGAGATCTTTGAGTGAAGTGTTAAACTATGACTGAAATGATGAGATCTTTGGTGTATGAGTGAAGTGTTACTATTGCTGTGAAATGTGAAATGATGAGATATTTGAGTTAAAGTGTTAAATTATCACTGTGATGAGATCTTTGGTGTAAATTTTAAAATAACCTATGTAGTATTGTGTATATGTACATACTACCTTCCACTTTAATATAAATATTCCTTCCACGTTAATATAAATATTTCTTTATTTGGCATCAATAAATGTAATAGATATAATAGAGATTTTTGAGTTAAGTGTTGATCTATTCACTACATACATGTATATATTACTGATAGGAAATATGATGGTGCAAATGTAATAGATGCAATAATATGTACATACTACCTTCCACCTTAATATAAATATTTCTCTATTTGGCACCAATAAATGTAATAGATGTAATGGTGCAAATGTAATAGATGTAATAATATGTACATATTACCTTCCACCTTTTCTATTTGGCACCAATAAATATAATAAATGTAATAGAGATTTTTGAGTTGAGTGTTAAACTATTCACTGCATATATATATATTACTGATATTACTGATAGGAAATATGATGGTGCAAATGTAATAGATGTAATAGAGATTTTTGAGTTAAGTGTTAAACTATTCACTGCATATATATATATGTTAGTGATAGGAAATATGATGGTGTTTTGATGGAGAAATGTTTTGGATGTTGTTTAAAAGCATGAGCTGGATGGTGTTTTGATGGAGAAATGTTTTGGATGTTGTTTAAAAGCATGAGCTGAGTTGAACGTGTGTATCTCAGTTAACTTGTCCAAAGATTTGGAAATATGAAAAACATTTTGGATTATCCTTTATTCCCTCCCTCATGTGCCAGAGAAAGATTTTATATCAAAACTCATGAATCTTGACAAAAGAAATTAACAATTGGGTTGACTAAGCACAGTTTTGCCAAGAAGAGAAATCTGAAGGACCAATATGGCATACTCCTTTCTCAATGTAACTAACGCTAGATATATACTTTGTACTGAACTTCTAAATATCATATGAAAAACATTTTGGATTATCCTTTATTCCCTCTCTCATGGTTGACTAAGCACAGTTTTGCCAAGAAGAGAAATCTGAAGGACCAATATGGCATACTTCTTTCGCAATATAACTAATGCTAGATATATACTTTGTACTGACCTTCTAAATATCAACTGTAACAAGCTGCGCTATTATGAAGCAGTTCTGGGTAATTGCTATTATTTAATAAAATTATATAATAAAAATGAAGGAGTTCTGGGTAATTTTAATTAGAACTACACATAAGTTACTACTTACAAGTATCAACTATATGCCAGATAAGCAGGCAAACTGAAGTGACAGTTTTGCAAAATGCAAAACAAAGGATTGGTGGTTGTATAGATAAGAACTAAGAAACTGTTGTAATAGTACAATGAACTCTAGGTCTCATCCAATTTTCTTAACACAGTGAACAATTCAGGGTTTACAATCAGTTTGCAAAGCGACACAAAGGATTGGTGGCTGTATAGATAAGAACTAAGAAACTGTTGTAATAGTACAATGAACTCTAGGTCTCATCCAATTTTCCTTAACACAATGAACAAATCAGGGTTTATAATCACTTTGCAAAGCGACACAAAGGATTGGTGGTTGTATAGATAAGAATGAAGAAACTTTTGTAATAGTACAATGATCTCTAGGTCTCATCCAATTTTCCTTAACACAATGAACAAATCAGGGTTTACAATCACAAAAGTTAAGGGGAAGCTACAAAGTACAAATAAAAGGGCAACAAAATTGTAATGTACAGTAAGAAAAGGACACTGAAATGTGTAATGTACAGTAAGAAAATTGTATTGTTCTTTGAATATCCAAAGGAAATATGATAGAAAGCAGTTTCTACAGTAGAAACATTTCCAAAAAGTGCTTCGTATCCTACTTCTACTTATGTTGTATAGACCTTGAACCTTGATCCAGACCAGAAGGATGTGCAAGGAATTGATGAAATTTATTTGATCAAAAATAATATAATTTGCATATTTTTGCTCTATTATTTTGTTCACAAATCATAACCAATAGACCTTTACATCTTGCCAGGATGTTTAAATAGTACAAGAAGCCAATACCGATGCGGAAGTTGTAAGACCCGCAACATGGAAACAGCCATCGCTGAATATAAATTTGGGTTGCTCTTAGCATTTGGACGATAGGATCTTAAATGGACTCATACCACAATAGGGGATCATGGATGACAACAACTTTAACCTAAAGCCCAATATCTACAAATTGACTAACAAAACTTTTCAATACAATGTATAAGGTGCCCAGGGCTCTTTTCTTTTGCTTTTGGTACCAACTGCAATCAGTTACTCCATTATTGTTATTATTATGCATGCCAGGAGGAATAAAGATCTCTTCTCTGCTGCGCAGCACGGATAAAAATATAGAGAAAACCTGTAAGGTTTTCAATTGTGATTGAAAATTAACAGAATACAGTCCGTCGGCAACTGTTGTCTTTGTTAATGTGGCTATATCTTCCCTTTCTCCCTGCAGTTCACATGATGTCCGACATGAACAAAAATTTCAAATAGGAGTGACAGAATGAGAAACCTCCCGGTATTTTCAGAGGGAAAAAAGGAGTAGAAAGGATATGGATGAACCATAACATAACACTGTGGCACTCTAGATAAATTAAAATCAAAATGGTTGGTCCCAGATACAATACCTTAGAAAGCACATATAATGAATAACAATCCTCTGCCTTTGAATTGGTCTCAATTAAGTCGCTTTTCCCTCTTTGTTTCCGATTGTGAAGTAAGATGAATGCACAACCCAGATCCCATCCCACAACAATCACACCTGCCACCGAGTCTCCACCTTTCAATCAGAGGTGAAGGTCCACATGATTTAATTTTGGGCAAACCATGTATGTCTGCTGGCACTAGAGCTGTTATACTTGTCTTACATTGCCTTTCAAAATTTAAGTGACAGCTTTCATGACCTCGACCTGGACACTGGTCATCAAAAGCACATTCTGGTGAACATGGGTAGGGCTAATAGCGGAATTATCGCTGCATTCTGACTTGCAAGAGTCGTCTTGATCTCGTGAATGTATTGACTTTGAATTATGAAGGCCTCTGTCAAGAAATTTCTGGCCCAACCCCCTAGATGAACATATATGATGACCTTTTTGAACTAATTTCGTGCTGGCTCTTTCTGGGCTCCAAACACCAGTATTTTCATCTAAAGAATGCAATGTAGGCACTTCCAAAGATCCATGGTAGCAGCTTCCCGCTAGATATGTTTCAGAATTTTTTACTGTAGGGTAACCACCCTACAGGGGTTAACTGTCATGTTCCCACAGACTTTGCAAACATAATATGCAAAGGAAGATTCTCTAGTTTGTATTAGATGATTTGGGACGCCATTGGAACTGAGACTCTTAGTTTTTCTATTCACATAATTTGCTGGTGCATGCGTTGAACTTCCTTTTATGTTTGGTTTTTCACATTGCAGCTTGACAGTAGTTGCCACTGATTTAACTGGTATATTAACATGCTTTTTACTACATTGAGGATCAATCCACGACGCTGAGTTTGATTCAAGAAATGTTTCCTCAGTTAAAGAAAACTGTTGCCAATGATCATCTGAAATAATGCTCGGAAGCTTGAATTGAAGACATGGTGTTCCTAATATCCATGGAAGGCTCAGATGAAGTTTCATGAATACACTTGCGGATCAATCCATGAGGCTGAGTCTGATTCAAGAAATGTTTCTTCAGCTGAAGTAAATTGTTGCCATTGATCATTTGAAATAATGCTCTGAAGCTTGAATTGATGACCCTTTGAAGACATGGTGTTCCTAATATCCATGGAAGGCACATATGAAGTTTCATGAATACACTTATTATGATCTATGTCTACGAGTGATAGGAAGGTACCCACCGACACACAAAGATCTGAACTTTCTCTGTATAGGAAAATCAAGAACAGAAGCACTCTCAACTATGGAGGCACGATCACCCACATTAATATAGGAACTTTCCATATTTGCAACAGAAAAATCATTACAACCATCATCAATTTGGATGTTTCCATTCTCTTCAAAGTCCTCTGTTAGACGAGATCCTATGTTCATTGAATCTTTTGTTTTCAATATGAGCTGGGAGGCTGCACCATTTCCATCTTGTGCGATATCTGAATTTATCTCTGATGTGGAATTTTTAGCTAATAACACTTGATTTGCAGCGAGACCTCCAGGACATTCTTCTGTAGAACGTAAAAAAGTTGGACTAACATCTAGGTCATTAGGTAGCATGGAATTGTCTTTCTGAACAGTAACTCCTATCCCTGGAAAATGGGAAGATTCAGGATTTGTACGAGTTGTGGATGAAATTTCTTTGTATTTTAAAAGGGATGCAATGTCATTGATTTTGCCTACTACTGAGCATTCTGTCATTACCATCATTCCCTCTGGAACATTTAGGTACTCATAAAGTTGGGATTGGTTATATGACTTGGTTTGAGGATGTGCTGGAAATATTTCTGTCATCATGACTTGAGATATCTGTAGATATAGCGAAATGTGTGGCTGGAAAAGATGTATTGCACATATGGTTGGGACTGAAAATGGAAGCATCTATTTAGCCCAGAGAATATTAAATGGAAGATGATGGCTCATTCTCCCTCCCAGAAAAAGAGCCAACTTCATTTCTATAGGAGAAATTTGACAATTCCAAAGTTGACGAGGATGAGAATGCATCCAATGTTCAAAATTGAACACGTCAAAGCCCTTCAAAGGGCTTCTCACACATCAGAGAAGTAGGGAAAGGATTTTACTAGTCAAAAAAATTAAAATTTGGATTTTTACAAGTTAAAAGAAAAAATGAATAATATTATAAAATGTCACCAGAGGTGTTGTAGCTTGTCAGCACCTGTCACATTTTTTTAAATTCTGTCAGCACCTGTCACATTTTTTTAAATTCTTAAGTATAGTAAGTTAGTAACGCGTGATAGGTCGATGACTCATTCGTGAGTTGTGACTCGTGAATGGTGACTGGATTGAAGTAGTAACTAGTGAATGGTGACTGGACTCAGGTTATTGCAGCATTGAAGGATATTAATGGCAAGGGAGAGGTTGTTGAGTTTCCATTGTTTTCACGTCTGCATTTTGCAATTGCCTGCCTAGTTAGTAACTTATTAGTGCCAAGTTCCAACTCGAAGCCAAAAACCATCATAATGGCATTGGCAATCTCGCACGCTCATGCTCAACACTTAAAAGTTAACAGTGATATTTTTCCTGGACTCAAGCTTCAACGCGAACGACGAAGGATTTTCTTTTTCATCCTGGAGAAGAACTACAAGTTTGAAATTGCAACCTGCAGTGAGAGAGCCATTCCTCACTGCTCAGGACATGAGTCAAGACTCAGAACTCAGTAAAAGAATACTCTTCAATCGAATGCACAAACAACCAGGTACTCAGTCAAAACCCCGGAATCCTGCTACTAGCTAGACTGCTATTTATAGGTGGATCAGGATGTCTATTTAGTTTTTGGAGCCTTCTTTTACAATATTTCAACATCTTTCGTTGTGTCTTGTGAAGAAAAAATCAAACCTTTTCCTTTTGCCCTGAACCTGTCCCTTCTTATGGACATTTTAGGCCTCAAGCATAGCCCGTATACTCAACTTTCCCTTTTAAGGGCACATTATCTCAACTTGAGATCAAATGTTTCTCTCTCTAACTTAGTCCCAACTCAACAACGATGTACAAAAGAGAAAAATATGGAATAAGGAATACCACACAAGCGACATGAAGAACAGATTCATCTCATATAAACTGAAGACCGTCGAAAGGCAGCCTGAATTTATGTACAATACTTGCATCTAGAATCAATACCAGAGCTTTGCAACATGATCTTGTTTTTATTGATACATAAAGAAGGGTTTTCTGCTTTGAAGAAGCCTATCGATTGAGGGAAGGGGAAGATTTGAATACTTCTAATATTCAAGACCTTACACAGCTTGATAGGGGCAATAACTCGATTCACCTTACCATTTTCCAGTGAAATCCTTTAAATGACACAAAGGTGTGTTCCCCTCGTCTAAGGAATCTTTACCTCGTGCTAATAAATTTAGATTTCAAATCTAACCCCCACAAAAGTAGAAAGGCACAGGAATATGTTGTGGAATATGTAAAATTATAAAAAACTAAATGAATAGTCATGAACAATTAATCGCAGGAACAATGGAATGATGGCGAGACTTACAATCTCGGAAGACAATGTTGTCTCCCCTCTCTGAGAGCACGAAAAATTGTGAAAGCATGTTGAAGTTTGTCATTGAAAGCCCTTCAGTGCTAAGCAAGATTTCCCTTCCACCGCATTCACAGTAATCTATATATACAGGATTTGCCTATCCCTGCTTCTTCAAAAGACTTTTTGTAGCTTCGAGCTTAGGATTCTCAACCCATTTTTATTGTCGTTGCTGGTGTTGTTGGGCACGTATTGATCCTAGGCGGAAAAGTAAGATCCAACTGTATAATAATCGATCATGTTATCGCCTAGACTCGCCTTCAAAAAATGTGGAACCAATTTTTCCTAGTGATAACCGGAATACCAACTATATTTGACCTCTCTTTCCTACAAGGAATTGCAACTTGAACTGCACTGGTTTACCCATTTTCAAAGTCTCTCCTAGCGTCCCCCCCATTACATCAAAAAAAAATGCTAGGACAAATGGGATCAAACTCTGGAGAGGTTTTCTTGTGCATCCCCTAGCTCTCTGTCTACACTAGCTATGCGAACTAAAACATCTTGATGTTTCTCCTGGATTCAGCCAATAGAGATCAATATGTAGAACACTTGACTCTTAATTTTGTATGAAAACTTGAAAAAATACTTATTGTAGAATAGAAAATGGTACAAAATATAGGAAGAATGCAGCTCCCTAGTATACACCTTGATGTAAATGTGCATGTCCCAATACCTGTCATCACAACATCCATAAAGGAAGATTTTCATGAGTGCAATGCATTCCCCAATCTCACAAAATTTCAAGCCTCAATTTGTATATCATGTTAACCCATGAGGGGAAGATTTTAGAAAATTCATGTCAAGCATTTTAATCACAATCAAATATCTTGAATCTAGCAGAACCAATACCGTGCACAAGAAACAAAAATACCTTTTATATTCATATAAAATGAAACAGTACAATTTTTAGAAGGAAAAGTGGGTATAAAGGAAACTTAGTATGCATACCTCTCATAATGAAATGAATAAAGAAAAATAATATGCAATATATCCATGCATAAATGAAAGTTATATTTCATGCAGAAGAGCAGATTTCCTACAAATATAACTCTCTGTTAATACATCACACAGTTCCATCATTAAACCAAAAGGAAATATCCTGAACGATACAAGTTATCCATAACAAGTGTTTACATTTGAAGGTTGCATGCAGTTTTATGATAGACAACAGTCACTAAATGGGTCTATAATCCTGTCATTTACTTATCATGGTGGAACCTATAGTGGGAAAATGTATATCAGTGGAGGATGTCTTTTTCATTCAGAAGAGCTCAGCAAGGCATGGAATAAGCATCAAGCTCAACAATCATCTAACAGATTGTAGATGATAATCAGCGGAAGGTATCCAAGAAGTTGACGCAGTGAAAGAAGATAGGCAGGAAACAAACTGTGTAGAAGTGGATAATTTTTTTATCATCACCACAGGACCATAGGAATCCATATAAATTGAGAAATTCAATGAAAAGAAAATCAGTGGGGAAAAAACTTAACATATGGGCATCTAGCTTACTTGGATATTGAGTAGTCACCATTGCATTGCCAGCGAAGTCACAAGTACCAGGGGCCATGCCATTCTTCTTGTAGTAGCCGTCAAAAGCATAGGAAGCATGACAAGAAACAGTATCTGGGTTATAGCACGTGCCACATTGTTGAATTGTTGTATAGTCTGCACCTTCAAGCTCGCAAGCATAGTCTAGAGCAACCTACGAGGTTCAATCAGGGATACTAGACTTTGCTACACACCAACTTTGGCTTGAGCTGGTGGTCGATGTTGTTGTGGTATGTGTTGAGGGAGGCGTGTATGGGGTAACTATTGGGGTGGTAGGGGTTGTGATTGGGGTAGTAGGAGTTGTTGGTGTGATTGTTGTTGCAGGAGGAGATATTCCTATTGGTGTTGTGGGAGTGGTCATGATCGGAGTTGGAGGAGTTGTTGTAATAGGTGTAGTTGGAAAAGTATCAAACTGAGAAGCCAACTCACTTGTATTGTTCCTGTTAGAGTTAGCTTTATTGTCCAAAAGCTCCCTAGGGTTTGAGCGGAACAGTTTTTCCCCTTCCTTGCTCAATTTCTTCTGCATAGAAACGTCCAAAGAACTCATTTCCACTATTATTGTCCATATCCGAGCCATATTCATGCTTTGGGCAAGAAAATTATCCCTGAGATTCTTAGTCATTAAAAAGGTCTTCATTGCTTCGGAAAGTAGACCTTGATCATTAATAACTATGGGAATATCAGGATAGTGAATAAATTCCATAGCATTTCTGGCAGCAACGACTACAGAGTTAATGAGGTCTTCTTCACTATGTGAAAAATCTCTGTTAAATTCAGTTTTCAGTATCAGAAAATAACTTGTCTTTAAGACAAATGCTAGGAGAGGGTGAAGAACCCACCTCAAATCCTTGGTGGAAGAGGATGGAGGTACACTATATGCATCTTAAATCAAAGTGGATGAAAGTGTGGTTGTGACCTTCATACGCTTATCTAGATTTGTATCCACAACAGTAGAATAAATGGCTTTCATAGTAGATACCAATGTCAATACTGCTTCCTCTGATATCCCTTGATGGTTAACAATGATACTTGTTATGAGAGTATCAGGCATGAAACCCATAACATTTTTCTTCAGCCATAATGTTGCTTCTGACTTCTATTTTCCAATGTCATTCGCTTGCTTATACTTCATACTCACAGACACCTCAATCCATGTCTTAGATAAAGCTTCCAAAACAATGGGATTGGCATCCAAGAGCCTAACATGGAGTAGATCATTTTTCATCAACATTTCTACAAGCTTCTTAGGAGATGGAAGAATACTATCCTTTGAATCATATGACACTCCAATTGATGTTTCTCACAAAAACATAAATAATATTATAGATCAAACCATAAGCTCAAAAGGAACACAGAACTGTCAAATGTTTCCAAATAATGGCTATCATAAGCTCCTACATCCCCACTAACTGTAACATAGCTCTGGAAGATTGTGGATTAGATGCCAAGACCACATTTTCTCATAGGACAGCAATTTGATTTATAAACTATTGGGCCAACTCAGAGCCATTGATATTTCAATTATGTTTTCTTCCTTGTGTTCTTTACCAATATAGTCATAATTGATTCACCAATATTTCAATTTGTGTGTTTTCTTTGGAATTGATCTTTATGGTTTTCTTACACATAATTGACTAAGGATAAGGGACAGTGGTTTTAACAACACGGGGAAGCCTTGGAACTTCAATTGATGTACTGATAAAAAGAAGCAATCAAGTGCTTGAACATTTATGTGAAGCGGTGAGTCAAACTGAAAAGGAGTAAAGTATACTTGAAGTATTTATGTCTCCCTTTCAATGGTCAAATTGAAAAGGAGTTGATGACAACAATATACAAATTTGAACTCAGATCAGGTTTAAGTACAATTTAAAAAACAAAACTCACTGTGTAAAAATTCCAATTAAAAAAAAGTAATATGCAGCAAAGTATATGTGCATCTTCTCTATAATATATACAGTAATGAATTAAAGGTAGGAAATACTATGGTCTAACTTGATGAATTCTCCAAATGAAGCTAAGTCTGAAATGTGCATTATTAATTTAATTAATAAGTATTGAAAACTCATTTTTCTTTATGATCAAGCTCTTATGCAGGACATGCCGATTATTTTAGATTTGGTCAATTGCCTTTAATTCCTAACACAGACTGTAGTTGGTCCTAACAATATATGAAATGCAATAACATATTGGATAACTTTTAGGTGTGAAAAACAAGCTTAGCTTTCCCTTTTTCCTCTTTTTAGGACATGAAGATCAATGTTAGTTTTAATTTCAATGAAAAACAAACCTCTGTGTGTGAGATCTATTTGTTGCTTTTCATTTCATTAGTTTTCATATGAAGTTTTTTGTCTATTGTCTTGTTTTCAAAGATTTTTTATTTTTTTATTTTTTTATTTTTTTATATATTTTTTTAATTTATTGTTGTGGTTTTTTTGTTAAGGTGTATATTTAATCCGTTTTCTATATTTCTTGTTTTTTTTATTGATTATGATTTACAGGTATAGAATGCCACCTCTTGGTCGCCCAAAAAAGGATCTGAAACAACGTTCACTTTCCGATGCATTTGGTATCTCTTAATGCTCTAATCAACTGCACATTTTTGAAAATGAAGTATATGATTATGCAGATGAGGACCATGAATTAGATAGTGCAGAACTTCTTGAAGAGGAAACGATATCCAAAAGGTACAAAAAAAAATTCAAGTCCAAATGGAAGATGAGATTTCCATGGGCTTATGCTGTAAAAGATTGTAATGGCATTGAAAGGATAAAATGTTCATGGTGTGTAAAATTTAAAAAGGAAACTCCATTTTATAAATATGGAAGCACAACTCTTCAAGTTAGTGCTTTAAACATCCATGCAACATCATAGGCTCATAAATTTTCTTTGCAACTTTTAGAGGGAGAAAGAAAATATAGTATTCTTCCAATTACAAAACATGTAGAGTTAATAGTTGATGCTCAGAAAGAGAGAATTATATCAGTTATTGAGAACATGTATTTTGTTGCAATACATGTTTTACCTTTGGAAGTATATAAGTCAATTTGTGACTAGAACAGGTATAAAAACACTCATGTGTCTTTAATAGATGAATACTCAACATATACAAATACAACATCTGCAAAAGAATTTTTAGAAGTTGATAAGGAGGTATATTGGAGAAAATTAAAAGTTGAGATTTTACAAAGCCCATATTATTCACTTTTAGTTGATGAAAGTATTGATCGGACTATGGTGCAACATTTGATTGTTTATATTACAAATTTGACAAATGAAGGAAGAGGTCCATGTGCTAAAAAATTCATACACTTGCTACAAATTAAGGATGGAAAATCACAATCTATGTATGATGTTGTGACATCTTTTTTAGTAGACATGAATCTATCTATGACAAATTTAGTTGGATTTAGATCTGATGGAGCATAATCCATGAGTGGTATTTGTGAAGGCTTATCTACTAAGCTTCGTCGACATGCCCCTCATTTATTAGATAACCATTGTATCGCTCATCAACAAGCATTAGCAACAAATGATGATTCATCATATTTTGAAGCGTTGCAAGCTATTAATAAGTTTGCAAACAAGATCTATTCATGGTTAGGGAAATCTATTAAAAGACATGGAGGATTGAAAGAGCTAATGGAGTCATTTCAAATCACAAGGCTATAAGTGTTACAAATTCATCATATTATATGGATTTCTAGAGGAAAAGTCATGGAAAGACTCGTTATGCTCATGCATGCTTGTTAAAAGATTGGGAGTTAGTGGAGAAAAAAATGTATGAGATGGCTACAATATTTCAAGTTCAATTTTGCATCCACTTGTAGATGTGCTTATTGAGTTAAATAAGTTGAATCAAAAGTCTCAAGAGGATCACGTTGACATTAAATCTATTGGAACGACTTTGGATATCACTATCAGCTTGCTTCAGAAGAGATTTCTAAGAGGCACATTTGGGGCAGGTGCAATGCACACATCATATTTTTTTAAGTAAAACAAAACAAGGAACTGTGCATATTTTTTGAGTTTGCAGATTGCACAAGTATAGTACATGTACATGAAGTGAGGTTTGAGAGTTTGCCAAAGTCACAAATATCAAGGACACTAGATCACTGCATTATGTTGGGAGAAAGTTTTGTAATGAAGGTGATTGACTCTCTAAATGCAAGGTTCACAGATTTTCCTATTTTTAATGTAGCTAAGTTTTTTAGTTCTCATAGTTATAATGAGGATATGGATGATAGAGACTCTCAAACAAGAAGATGGTTGAGATGTTTATGTGAAAAATTTAGTGTTGGAGGCTTTCTCGTTGTAGACAACATTAAATGTATGGGTGAAATGGATAAATTTATATGTACTATTTATAAATGTTACGCAAAAAAACATATGTTTGGAGTATGGGATCTATGTGGAGGTGAAATTGAATTTCCATGCTTAATGGTGCTATGGCAAACAATTATTGTTATTCTGGCTAGTACAACAGTATGTGAAAGAGGTTTTTCAAAATTAAATCGAATTAAAAATGATGATAGATCAAAACTTTCTTTAAAAACATTGGAGATGTTAATGTTTCTCTCTCGCAGTGCACCTCATGATCTAAATGAGGTAGATTGGAATGCTATTTATGATGAATGGAAGAATATGAAAACTTGAAAACCTCTTCCACTATGAGAATAGATTGAAAGAACTAGTAAGTTTCAGTGTTTATTACCAACAGTGTAAGTGAATTTTTTTAGTTTTATACCATTTGACTTTTACTTTCTGTTTTATAATATCTTTCAAGTTTTATTATGTTTTTTTATTAACATATTGAATTTAATAATTGCAGGATATCACATAAGATATGTTAATCTAAAGGACCACAACTGTCAAAGGTTTATAACTGAAAGAAAAAGCTACCTTTGATCAATTTTGCCACCAAGTCAAGGGACTGTTGTTCCAATTATTTGAGATGTGCAATTATTGGAAGTCTTAGCATTCCAAAAGAGTTTTAGTAAACAATAGAACAATGATTTGGTCAAATCTGAGATTTATAAGCTAGAACTCCATTGATACCTCTTATATAAGCTAGAATTTATTTTTAATTTTATAAATAAGACCTTTCATATAATTTTAATATAAGTATTTCTGTTTTGTCATATTTTTTTCTTATTTCAATTTGATTAAGATGTAGTGATTTCTATATGTTAATTTTTGTTTCCTATTTTAAATTCATAAGAGTGACAAAATATTATGGGATGTGATTATATTTCAGAAATATTTTAGAGCTAAAATGGCCCATTAAGGCTTTGGATAAGCTCAAGTTATCTTGATATTGATTCTCCAAATTTGTCTCCACTTTTGGAGTCTCCTTGTATCCCCACCAATGTTAGGGCACAATATCTTTTGAAAGTGAATCAATAACATCTACCATGGATCGACAACAACATGTGACCTCCTTCTCCACTCCAGGTTACACCAACAATAACCAAGGTTTTGGGATGCCCACAAATCAGGTTCAACAAACCTAGGTTCCATTTCTTCTGACATGCCATATTTCACATTTCTACAAAATATTCTAATGGGTATGAAAGCCAAGTGTGAGGCCTACTCTATGGGTATTCAATTGTACAATCTCTCTATCACGTTGAATAAGAGATATAGTCAATATGACATTGCTTTGTTTGCTTTGGACTTCAATTTTGGAGACTATTCTCCAATTTTTCTGTTTGGGAAATCAAATATGAGGAGAAGATTTCTTCCCAAAGTAAAACCATATGGTACATTCCATTCAACCACAAGAAAAATCCAGAATTTGACATCTATTATGAATGGTGAAGGTTGAAATCTAAAACTTTCCCAAATCAATATCAACAAAGTTCTTGTGTTACCTTTCAAAATGACACTTGATCCTATATAACATCATGCACTTGACTTCAAAATTCATATTCAAAGTATGCTAGGAAATTCTTGTAAAATTTCAAATATTTATGTTGTTTTAAACCATTAGCTTTCAAAGTTCATGCCTTGGATGCTGAAAATGAGAAAAAGACTTTGGTATGAAACCAACCGGTGAATAATTTCCAGCAAAATGACCACTCCGAAGACATGATTTAGAAGTAGAACATATGTACTTATGAAGCATAGAAATATATCCTCGATGCATTGTAAATGTTTGGCTAGGGTTATTTTTGGAGAAAATGACTCCTTATTCTTAGAATAATGATTTTAAATAAAAGTAAATGCCAAAGAAGAGAAACCATCGTGTGAGATAACCTTATTAACAAAAGTGAACAAGGAATGATGATTTACAATGGCATACTAAGTTGTCAGTGATTTTGACTATTTGTCTTTAACATTTAAAAATGTTAAATGCCAAACTTATAACATCATGGTTTGGCATCATGAGCTTGACTAATTTTCCACCATGCTCATAATTTCATTGTTGTATTCATATCTGTAAACAACGTTTCAAATAATAATAAAAAAATTCTATAAGAAAAATCCAGACCTCCATACTGCTTCTCCTTGTCAAACAAAGTCAAAATTTCATTACACAATCTAACACATCAGAATCTCCTATATCCCGGTGGTATCCATACAAATTCTTATAATAGTGTCTTCAAGATTTATGTTGGCATTGCCAATGAAATATTTAAGCAATGCAAGATGGAGCTTCCTTCACTATTGTATATGTAACAGTGTTTTATTAACATAAAGATTGATGGCTTTTTCTTTCTAAAAATGTGTAGGTTTTAACCCTGAACAGAAATTATCTACACACGAATCTTATAACAGAAAATAAACAATTGCGAGAGCATAAAACATAAAACAGATAAACACAAAGATTTTCCCCTGGATCCCAAATCGGGACGACCAGCTTGATTTTTCATTATATTCCTTTTAGTGTTACAACACATATATATACATGCCAGAGCATACATAAACCCCAATCCATTAACCCTGGATTAGAACATAACTCAATCAACCATGACTCGCGATCTACATGTGTCAATTGTGGGCCGAAAAAATCGGGAATCTCAAAACCATATGCAAAAACCATGCATTAAACTATGGATTTGCATCACCCAAATGAAATTAAGGAACCCCCCTCTTACCCCCCCCCCGCGCGTGCTTAGTCGTGGAAAGAATATAACACATACCCAACAAAATGAAATGTAAAAATAAATATTGTGGTCAATTGAAATGTTTTTTATTTTAAAGCTTTTCATCATGGAAAGGTGACATAAATATATGCCATTCTAATTGAAATTCGGACCTGCCCTTCAAATTTGATCACTGGATGCGTCACTTCCAGAGTGAGGGAAAGGTCATGTCAGCTTTTGTGTCTGCTTCACTACTACACCACATAGGCAAATTAGACCAGTCCTATTCTCCCAAATGCACATCACTTTCCTGAAATATCTCTCCTGTTTTTGCTCTTTTAGGAGAATGATATGACTTTGACTCTAATTATGTAGTGTCTTCTAACTATTGTCCCTTCTCTGTTGTTGTGTCACTTTGATAATTTTCATAAGATTCTTCAGCCATAATATTCTCAGCCACTTCTGGCAGGTTTTGTTTGACATGCACTACAAGTTTCACTTCACATTTTGTTTCTTCCATATCTTTGACCTCTTTAACATTGTTCCAGCTCCTTGGTATCATTTTCTCTTGAAGTTCTTTTGAAGTACATTGATGAGCAGAAACCTTTATCACTTCCGAAACATCTTCACCATGAAATTTCTTAGGACCCATTATCTTCAATGGCATATTATCACAAGAACTCTTGAGATGAGAGATACCCAAATTACGTTTTGAAAAGATACAAACTGGTGGTTCTTTTAGTGACTTATCCCTATCTAGTTTCTCAACAATAGCTTTCACCTTTTTCTCAGGAAGACTAATTTGAGTGGTTTCCATCTTTATATGAAATCCTCCCTTTTTATTTTTCATGAATAGAAGATTTTGATATCATTGTGCATGGATTGTTTTTTGCAACAAGTCCCATCATAAGTCGTCAAAATGATCATAGATTTTGGGTATACTATGCCCACATGATGGATTTTGTTCAATAGCACAATGCCTGGCCTGCACAACATAAACCCCATTTGTTAATAATATCTGGAGCATTAAAAAATGCATTTTCCTTCAAAATGAAGGAACATATAAACCCTCAAAATTGAAAATATCTTTCAAAATGAAGGAACATTTAAACCCTCAAAATTGAAAATATCCATGTTTACAAGTAATGGAAAGAATAAGTTGAAAGATAGTCCAACAATTCTTGGGAGGGCCATCATAATAGCATTTTTATCATATAAACCCTCAAAATTAAAAATATCCTTCAAAATGAAAGAACATTTAAACCCTCAAAATTGAAAATATCCATGTTTGCAAGTAGTGGAAAGAATAAGTTGAAAGACAGTCCAATCATTCTTGGGAGGGCCATCATAGTAGCATTTTTATCGACCAATGAACTATAATATTGTGATAGATGACTTAATAAGTATGGAGTAAATTTGCATGAGGACAACAACTAGCAAGCAGGGGAGCCAACCATTCAGAGCACAGACATTTACAACCATGACATGAGCTTTGTATGAATCTGCACAATCATGAATCTGCAATATCAGAACATAATGTCCTAAGAGCACTAAACAGGGAACACATGCACTCAACGATTCACTTACCACTGTTTGCTCCACTTGAAACACAGACATTTACAACCATGACATGAGCTTGGCATGAATATGCACAATCATGAATCTGCAATATTAGAACACAATGTCCTAGGAGCACTAAACAGGTAACACATGCACTCAGCGATTCACTTACCACTGTCTGCTCCACTTGAAACACATACATTTACAACCATGACATGAGCTTTGCATGAATCTGCACAATCATGAATCTGCAATATCGGAACACAATGTCCTAAGAGCACTAAACAGGGAACACATGCACTCAGCGATTCACTTACCACTATCTGCTCCACTTGAAACTTGCATTTCATGCCTTAATATCCACTTAAAATCAGATCCCAATCTCCATTGTATAAGTATAGCGAGGAAAACAATAGCTCTACTTTTTTTCAATTCAAATGATAGGAATGGTCATAGATTTTGGGTATACTACGCCCACATGATGATTTTGTTCAACAGCACAATGCTTGACCTACACAACATAAACCCTGTTTGTTAATTATATCTGGAGCATTAAAAAACAGATTTTCCTTCACAACGAAGGAACAATAAACCCTCAAAATTGAAAATATACATGTTTACAAGTAGTGGAAAGACTGAAATGTAAGGAATAAGTTGAAAGACAGTTCAATCATTTTTGGGAGGGCCATCAAAATAGAATTTTTATCTACCAGTGAACTATAATACTGTAATACATGACTTAATAAGTATCTACAACCATTGAAGCAAGAGAGCCAACCTTTCAGGGCAGAAACAGTTACGACCATAACATGAGCTTTGTAGTAATCTGCGGAGTCAGAACACAATGTCCTAAGAGCACTAAACAGGGAGCACATGCACTCAACGTTTCACTTACCTCTGTCTGCTCCACTTGCAACTTGCATTTCAAGCCTTGATCTCCACTTAAAATCAGATCCCAATCTCCATTTTGTAAATATATAGAGGATAAAAATAACTTTACTATTTTGTACTTCAAGTTTTATGATAGAAATGGTCATAGATTTTGGGTATACTATGCCCACATGATGGATTTGTTCAATAGCACAATGCCTGACTTGCACAACATGAACCCAGTTTGTTAGTTTTTTAATAATATCTGGAGCACTAAAAAACACATTTTCCTTCGTTGAACATATAAAGCCTCAAAATTGAAAATATCCATGTTTACGAGTAGTGGAAAGACAAAACTATAACGACCAAGGTGAAAGACAGTCCAGTCCAATCATGCTTGTATCAACCAATGAACTATAATACTGTGATTGATGACTTAATAAGTATGGAGTAAATTTTCATGAGGACAACTGACAAGCGGGACAACCAACCATTCAGAGCACAGACAATTACAACCATGACATGAGTTTTGCATGAATCTCTGCAGTCAGGACACAATGTCGTAAGAGCACTAAACAAGTAACAAATGCACTTAGTAGTTCACTTACCAGTTACCATTGTCTGCTCCACTTGCAACTTGCATTTCATGCTTTAATATCCACTTAAAATCAGATCCTAGTCTCCATCTCATAAGTATACCGAGGAAAACAATAGCTCGACTTTTTTGCAATTCAAGTTATATGATAGGAATGGTCATGATTTTGGGTATACTGTGTCCACATGATGGATTTTGTTCAATAGCACAACGTCTGACCTGAACAACATAAAACCTCGTTTGTTATAGCATTTTTATTGATAGATGACCTAATAAGTATGTAGTAAATTTGCATGAGGACAACAATTGACAAGTAAGAGAGCCAACCACTCAAATCAAAGACTGTTACAACCATGACATGAGCTTTGCATGAATCTGCACAATCAAAACACAATGTCCTAAGAGTACTAAACAGCTAACACATGCACTCAGCGATTAACTTACCTCTGTCTGCTCCACTTGCAACTTCCATTTCATGCCTTTATCTCCACTTGAAATCAAATCCAAATCTCCATTTTATAAGTATAACAAGGAAACAATAGCTCTACTTGTTTGCAATTCAAGTTATATGATAAAAATGGTCATAGATTTTGGGTATACTATGCCCGCATAATGGATTTTGTTCAACATCACAATCCCTGCACAACATAAACCACGTTTGTTAATAATATCCGGAGCATTAAAAAACACATTTTCCTTCGCAATGCAGCAACATATAAACCCTCAAAATTGAAAATATCCATGTTTACAAGTAGTGGAAACACTGAACTGTAAGGAATAAGTTGAAAGACGGTGCAATCATTCTTAAGAGGGCCATCAGAACAGCGTTTTTATCGACCAATGAACTATAATACTATGATAGAAGACTTGATAAGTATGGAGCAGTGTTGCACAATTCTCTCCCCACCCCTCCCTTCCCCAAGGTTTTGAGGGCAGAACCACGTCCCGTACGGACCCATGGGGGATCCTCCAGTGTAACCGCAAATCTGAAAATTTGAAAATCGGATCCACCACAGTTCCACCGACTTGGGCTGGTTCCTGGAAATCTGGAACCACGAGGGCCCGATCTGCGATTTCAGATTTCTGGATAGGGATATGTGGCAGATCAAGCACAGATCCAGGCAGATCCCGAGAAAATCTGAGGTCCGACGAGAGGTTCCACAGATGCATAGATATTTTATTTTTTATTTTTTTTGTGGCTTTAACTTGAGTTGGGAGTGGGTTTAAGGTGAGTTAGGAAAAGAATAGACGGGATAAAATTCATTTCCCCCTCTCTTTTCCTTACACTTTTACATCTTTGGAAAGCTTGGAGAAGAGAGGATTAAGGAGAGCTTGGAGGAGTGAAGGTGGAGGAGCTAGGAGGAATGAAAGAGGAGGAGCTAGGAGGAGTAAAGAAGGGTTGCCATCTACAAGAGCTAAAAAGGTAAGTGCTAACCCTAAACTCTCTCATTTTTCTATCTTTGTTGTTTGTATTTTTTCTCCTCCCTCTCCTACTCTTTGCCATTCTTTCTTCTTGCTCATTTCATTGCAAGTTGTCCATCTATATTCATATTCCAAAATTCATATTCCAAAATGGTGTTCTTTTGGTTTCTACGTATCATTCCACTTTTGGTTTTCATGATGATAAAGAGGGTAGGAATAGAAAGGAGGAAGAACAAGAGGATAGTGGTCCCCATATGAGTAGCCCAATGTATGATGGGGAGGAAGAGTTTGAAGAGGAAGGGGGTGAAAAGTGTTGAAAGTGTAACTAGGTTTGGTCTTCATAATGACGTCCAACTTGTGATTTTATGTAATTGATGAAAGAAGAAAATAAATTTTAGTTAAGGTTCCCATTGTGAACCTTTAGGTTATGTCATCTAGTCATAAAAGTCAATTTGAGTCAATGTCATGTATGAAGTACCCTTCTTGGGTGTGTTACAATTTTGTATGAGTCGTTAAATGTATAAGAAGGCTCTCCAAGACCAAGCAAAGACATAAAAGTCATGTCGGCTCACGCTCAAGTCATAAAAGTCAATTTGAGTCAATGTCATGTATGAAGTACCCGTCTTGGATGTGTTACATTTTTGTATGAGTCATTAAATTTATAAGAAGGCTCTCCAAGACCAAGCAAAGACACAAAAGTCATGTTGGCTCACACTCAAGTCATGTTGGCCTATATGCATGGGAAATCAATATAAATAGGGCAGCTTAGCCTTATTTTAGAGATACAATTCGGAGAAGGAGAAGAAGAAAAAAAAGAGTGTGAAGTTCTCACACTCAAGTCATGTCCGCCTATATGAATGGGAAATCACTATAAATAGGGCAGCTCGGCCTTATTTCAAAGATACAATTCGATGAAGGAGAGGAAGACAGAAAAGATAATGAAGTTTTCAAGGAAGGCAACCTAACAAATAGCGAGGAAAGGAAGAGGAATATCAAGCTCTTTTGGGACTATTTCTTGAGCAAATACCTTCACATGTGTGGCAGAAACTAGGGTCTCTGCAAATGTAAACCGACGAGGAAAGGAAGAGGAAGATCGAGCTCCTTTGGGCCTATTTCTTGGGAAAATACCTTCACATGTGTGGCAGAAACTAGGGTTTCTACAGTGGGGTACATCTACTATGATAAAGGAGTGGGTACATATGCTGTGATAAAGGGCGAGAAAAGGGTCTTCATACCATCACTCTTGCTTGCTGAAACTACAAGGAACCATCCTCAAGTCAAATGAAGGAGAGACACTACAATAAAGACCATAACTCAGTTCACACGTGTGTCTATGTAGTGATTTCAGGCAGTTGAAATTGTAGACCTGTGGAGGAAGGCCGAAGTTTTCAAGGTAGCCGAAAGGTACAGTGCAAGAAGAAGTTTTGTCTAGTGTTGACTTGGGCAAGAAAGAGAAGCAGTGAAAGAAGCTTTGTGTCTTGGCCTTAGAGAGGCAGTTAGGTCAAGGGTCTTGGTCTTGGTCTTGGTATTGGTCAATTGAAATCTCTATAAGAAGAAGAATTTGTTCAGGTTTTCCTCTCAAGTGGGAGAGGTTTTGGCCCTGGATGATAGCATATATTCTGTGTCTCTTGTCTCTTTATGGCTTATGCATTGGTAGTTGTTTGATGAAGAAGAACAGTAATAACTTAGGTAAAAGAAGATCTTAATCTAAGAAAGTAAAAAGCATTCACAAGCAGTTATCATAAGAAGAGAAATCACCTAATACTTGATGCCCTAGATTTCTCAACAAAGAGGACACTAAAATGCAAGAGGGGAAAGCTACATTGACACCCTTGTGGAATTATGTGACCAAACTTGAAGGGGGGAAAGTGGTGAAAGCAACAAGTTTGTGTGCCCTCATGGTTGTTATGGAGGAAAACCATATAGTAGTTCATATACCCGTGTGAGGAGGTATCTTTGTGGGGTGATGAAGAGTGATGAGAAAAAGGGTGCCGGGGGGATAGAAATTTGCCCTAAGGTTTCAACTTTCAATGGAACAAAGCAGAAAATACATCTAAATAGAAGAGATAGCAATTTTCCCTAAGGTTTCAACTTTCATTGGAACAAAGATGGAAAATACATCCAAATAGTGGAGATTGCACAACATAAAAACAAGAAACAAAAAACTCATTTTGAATCAAGTGCAACCTCTATATTTGGTAGCTCATCTCCTCATGGTACTTCTGCAACCTCTAAAAGTAGAAGAACAATAGGGGATTTCATGAATGTTGTTGAGAGGGATGATGTGGATGGAAAGGTAGTCTATTTTCTTTGTGCTTGTGTTGTACTGTTCAATGAAGCCCCAAAAAGATACAAAAGCCATAACCATGAGAAAACTAGAACTGTGTTATTAGAAAGAGAAAAAGCAAAGGTTCAAAGAGCTTTGACATGTTTTACAAATGAGTGGGTGGATTGTGGGTATCCATCGTATCAGATGGATGCACAAATGTTATAAACAAACATTTGATAAATGTTCTTGGTTTTTCTGTTAGTGGTGCAATGTTTATTGCAAGTCATGACTCCTCCTCCATCAGTGCAACTTCCCAAAACATTGGAGATCTCCTCATGAAATTAATCAAAGATGTTGGTCTTAATAATGTGGTTCAAGTGATCACTAATAATACAGCAAATTGTTAAGGTAGCAGTGAAAATTATTGAGTGTACTCATCCACACATCTTTTGGTCAACGTGCTTTGTGCACACATTGAACCTTTTGATGCATGATATTGTTAAACATAAGGAATGTGGATGGATTAATGAGCTTTACAAGAGAAGGGAGAAACTCATTAAATTTCTCACAGGGCATACACGGTAAACTATTTTTTGGCACTTGCTCCAAGTTGGAGTTGCTTAAACTTACAAAAACAAGAATTGCAAGTTATTACCTCACCTTTAGGCGGCTAGTGAAGGTGAGACCAGCTTTAACTAACATGGTGACCTCTGAATTATGGGATGACATTAAAATTGATAGAGCTCGTGTGAATGTACCCAAGGACACTATTATTGATAGTTACTTTTGGTCACAGATTAAATATGTTTTGCAATTCACCAAACCAATTTATTATATGATCAAGTTTACAGATTCAGATCGGCCAATAATTGGGGAGGTGTATGAACAGATGGATAACATGTTAGGGCAAATTAAAGACAATGTTGAGCCTAGAGATATCACCTTGTACAATTATATTCGTGAAGAGGTGGAAAAACGATAGGACATGCTAAACGCTCCATTGCATGCCTTAGCATATGTTCTGACACCTAAATACTATCGTCCATCATGGCTTTCAATACCAGCACCTAGGGAGGAGCAGGGGAAAACCACACCTAGATCAAGAGGTTCTATCTAGTTATATGAAAGCATTGGATAAATTAGTCCCTAATGAGGAGGAATTTGCCATGCTACAGAAACATTTGAGCAACTATACGCTTAGCAGTGGTCCATTTAGGAGCATGTATGCAATTAGAGATCGAGAAAATTTATCTTCTCCTGAGTGGTGGAACATGCATGGAGGTGCTACTTCTGTTACATTGGCATTGTGGGTGTTATCACAGGTGGTAAACATTTCTTCTGCACAGAGGTGTTGGAGCTCTTATTCTTTCATCCACAGTGTTAAAAGGAACACGTTAAATTTAGATCGGGCGGAGAGCTTGGTTTATGTTCACTACAACTTGTGATTGTTGTCCCATTATTGTGATTATGCAAAGACTAATAAAGACCTTAAGCTTTGGGACAAAAATCCAGAGGAGCCAAATTTGGAGGATGGAGTGTTGAGATTAGAGTAATTGGAGGATGATCTTATCCAGGATGATGATGATCGAGTTGAGATGCCACCTCCATTCGGTCCCATGGTTCCCAGGTCCATGCTTCAGCGCCAACAACAGGGGCTTTATCTTCGTCAATTCCATTGCCATAACATCCAGAGCCACCATCTTCTTCATTGCCACCACATGGACCTTCACGTATTATTCGTGGTGGAAGGAGGAGAGATTAGTAGATATATTCACAATTTACTACTTTTGTCATAGATTAGACTTGTAGTCTTGTTGTGAATTTGAACTTTTTTATCTTACTCCTGCTAGTTCAGTGTGTACTTGAGTCTTGGAGGTGGCCAAGTGGCCTATTTTGTATTATTATTTGAATTTTGGACATGACTCATGTTGATAGTTGTTCACTTGCTAGATAAGTTACTTGAATGTTTGATGATTTTATCTTCTAAATGTTTTATGTTTTATGATATGCTTAAGAATTTGATGTATGTTTGTCATTGTTAGAATCTAGATGGTTGATGCTCGAATAATTAATCATTGATGTACAATGAATGTGTTAATTTTGGGGAACTAGGTCCAAACTCCATGTTGCACTGCTCATATGATGATGAATATATTTTTGTTGGATTCCTCTTTCGGAGAGGTGCAAGATTGATCTAAAGTTCATCTTGTTTGGATGAACAGAACTTATATTTTGATTTTATTTACCAGACATATGCAAATTGACAAGGTCGGCCAGATTTGTAATGTAGGCTCACAAGCCAAACAAATGTGTCACACATCCTCACTGATGGATATAAATAGGAGAGAGATGATGCTCATTTCATCATCATCTCATCACACATTCTACTTGTGATCTAATTGGTTTGTACAGCCTAGGAGAGGCTTCCATCCCTCACACGTGTGAATCAAAACCTGAAGAAGCTGCTGAATTTTTCGCACTGTTTTAGGGCTTTCTAGACAGCGTTGACTTTAGGTCAACACTTGTGTGTTGACTTCGATTTCATCACAGAAATCTTGATTTATTGAGGCCGCATTGGAGGGCACAAATATTGATGTTGCACATTGACTTTGATTGTTGTTTATTGATTGCAACATTGACTTTTGCGTTGAACATTTGTTGTTGACTTTTAGAGCTATTTCTTAGGGTGTGTGACACTTGGAGAAAGGTTGATTTGGTTGGAGAAGTTGGTTTGGCCAACTCAAGACTTTGTTGGCTAGGGCATCCTGTTAACTGTTGTAACAAACATTTATCTATCTATTCACTGGATAGGAAGAATTACAAATTCTGATATATTATTTTGCTTGTCTTTTGTTGATCTATTATTATGTTCTATCAACATTTTACTTTCAAGTTTATGTGATTGCTAAATCTGAATTAGGCCTTAAAGAAGATTGAAGTAAATTGCATTTAAGCATAGAACGTACCATGGTTGTCTAAATTTAACAAAATGCCATATCTATCTTGACTTATGTAAAAATATGCATGTTTTCATGTCTTCTACAACAAATTAGGTATTTTGGATGTTTTTTTAACAGAAATTCATATATATATATATAGTAGACTCTTTGAGACACTTCGCTTCCTAGATTTTTGGGAAATGACACTTCTGCGAATCTGCTTCCAAAAAAAGTCCCCACTTCGTGTAGCATTGGTATGGAGTAAATTTGCATGAGGAGAACAACTAAAAAGCAGGAGAGCCATCCATTGAAAGCACAAACAGTTACAACCATGACATGAGCTTTGCATGAATCTACACAATCAAAACACAATGTCCTAAGAGCACTAAACAGGTAACACATGCACTAAGCAGAATTTGCACAATCAGAATACAATGTCCTAAGAGCACTAAACAGGTAATATATGCACTCAGCAGTTCACTTACCTTTGTCTGCTCCACTTGCAACTTGCATTTTATGCCTTAATCTCCACTTAAAATTAGATCCCAAATCTTCATTTTATAAGTATAGCAGGGAAAACAATAGCTCTACTACAATAAAAGAAATGTACAAGATTGAAAAATACAAACTCTCCCCATTAATTATTATCTACAATTTATAACATGGATATGCTAATAGGGTTCAAATTTGCCCCGAACATCATGTAACCCACATGTACGTCATAGACATCATACAGATGAAGTTTGCAAATTAATGTCAGTTACTTGCCCCTTTGGTTTAGTCAGCAACCATTGTAGGTTGACGCCTCATGTCCTTTCCCTCACTATCATCTGTTGGTCATCTTTTAATCATCATCTCATCCCCCAACATTAATTTATGCCCACGTCTGCAATGACGTGGCATGATATGTCCTTCTATGTAACATGTCTGCAACAAAACGGAAATTCTAACTCTTAACTCTATTTATGTACAAAAAGTAAATGACACAGCACCTCAATTGTGTAAGGAGAGTCGACCGTTCCTACACGACCTAGTCAACCGTCATTCTTAACTCCATCCATCAACGCACCACGTGCAATGCCTATACCAAATCTCATCCAATCCTTTAGCTACTTACGGAATAATTCCCGCCAAGGCTTTCCGTGTGCCCCTCACACGTTATGAAAATGTCCTGCAAGTGCGCGAGCACCTATTACCCTTGAATCTTCGGTGGTACTAAGGTTTGTTCCCCTTTTCCTAATACGCCGAAAATTATCTTTAGCTTCCAATTTGGTCTCTAACACTCAGCGCTCTCTATCACATTTAAATTAGAGAGAAAAAATTAGAATTTAAATGCGATTGAGAGTATGGTTGTACAGTCTCAAAGCTCTATTCATTTCTCTCATAAATATCATAACTATAATGAATTCCTTAAATTCTTTGTTCCTCGATAAAGGTGGGAGTTCTAGTTATTGATGATTGTCGTGCATTTGTTGAGATGTTCGTAAGTAGCTATAGTGGGGGTTCCATTTATTGATGATTGTCGTGTATTTGTTATGATGTTCATAAGTAGCTATAATTGGGGTTCCATTTATTGATGATTGTAGTGGATTTGCTATGATGTTCGTAAGTAGCTATTATTAAAGCCAAATATGGTTGAATTGAAATAGGAAGGGCCTATAATTAGGTCTCTTTCATTTCAAGCAATATGGGTTGATGATTGGGCATCAATCGAAAGGGATGATCTTAGGTACTGATGGAGGCAAAAAGGATAAAATTAAACCATCCTCATGGACTTTTAGTAATTTTTTATTAGCTACAAGATTGTTGAATATCGGACAAATCCATATTTGTTAGATATTCAACGGAAATATTCATTGGATATACAAGAATTCCAAAAAACATACCCATCGGAGGTATGGCACCTCCATCGGATAGCCTCATTTGATGTCGAATATTTGACGCAAGGTTTCCTCAAATATCCAGCGCACTTCCATCAAAGCATCTGATGTTCCCTATCAGATATTCGACAAAACTACTCGTCAAATATCCAACGATCATTCCAACAAACATACTTGAAAAAGGTATGGCTTTGTTGGATAGCCTCATTAGAAGTCGAATATTCAATGAAAAGTATCATCAACTATCCCACGAACTTTAGTCAGATTATCCGACATTCTCTGTCGAAAATTCAACGAAACTGTTTGTTGGATATCCTATGCACTTCCGACAAACATTTGTTAGATATCCAACAATTGTGTCAAAAATAATGATTGATTTCAGGGAGGATATCTAATTAAGGGGTGTCGAATATCCGAAAACAACATGTTTGTCAGATTATTTGACGAAATTACACCAACAAGATTGGGAGGCATGTTTCGTTGAAGTACCTACATAATTTTGTCAAATAACTAATAGACAATCGTCTGATATTCGACAATTACATGTTGAAAATGATGACTGATTTTGATGAGGATATCTAACTAAGGGGTGTCAAATATACAATGTGTTAGGTCCCTATATCACCAGTATAGTCTCTTATTATTGTTAGTGTAAACCCCTTATTGTTATTATTGTACCCTTGTAACCCCCCATTTTGTTATTATTGTGCCCTTAAATTATTATTTTTAGGTCGGCTAGGATTACATTGTGGCCCACTAGGATTACATTATGGCCTCATGGACTCCTATATATAGAAAGGAGGTTTTGTAAATTGTATAATCCAAGAATTATTCATTTATGTAATGTATTGGAGGCTTCCCCCTCGAAGTGGCTTATTTCCTAAGGCGTTGATATTCTTTTTCTGGCTTTTGGAGTCAAGCACAACATTTGGTATCAAAGTTTGGATTCTAGGGTTTCGCCGGGCCTCCAAACAAGTCATCGTGGAATTTTTCGCTTATAGTGTTTTTTTCTATTAAAGTTTGTCGAAATTTTTAGGGTACGAAGCCGAAATCCCGAGAAGATTTGCCTAAAAATTTCGTGAGCTTGGTTCGCAACATTTTCTGAGATATGATCTCAGGAAAGTTAGGTCTTTTTCAGTTCCTAAACAAAGCCATCGTGGAATTTGCGCTATAAATTTTTTTATACGAAGATTCGGTAATATGAAATTCTTATATGCGACTAACCAAAAATTCACAAAAAAATTTTGTAGCTTGGTTCGCAATATTTTTGGAGATATGATCTGTGGAAGGTAGTGCTTTTTCAAGCTCCTGAATTTCATCTCAAAGAGGTGATCGTGGGAAAAGTTCAATAAATCTCTCTCTGGGCATCGGATTGGAGTGTCGTAAAAAGTGGTCACAAGTACACGGACAATAGTTTCTTGGCTATCAATTTCAGAGATGAAGGATGAAACAGTGACACGTGGCAAGTCATACAAGTTCGTTCTACTGAACCAGTCCATAATTAGGTCATTGTGGGAGATTGGACACAACTTTGTCTTGGAGAATCCAAATCAGGTCAGACCTGTGGCATTCGAAAGATAATTCAGAGGGATACGTTGGTACCGAAAATCAAATATTGAAGTGCTGCAATCACAAAGATAATCCAATTTCAATATCGAGCTCCTCAAAAGCAAGAAAAAGAATAAAGTGGAGACAATTAAGACCCCGGGACTTCTACAACCTTTATCCATTCCAAGTCAACGTTGGGAGGAGATTTCAATGGATTTTATCACAGGTTTACCTAAGTCCGAAGGAAAGAGTGTCATCATGGTGGTAGTTCATAGACTTACCAAGTATGCACACTTTTGTGCATTATCTCATCCATTTAAAGCAAGTACAGTTGCTACTACATTTATGGACATAATTAAAAAGCTACATGGAAGCCCAAGGGTTATTGTGAGCGACAGAGATCCCATTTTTACTGGAAATTTTTGGACGGAGTTATTTTCTTGTTTGGGTACTCAATTAGCTCATAGCTCATCTTATCATCCTCAATCCGATGGTCAAACCGAGATAGTAAATAAATGTTTGGAAGGATATCTTCGTTGTTTTGTATCTGATAAACAAACACAATGGGTCAAGTGGTTACCTCTCGCTGAATGGTGGTATAACACTTCCTTCCATACTGCAGCAAAAATGACCCCATTTATGGCACTTTATGGATATCATCCACCATCCATCACATCATATTTAAGAGAAAATTCGAAGGTTAAAGCAGTGGAAGATCACATCGAGCATCAGCAAAAAGTTCTCCAACTCTTAAAGGATAACCTGACTTTGGCACAAAATCGAATGAAACAACAGGTAGATCAACATCGCAATGAGAGAAGTTTTGATGTAGGAGATTGAGTATTTTTACGACTACAACCATACAAACAAATGTCCCTCAAGCAAGCTAAGAAGGATAATAAATTATCGCCAAAGTATTATGGTCCTTACAAGGTGTTGCAAAATATTGGTACTATGGCATACAAATTGGAGCTTTCTGTTTATTCGCGAGTACATCCAGTTTTCCATGTTTCATGCTTAAAGAAGGTTATAGGTGAAAATCTTCCAGTTCAAACAATATTGCCAGAACTTGGTGAGGAAGGAAAAATCATATTGGAACCTCAAGCGATCATGGAAACAAGAACTCGACAGCTACGGAATCGATCAATTTCAGAGTATCTCATCAAGTGAAAGAACTTACCCACTGAAGATTCTACATGGGAGGATGAGAATTTATACAGAAGCACCCAGAGCTACTCAAGCGTTGAGGACAACACTTTTTTTTGAAGGAGAGGGGCATGTTAGGTCCCTATATCACTAGTATAGTCCCTTATTATTGTTAGTGTAAACCCCTTATTGTTATTATTGTACCCTTGTAACCCCCCATTTTGTTATTATTGTGCCCTTAAATTATTATTGTTAGGTCGGCTAGGATTACATTGTGGACCACTAGGATTACATTATGGCCCCATGGACTCCTATATATAGAAAGGAGGTTTTGTAAATTGTATAATCCAAGAATTGTTCATTTATGTAATGTATTGGAGGTTGCCCCCTCGAAGTGGCTTATTTCTAAGGCGTTGATATCTCTTTTCTTCTATTTTTGGAGCTGGTTACACAACACAATGACAAAATGTTCATGGGATTATTTAATGAAATTAAACCAACTAAACTGGGAGACACATTTTGTTGAAGTACATGTAACTTCTTCTAAAAACCGATGGACAATCTTTAGATTTTGGTGCATCAGGAAGTAGCGAGGGAAGACTATGGTAAGCGAGGATGTGAGATTTAAGGAACGCAAAGCCTTGGGGAAGTCACATGATATCGTACCATCAATGCTAGATTATCAGGAGTGAGAAGCTTTAAGGGTTGAGGAGAGGCCAACAACACCAGCAATAGCAACACATTATTTAAATCGGGAGGAGGAGCTAGAGGTGACTTTTAGTTCTGTCAAGAGGAGGATGAAATGGCTAGAGCAGACACTGAGAGATGCTCAAGAGCGTGGATGCTCCTAGGAGGACTTTCCAGGAGAGCATACCATTGAGACAGTTTCCTAGTTACATGGCACTCATGATTACATCATTGACTATGAGCCTAGCAATTATGAGGAGGCAACAAGCCAGCAAGTTTGGAGAGATTCCATGGTGGAAGAGTATGCTTCTATCATGAAGGATAATGTCTAATACATTCTATCGAGGCCAAAAGGCAAATCAATAGTCAGTTCGAGATGGAAATTCAAGATCATACATGCTACAAATGAAAGCATCAAGAAATACAAGGCTAGGTTCATGGCCAGAGGGTCTTCCTGAAAGGACAGAGTAAATTATTAGGCAACATTCACTCCAATCGCCAAATACACTTATGTCAAGGCTATTACGTCTATTTCTTAAGAGATTGGATGGAGGATATCTCAGTTTTTTTTTCAGTACTAATACATATAACATGTTCTTTACTTCCAACAAACCTTCGAACTCGAGCTAGAACTTGACAGTTCCAACCCCCTTCATTGCATACTTTGCATCATTACCTCCACAAACAAATCTAAGTCACTATCCATCAGACTACTAAATAGCCCCCATACCTCGTCATTTGGTATGATGCACCACTATCCAATTACAAGTCAACCTTTCTTATGGTGTTGGTTGATAGACAAGATACAGATACCAAGCCCTTCTTGAACTTTGATGCAAACTCATGAACCATTGTTGACACTGATGTTTATTGTGACCGCCCCTTCCCCTTCTTCCTCTTTGAACATTGTGATGCATAGTGCATATTCTTGTGGCATGTAAATCATTTCACTTTTCTGAGAACCTTATTCTTTCTATCTCGTGAAGTAGCCTCTCCACCTGCATTTTTCGTCCCCTTTCCCTGTCTTGCTTGACTGGTATGGTAAAGGTTCTCATCATCACCCGCTTTGTTGGCCTTCTAGATATTCCTCCCATATCTCCTCCTGGGAAAAATAATCCCATAATCTGTCCCAATTAGGATGATGCTCTTTTGCAAAGATGCCTTTCTTGAAAGAATTCCATTAGTGAGTTCATTCAAGGTCATCCTTACCATTTCATCCTCTATCACAACCGCACCATTTGTTGTCAAGTCATCACATACCTATGTGATCTTGGTCAGATAATTGGTCACGGTCACGGTATATAATCTAGTCATTTTGGTGTTCTTGAGTTTCTCTCTCAGCACCATTTTTCCGTTTGTGTTATCACTTTGATAAAGATTCATCAAAGCCTCCCACATTTCCCATCTTGTCTTCTTCTCGAATAGGTGAGGAATCACATGATCCTTCACCGCATCCAAGATAATTCTCCTAGATTTCACACCCTTTTGGTTATAGGTGGTCATTGTTGCAGCATATGTAGACAGGGTGAGTTTGGTGTTAGCAAACTCTCAAATGTCATTCTCTAGGAGAATGAGTGAAACCCTCACCTCCCCGGGAATGAAGTTAGATGCACTCTCCAACCTCTGTACACTAGGTTGATATGTGGCTCCCATACATATTGTATGAGTAAGACTACTCCTCTATCGACTTCGTGCATTGTTGTCACCATTTCTCCAGCCCGCCAATTAGTATGGTCTCTCTCTAAGAGGTGACCACCCATCACTGCTTATTGTATTGTAATCTAGCACCACGCTCATGCAAATGTCCACCCTTGTATGGCACTTGTATAAACTTTTCACTGTTAACGGCAACACCTTTGGGACTTTTGTTAATCTATGGTTGATTGCTACATTCCCCTGCTACGCGGTAATTCTTTTTGGAACAACTATGTTTTGATCACTCTGTAGCACCATATGGATTGTACGATCACAACTCTCTTGTCAGTTGTCAGTTATATCCCTGACCTTGTTTTTTATGATGGCAACTATAAGCCTTTTCCCCTCGTCTTAATGATTGTTGTCTTCGACGATTGGTTTTCCTTGCCCCATGCACCCCTGACACTGATTTAGTGATGGCTACCACTTTCTTTGACACCCTTCTACTTCCTCACTTACATGGCCTATCAAAGTTGACTTTCCCTACAAATTTCAGTTACTATTTTGGTTGTCATCTTGACTAGCAACTATATGTTATACTTGTATCCCAATCAACCTCGACCTCGACCTCGACCTCTACCTCTACCTCTACTACTGCCAATTCAACCTCTGTGATTACCACGTCCGTCGTGGTCTTGACTCACACCATTCTTTGTGGTGCCAATTAGATCTATCAACAAATAGGTTGTGGTTTCTCTGTCAACCACCTTTAAAAAAAAAAAATCACTCAATCATCCAAACACTAGCCTTGCGCATTGCAAAAATCATTTTCTCTTATGTGTTGAATTCTCAACATGCAAACTAAGAATTGTGCCTTGTATGCTCATGGGCTAAACCTTGACCCTTGCAATCATTAAACGAGCCTAGCGGGTGATTCTGAGATAGATTTCTCATAGTTTCAACTATGATACTTCGCTAATTTCAAAACCCAACAACCTAAAAATTAATTCCTAGCAAATTTATCACATCTATTGAATAAAAGAACAACTAAGGTCTTAGCATACACAAAAAAAGATTCAGCAGAAGCACAACCAATCTCACTCACACATTACACAAGTTTTTTTCCCAATAAAATCAGTTGTTCATTAAAAAATTAAAACCTACTGAGGCTCTCTTACTAGGATAATGTTGCACAGAGAAAACTACAAATACAACAATAACATAAATCTGATCCACCTGATCAAGCCCTAGATTTTTCCTCGATCTAACTTGGCTGATTTGGATCTTTCTTGCACATTCTTCAGACATGTGCACACCTTAATGGAAGTCATTCTCCACTCAATTACTGAAATATCCTTTCAAGCTTGTTTTCACTATTGTTGTGTCTTCTCCTTTGCTTAGCTCTTCTTTTATAAGCTTGAGTTGTTGACTGAATTTGAAACCCTCATCTCCAAAGTGATTGATAGTTGAAATTTGATCTCACCTCACTTGAGATTAATGATTGAGATTTTGATCTCGCCTACTATTTGCAAAGAACCTTTACATTTCATTAGATTAAAATCACCTTTATCTTATAAAACAAAATTACTTTAATTACTACATAAATTGTCAAGGTCTAAGGTTGTATTATGTGGCTTCAACATGCCCAAACACTTCGAGCTATGCAGAAGTACCTACCCAAGCTTCTGTTAGAGATCACCCTATGTTAGAGATCATTTCATTCATGAAGGAGATGCTTCGCCTTTGTTTCCTCATATTGACTTTATCAAAGGCATTGTTCTTGAACAAGAAGTCGCACCAACATTTTGGGATAGTCCCATGTCAAACTCTGTAAGAGAAGTTTCCTTAACACAATATATATGAATCAACATTGGCCTTTCTTTCTTTTTATTTTAAAGCATTGAGGAAATCATTTTCCATAAGCACATTTCTTATGGAAGAATTTTGATACCGACAATTATGAATGGGACAACAAGCATGGCATCTTATTTGAAAGGTTAATTCAAAATTAAACTCGGATTAAAATTAGGACTAAAGAAACAAAAATCAAAACAAGTTCAAGAAAGCCAACCTATGTAGGAGAAATACATGTCTAAGCAAAACAACCCTATTTATATGGTAATAACTTTAGGGGTTTGGCCCTAAAGTGATGCTAGCAAAATAGTATCAAAAGGAGGAAGGGTTCATTAATAAATGCATTCAAGTAGATTCGCATGTGTCTGAGTTTGAAAGGGGTATTGGATTGGTATATAAGGGTTCATTTATAAATGCATTCAAGTAGATTCGCACATGTCTAAGTTTTAAAGGGGTATTGGATTGGTAAATCATTTATATAGGACAACCTAATGGCATCATTACTCTTCCAATTTCAAATTTGTTTGTTCCAAGCCAGCCCTACCTGAAAGGGAAGTTAGAGATCTTGTATGGAGAATGTAAAAATGTTTCTTATCATGCTATAGTAATAAATATGATCTACAATAGGTGCTTGTAGCATTAGTTTAATCTTGCATTAGCAACCAACATAATAAGTGATAGCTTAGGAAATACTTCTTCACAAAAGATCAACTTATCTGAGGTAATTAAAGGTGTTAAAAAGATAAATGTCTAGCATACCTTACCCACATATTTGAGGTAATTAAAGGTGTTCAAAAGATAAATGTCTAGCATACCTTACCCACATATTTGAAAACCAGCTAGTTTGGGGAAGATGGGTTCATGGTACAAATTTTATGCACATTGTTTATGATGATTAACGACGCCTATTTTGGCATTTGTACTTAGGCATGTTGTATTTAGTTACAACTTGATATGGTCCATCATTTACTGTATATTTTTCACTAGAAAAGGATTCTTTGCAAATGATCCCATGCATTCACTTGAATATTGCCCATTTGGGGGGTAGAGTGACTTACATATCCATGCATCTGAAGGAGGGTTGACTTGCAGATCTTCTCATGGGGTTGGGTAGTCCACATATCTCTTGTCTATTTTGATTGAATAACTTTTCTAAACGGGCACATTTGAGGATGCAGTTGTTACTACTATTTGGGATATTTGAATTGGTTTACCATCAAACCGAGGAGGTCGTGCTCACAAATACAAAAAAAAAGATCCATAGTAGTGGAAAAAAAAAAAAACTTACCCTCTATTGCAAAAGATAACTCAACCTCTATGTCATTGCTCTACCTTTGATATACTATCCCACATCTCTCTCACATAGAGACATTCAATCATTTCATCAATGTTCCTCCACCTTCCTTGATCTTCATTGCATTTTAATGCATGAGATAATTATGAAGCAGTAAATGAGTTAAATCAATAAGGAAAAATTTATATACTAGTAAACAAATAAATTCCTTAATACATACCTCCATTTCCTTAGCCCACTACACTTTTGGAGCTAAACCAACAACATAGGTTGAAATGACTATTTTATGCTCCACCCCACCTCCAAACTCAGATTTAATAATATATAAAATAAAAATAAAAAAACAAACAAACAAAAACAAAAGAAAGAAAAATATAAAGAAGACCGCATAAGAAAAATAAATTATCAAACCACAAATTAGCATGGCCATGCTCACAAATGTGAAAGAAAGAAAAAAATGTAAGAGTAGAAAAAATCGCGACAATAGCAAAAAAACAATAAAACTAATAAAAAGAAAACAAGAAAGGAAAAACAATCGATGGAGACACTAATCTGCAACACCAAAATGCATCGATGGCCAACAAAGAACACCTTGCACACCAAAAATATGAGTAATATTATAAAAAATATCAAAATCTCTTATAAAAAATCTTAATTAGAGATCAATAATATTATGAGTACCTTATGCACTAGAAAAGAAAAACCACATTTGTAGACACCAATCTGCAACCCCAAAATGCATCGATGGCCAACAAATGACACCTTGCACAACAAAAATATAAGTAATATTAAATACACACAAGATGTTGTGAGTAACATGAAAAAAATATCAAAATACCTTACGATGAGAACTCTTAATTAGAGACCAACAATATTATAAGTAACGTTATGCACTAAATCATTAAGAGAGAAGAGAAATATTGTATTTGAAATGAGAAGGATTTCATAACAAATCATACACAAATTTTTCACCAAAAAAGAACTCACCTCTACCTGTCTTTACCATTACACTCTACTACAATCTCTCTCTCATAAAGATATTTTGGTAGTTATATAACTGATTCTTCACATTCCATTATCTGCATTGCATTGCACTCAATGAGAGATAATGAAAAATATTAAATACACACAAAATGTTGTGAGATATTATGTATATTTTATACACTAGAAAGTACATCTTATGTAAAGACTAAAAATCATAAACCCTAAATAGATAAGTAGGGATGATCATATATAGGTAAATAGTGGATCATATATGAACATTTGCACGAAAAGAAAACTCACATGTACCTTTGCCTCTGCCTTTGCATTCTGTTGCAATCTCTTACTCACAAATAGATTTGAACACTTTAATTAGTGATTTTCCACATGACATTACCTGCATTACAATTTGGTCAAATGTGGTCAATAATTAAATAGATGACAAATAAATAGATAAAAAATAATGTAAGATACCTTGAATTTAAATACAAACAAATGGAACCATACATATCCCTCAGTGTTCACCTTCACCCACTATGCTTGTGTAATCTTGTGTTGTTTGGACCTGCTTTAAGTTCCCACGCAATGTTAGACACTTACATATATTATGAGAAATCATAAACCAAAACAAAATGTCTTATGAGTAATTTTATGAAAAACTACATCTTATGTAATGACCAAAAATCAATAATTCCTCAACAAGGAAGGGGGAAGGACAACCAAGGACAACCATTGTATTGAAACAAGAAAATATCCATGTCAAAGCCAAAGGAGAATGCGCTTTGCCTTTGTTTTCCGGCACATTTGCAAGTCTCTAATACAAAAAATCAAATGTGTTCAATAATTAGATAATTGACATATACAGAGATGAAAAATAATGTGAGATTCCTTGAATTTAAATACAAACAAATGGAACCATACATATCACCTCAATCCTCGCCTTCACCCACTATGCTTGTGTAATCATGAGTTGTTTGGATGAACAAAAACAAAACAAGAAACTCACCCTCTATTGTAAAAGATAACTCACCTTCTACGTCATTGCCTCTACCTTTCTCATAGTGTCCCACATCTCTCTCACACAGATATATTCAATCGTTTTATCAATGCTTCTCCACCTTCCTTAACTTACATTGTATTTAAATTTAAACAAATGAAATAATTATGAAGCAACAAATGAGTTAAATTAAAACAAGAATAAAGTTATATACTAGTAAATTCGTTAATACATACCTCCATTTTCTTTTCTTGTAACAATTTTAAAACCTACAGCATAGGTTGCAATGACTTGTTTAATTGCTCCACCCGCGCCCCCAAACGCAAAATTAAAAAAAAATTAAAGTAAAGTAAAAGAAATAGAAGATAGCATATAAGAAAAAAAAATATGTCAAACCACAAATTAGCATGGCCATGCTCATAAATGTGAAAGAAAAAAAAAACATAAGAATATAAAAAAACCACAAAAATAGCAAAAGAACAAAACTAATAATAATAAAAAACAAGAAAAGAGAAACAACATTTGGAGATACCAATCTACAACCCCAAAATGCATCGATGGCCAACAAATGACACCCTGCACAACAAAAATACGAGTAATATTAAATACACACAAGATGTGAGTAACATGAAAATGTTGAGATTGCAATAAGATGATGAGCTTAATGAAAAGAGTCGCCTTCACTAAGTGGGCCCGCTGGCTATTTTTGGCGCAAGTCTATTTTTAGACATGTCGATCATATTCTATGAGTTGCAGGATGCTATTTGTGGATAGTTAATGTTGGAAAGATAGATGACCCCGGCTTTTAGACATATTAATGGAATCTATTTTACCTTACTAGTCTAACAGATATGTCAAGATAAAATAGCCTTTAATAATATTTGGACTATGTATTATCTGCCTTTGGACACTTAAGTGTACGTATGTAGTATAGAGGCCGACAAGGAATTACGCTGGTTCCCGAGGTTGCTAGAGCTGCCGGTGGCAAGACTTCAGTTAGAACTCATGTAACAGAGTTTGGTGGAGTTGTTTTCAGTTTAACTTAGTTAAATATAGTTGAGCTAGTTGTATCTAGTCTAACTGATTGATACACTAGTGAGAGTAGTGTGGATTAATTATTAATTAATTCACTAATTATTAACTTATTAATCAACTAAAGAATACATCAATTAACTACAATGCATGGACAATTTCAGTGGAGACCAGTGAAGAGGTAGGTGAAAGAGCAGGTTGAATATCAATTGTGACTATAGTGTTGCATGATTTGCAACATACAGTGCTTGGAGTTGCCAATGAGGATTGCATGAGCAAGGCTGGACCAATTCGAGTTCATTCAGAGCCATTCTTCAACAGTGATTGCGCAGTAGAGGCAGGCTAGCAGGTGGCAGAGATCGATGCATGGGATTTGCTAGATCGAACCTGAATAGTGTGTAGCAATTGGAGATTGTACTGAGAGCTTGTGAGAAGCTTTGTATGATGATTGTTACATGATCTCTATGACATATATTATACAGATATTTGAGGGTTTTCAGCTTTAAGCTTTCTCATAAATTACTATGTTCGGGTGAAAATGTGAAGTTGGGAAACACTTTTTGCCCTTTTTTGACGTTGAAAATTGTAATTTTCTATGTTTTTCAACTTCAACTCCACTAAACTCATATTTTTATCACAAATTATGCTTTGACATAAAAACAAGAATTGTAGAGAATTGTCTTACCTCCATACCGATATTTAAAAAAAAAAAAAATATTGACATATAGAGGGGTAGATTTGTTGTTTACTAACTGCATATACTTGAAATTTTCAGGCAAACATAAATAGTCACTTTATTATCCTTTACTTTTTTTAGGGAAGGTTATTCATTTTTTTGAAAAAAACCATAGCATCATAATCTGCATATATTGCACTAGTGCACAGACTATTTTTTGGTAATTTTCGGATCAAATCACTATTTTTTATTATTTTTTGAAATGGACGAAGAAAAAAAAACAGTGATGTTTCAGTACATTTTATTATCCTTTGATTTTCTTTTCCATGTGATCATCAATAAGAAAAATGAGAGTACCCTTTTGAAGTAGACAGGGAGAGGAAGTGCACTATGATTTTTTAAATTTTTTGGTGTCCTCGTTTGAAAGTTATTGAATTTTCATTCAGTGCAATTTTTCGAACAATGAAATTCCATAGTGACATAGTTTAGTAAAAAATTAATAAAAAGTTGAATTTTTTAATGAAACTCCATAAATCTCACATCATCAAAAACTAGATTTAGAGACGAATCTAATGGTACTTGGTACAACATATAAAATTTTGTTTTTGTAGGTGTTTCGCCCTCCTGCAAGTTGGGTGTTTTATAAACTACACAGAGAGGTTTCCATTTTTTTGTTGACTGAAACTCTCAAGCCGAGAAAAACTCTCAAATTTAGAGAAATTTCTAAAATCCTCAACAGGTTTAAAACTTAATTTATGCTACGGAAAACTCCCGGCAAAATTTTTAAAACCTCGCCGAGAGTGTTTACGGCACCGCCAAAACCCTACTTAGAGTTTTTCAACTCTCACGAGAGTTTCATGGCCGAGAGTTTTCAAAACTCTCGTCCGAGAAAATTCGAAATATTTAAAATCTCTCGGACGAGAGTTTTGAAAACTCTCGGCCGAGAAATTTAGTTGACTTTTTTTCTCGGCCGAGAAATTAAAAAATCCTCCCGAATTCTATCTCATGCCAAAAAGTGTTTCCCAACTTCGCGTTTTCGCCCGTTCATATGTGTGAATTTTGATGGTTTTAATGTGTGCATGCAATTGATTTTATTTCTAAAAGTAACGATCAATAGTAGAAGAGATTCTGTATTGTGCATGAAGTTAAAATAGTGTGTGATCAGGGGAATCTCTGATGTATAACGCATTAGTTATATAATTTTTACATGGTATCAAAGCGATATTGATCATTGGAGCAATTGAAAAGCATTGAAGCGGTGGAGTTTTGTGCTGGTGGAATTCGGATTTGCAGTAGTGTTTTCTTGGTGTCGAAGTTGAGATGTATTTCAACGGATTGCGATCGGAGTATGCCCTTGAGGGCAACTCGAATTTTATTGCATGGAAGGACAGGATGGAGGCAGTGCTGGAGGACAATGGGTTGAAGGAGTTCATAGATGCAGAAATTCCAAAACCTGCTTCTAGCGATGTTGCCGCACTTGACGCATGGAAAAGAAAGATAGCAAAATGTCGAAGGATTCTGTTGGAAGGTGTGAAGGATCACATAGTGTCCAGCCTTCATGGTAAAGCTTCTCCATTCTTGATGTGGAAAGCGTTGACAGACTTGTTCCAAAGCAAGAGCGACCAGAGGAAGTTGGCGCTCAAGGATAAACTCAGGAATATAAAAATGGAGAAAGGCGACAGTATACCCAAGTACCTCACAAAGTTTGTTCAGTGCATGGATGAGCTGGGAAGTGTGGGGGTTACTGTAGATGACAAGGACTTGGTGAGCTTGGCTCTCCTTAGGCTTCCAAAGAGTTGGCATTCTTATCAGGACTCTGTCAATGGTTGGGAGAAACTGCCAGGATGGGAGCGACTTTGGTCGGATCTTGTGCAGGAGGAGATAAGTCAGAGTACCAGGGACGGATCTTCATCGAAGAATGGAGATGAAGAAAATTGCGCTTTGGCTGCCAAAGCAAGGAAGGGGAAGAGCAAGAAGAATGCTTCTCAATCCGGTACGAAAGGCAAGAAGCAGGACATGTCCAAGGTGAAGTGCTTTCACTGTCACCAACACGGACATTATGCCACTAATTGTCCACAGAAGAAGAAAAATAAGCAGGCTGTTGGATCTGCAGCTGGAGAGGCCTTAGCCTCACAGTTTGAGCTGGATTTTTCACTGATCGCATGCTTGGTCTCAAGCGTGATGGGATCAGTGTGGTTTCTTGATAGTGGTGCGTCTTTCCACATGACCGGAGACAAAGATTTGTTTACCGATCTGGATGAGAAAGATATTGGAGTGCACATCGAGATGGGCGATAATGGTAGATACAGTGCGACCGGTATCGGGACCATTTCCTTTGAGAGGGAATCTGGTAAACCCTTCGTATTGAAGGAAGTCATGCATGTTCCAGGATTGAAGAATAATATTATCTCTATGGTGATGTTGAAAGACAAGGGATATGATGTTGTCTTTAGCGAGGGAAAGGCTTTCCTGCGCAGTAAGGCAACTGGTGAAACCCGGAGGATAAGGGTTCGAGTTAAGAACCTTTATCAATTGTAAGTAGATGGCTGTGCAACAATGGCAGGCAAGGCAGAAGGAGTGGTGAGCCGAGATGAGGGCGAGCTATGGCACAGGAGATTGGGCCATCTTCACCATGGTGCTTTGAAAATTTTGCAGCAGATTTCTATTGGGCTTCCCAAAGGTACACTTGCACAGTCAGATCAGTGCAAGGGATGTACTTTGGGAAAATTTGTGAAAGCCACCTTTCACGAGAAGGATAGTCGTGCCACGACGATCCTTGAGAGAACTCACATAGACGTGTGTGGACCTTTCTCAATAGCTTCGACAGCAAAGCACCGGTATTATGTGATATTTTTTTATGACTTTTCTCGGAAGTGCTGGATCTTCTTCATGCAGAATAAGAGCGAGACATTCTCAAATTTCTGTGAGTTCAAGGCACTGGTGGAGAAAGATTTAGGCAAGCAGGTGAAGGCTCTTAGGAGCGACAATGGTGGTGAATTCATATCTGGAAAATTCAAGGACTTTTGCAGCGCAGAAGGAATTCGAAGAGAGCTCATAGTGCCTCATAACCCATAGCAGAATGGGGTCGCTGAGCGAAAGAACAGAATGATCTTGGGTGTTGCACGGGCGATGTTTCATGATGAGGGCCTTCCCATACACTTGTGGGTTGAGGCATGCAATACTGTAGTTTATGTGCAAAACCATTGTCCTCATAGGATACTTGGCATGAGTACACCCGAGGAGGCATTTTCTGGTAAGTACCCTGATATTTCTCATTTGAAGATTTTTGGCTCACCTGTTTACATTCATGTGACGAAGGATGCCAGGAAGAATCTGGAGCCGACCGCAGAGGTTGGGATATTTGTGGGGTACACTGATATACCCCACAACTATCGTGTGTATTTTCCAGATAGTCGGAAAACTATTGTGCGACGAGATATCAAATTTCATGAGGAGAAAGCCATGAAGTGTTCGCTTGAGAGGGAGCCACACTTGCATGCAGATGAGGAGCTATTAGTTCCTAAGGATGAGCCTCAGGATGTGGATCAGCCACAAGAGGAGGTTCATGGAGTGGAAGAAACCACTCATGCAGCGCCAACCATCAGAGGGCAGAAGCACACTACAGAAGCTGAGCGACTGAATCTTGATGCAGAGAAGATTGTAGGAGCACCTGCATCACAGCGCAGACAGAGACAGTCACTCGACCGATATACTGGATACATGGCTCTGATGAGAAAGTGTATCGTGACAGAGCCATCCTCTTTCGAGGAAGCTGTGGAGGACCCTGCATGGGTAGATGTCATGGTGGAAGAGTATGATTCGATTGTCAGAAACAATGCATGGGATATTGTCCCAAGGCCGGAAGGGAAATCAATGGTAGGTTCGAGATGGATCTACAAAGTGAAGCAAGCAGCTGACGGAAGTGTGGAGAAGTACAAGGCAAGATTTGTTGCCCGAGGCTTCTCACAGATTGAGGGGATCGACTATGAGGAAACCTTTGCACCTGTCGCAAGGTATTCTTCCATACATACGATTCTTGCTCTCTCAGCGCAGATGGGGTGGCAAATTCATCAGATGGATGTGAAGACTGTGTTCCTCAACGGAGTCATTGAGGAGGAGGTGTACATAGAGCAGCTCGAAGGTTTCAAGATCTTCAGCAGCGAGTCGCATGTGTGCAGGCTCAAAAGAGCGTTGTATGGGTTGAAACAAGCACCTCGTGCTTGGTACACATGGATAGACAGTTATTTCACCGGACTTGGATTCTCCAAGAGTGAGGCGGATCCAAACCTATA